>CM075807.1:47368510-47856727 GCA_037975025.1 Excoecaria agallocha | reverse complement strand
TCAGTCAATCTTTTCGATACTTTTGCAAAGTTTATGAATTATTTCACAATAATTCACCATTTTTCACTCATCTTATGAATTATTTCATAATAATTCAACAAATTCTATTTATACATAATCAAATATTTTCTCAAAAAATATTCAAATAAATTCCATAAATTCTATAAAAATTCATAGACATCATTTTTCATTTCTAAATTCATTTTATGGCCTAATTTCATCAAAATACATAAATTAAACATTATTTCTCCTTTGGATAGGATTCGACCAATCTAGGAAGTCCACCATGCAAATGTTTAAAAATTAAATTAAGCATTCAAATAGGCTTATTCAAGGTTCAATTGCATTATTCTAGTGTCATTTTTAATTACACACCATTTACTCAAATTTTCCCTAAGTTACCTAAAGAAAAATCACTCAAAATTAAGGAAAATAATAGGATTTATTAGTCACTAACATCTTTTCTAGGATTAAGCTTACTTTGACTTCCTTTTCTTTTCCTTTTGCCTTGAGAGCTTGATCTTCTCCTTGTAAACCTACCATGGCCGGATTTTTAACCATAAGAAACCTCAAGTTTTTTTATCTCTAATGCCAAAAATAACATCAAAAATGAACTCTAGGCATTTTAAATTACTAATAGATACCTTGAAACCAAATTAAATCCATGAATTTCACTTACCTTCTTTTGACACCTAACATTTTATCTCTTGATTTTCTTGGCTTCTCTTCCACTAATTAAAGGGTAGAGGTTAAAATACTATTCTAGAGAGATGGAACTCACTTAACTAAGGCTGAATTTGGTATGAATTAAAAGAAGAATGGAAGAAAATTGAAAGGAAAATGGAGGAGGGGAGTTCAGCTAGGGAGAGGCTGGAGAAAAAGGTGGATTTTTTTGGTTTTTTTCAAAATTTCTAGCCTTATATAGTGGTTTTGAGCGGGCTTGGGCTTGGATCAATTAGTAGGCCTAATTAAATTAACCAAAGCCCATTAATTATCCAATAAATAGTTCTAGTTAATTTTTTCCACTTTTTAACTCCAAATCACTGTAATTTTAATTTCATCACTCTTATCATATCAAAAATAGGTTATATGTAAAATTTTAGCTCAATCGGAGTTCATTACAGGGCTGATTCAATCAAATCGATCCGATTTGATAACTATCGGTATCACCGAAAAATTCACGTTTTGTTACCAAAATATTCTACATGAAATTTTATTAAAATCTGAAAATTTTGGAAATTTTTGGAGTTCATTTACTATTTTAAAATTTTGGTCAAATTCAGGTCAACCTTTCTACTATAAAAATTGATTCGCTGCCTTTTTCGTATTTTTTATTTTTGGAGGCCTATATGATCTCAATCTCACTTCAAATTTTAACCTCGGACTTGCCGTCATCAATATTTTTCGATGGTTAAATACTATATTTTTCAGCCCCGGAAGCATTGTTCACTACCGGAAAAATTTTATTCACGGCTGATCTGGTATCGAGGCCATTAAAGGTTTGTAGGGGCTAAAGTGTAATTTTAATAAATAAAGATGTTCATCGTAAGTCCAAAAATGTACCACTCAGTGGAGTGATATCTTCACTCTACTAAATGGCTTAAAGAAGAAAAAGAGGAAGCCTTTGATCAATCTAAAGGATCACCATTTGACAGAGTTATTTTCCACTCTACTGAGTGAGTAAAAGGAGAACATCACTTGGTGGAGTGATATTCTCACTCTACTAGGTGACTAAGTCTCACTTGGTGGAGTGATATTCTCACTCTACCAAGTGGCTAAGCATACTCAGTGGAGTGATATTCTCACTCTACCAAGTAACTAAACCTCAATCGATGGAATGAAATCTCATTTTACCGACCCAGCCTTTGATACCAAATTAAACTTTGATTCTTGCCAGTTTCGAAATTCTTGCTAATTGGGAAGTCTTCTAGTTTGGAAAGTCTAGAGGAGACAAATTTCTTCCTATTTGGAGATTATGAAAGCACCAAGAGACATCAGAGTTAGGCAGCTAGATGGAGAGACCTAGGGATGAAAATTACAAATTTATTTAGTTTTTAACCTTGTTTTCTTTAGTTAATTTTATGCAGTAGTTTAGCTTAGTTTTTTTTTTTCTTAGTTTACAATCCTTGTAAAGACTCAAGCTTAATACCGGTGTGCGGTTAAGTCATCAAGAATAAGTTTGAAGCTTTATGAGTATTGTATCTCTTTATTTTCTTTTTTCTTTTGTTTTAATAATGTTCGGTAGGTAGTTTTATTTTCTTTTGCTGAATCATACTTGAATCCTTAACTTTATATTGGAATGACTTAGTTTGCGCTTTATGTGATACAAGTTGATTATTTCTTAATTTTGTGCAAATCCTTACCTTTGGTTATTTATAATTTGATTGTTGATTTACTTGAATTAATAGTTGATGATTGATTTATGCATGATTATTGGTTTGCATGTTCTTAGGTTAATTTATTGGTATTAATGCATGATTGTAATCTAAATCAAGGTGTAGTTGTGCATTGGTCAATAATAGATTAAGACTAAGAAAAGTTAAAATCAGAATAGATTAAAGTTGAATTCACTTGAAAAAGAGTTTAATAGATATCTAGGAGGCTAAAATCATATCTTTATGCTAAGTATTGAATATTCTGAATAAGAAAGTTTAATGCTTAGAATGATAATCTTGAGTTAAGTTATCTTGCTTTATTTTTCTTATTTCTTCATAATCACTTGTGTTCTTTTTTGATCAAGTCATTATAATATAAGTTAAGGTGGATAGTTACTTTAGTAAGAGAATTTTAGTTATTGTTTTTTGTTTAATTCATTTTAGTTTTTGTTTTTCTTTATTGTCTATTTAGTTTAGTTCTTGCCTTTAAATCAAAAACTTGGGAAAACAATATTAGATTAATTTAATTCATACATAGATATTATTATTAATAATCCATATTTCATTGGGTACGATATTTGGGGTCTTAATCTATATTTTCTTATATTACTAGTCGATCTAGTACACTTGCTAGATATCGGTCAAGTTTTTGGGGCCGTTACCAGGGAACAGTGGTGTTGCTTGTTTGATATCTTTGATTGAGTTAGTCAATTTTTTACTCGCGATTTTGATAAATCATTTTTTTAAGCAACTAGTTGAGCATGATATTAGTACACTTGCATGCAAATTGCACAAGGTTCACTCATTGTTTAGGGTTAAGTTTTGTTTTCATATTTTGGGTTGTCTATAGTGGAAATTGACTTAGTTTTTGTATGCTCACCAAGCAACACACTTCCTTCACCTAGACACTCACATCAAGCTACAATTATTCTTCAGTGTCCATCCTCATTCTCATCAAGTAAGTGCATTTTGCATTGCTCAATTCTTCAACGTCTTTACGTAGATTAATTTGAATGAATTGGTGTGGCTTTATTGTTCTTAAATATGAATTTACTTAAAGCATAATTTGAGTTCAAGTAATGTTTCACCTTCATTGTATTTACACTTAGCTTACCTATTATGAGAATGACTATTAAATTCACTTGCTAGTTTAATATTGGTTGAGATTACCATCAAATTGGCTTTGTTATTTTGTGCATACAATGGGTTCGATAATTAGCCTCAATGACTAAGTTTAACTCTTTTACCTCATTTTTTTTAGTCTCAACCATCTTTCACCAATCTCATTTGTCATTTTATACTTGCTATCTACTTTTTGATCTCTTGATCTAATGCATTGGAAATTAATGACCTTGAGCTCTATTTGGCTTTTTTCTGTTAGGGATGAATTTTTGAACTTTAACTTTTAGACACTTATTGCTGATATTTTGACTTTCACAGTGGCATTTAAGAGAACAAGGAATGTTATTGCTTCTAGTCCTTCCAAATTACGCATTCTTTTTTTTATCAGAGCAGTTTTGGGAGCAGTTACTACCTCCACTACCACAGTCATCTAAGCTCAACTTTGCTGAGGACAGCAAAATTTTAAAGAGAGGGATAGAGCGTAGCTGAATTTGGTTGTGAACTCAGAAATTCAAGAAAGTTCTTTCATCTTGCTCATGAATTGTTTCAATCATTTTGTTTTTATTTAGTTTTGTTTAGTTTTGTTTAGCTTTGTTTTATTTTGTATATTAGTTGAGTATAGTTAGTTTAATATCATGTATTGTACATTTAGCTTAGTTCGCCCTAATTTTATTCTCAAAAATTGAACTAGTTGAACTTGATCTTAGAATGTGCAGTGTTTAAAACCTTTGTTTAGCATTAAGACAAGCATGTTATTTAATAAAATTTTAGTTAGTTTAGCATTCAACTTGACTTATATTTGTTAGTTTCTACTTTTTGAGCACTAAGACTAGTTTTGAAATTTAAGAAAAATGATGCATTGAAATAGTTGAGTAAGGAATTTTAAAATAATAGAACCTTCCTCATGACCCTTAAAAGTATAAAAACAACTCAAATAACTTAGAAAGTGATCTAGGCAATTTTTTTTGTTGAGCTATAGTGAGACCTTTTTTCCACCTTTTTGATATATTTGACCATTGTTAGCCATTTTAAGCTTAATGAGGCATGCTTAATGCGTACCATATTTATTTTTCTTGTTACACTCATTTATTAACCATATAGTCAAAATAACCTTTATCTTCCCTTCTAAGAATTGGCCACTCTAGGATTGGGATAGATTAATTGTTGTTGGATAATTGAAAAGTGTAGTAGAAAAGGTTCTTGGGATACTATTTATTGAAGTTTATTATTGAAGTCAAGTAATTAGTGAAAATTGAACTTGTAAATACCCATAGTATCATAAATTACCAGTAATAAAGCTAGTATTAAAAAAAGAAAAAGTAAAAAGAAAAAGACATTGAGAATAAAGCTAGCATTTATGGCAAAATCTTAAGTGTGGGATATTTATAAGGGAAAGCATTTGGGACTTCAAAAAGGGGATGAAATGTGAATATAAAAGAGTTGTAATAGTTTTTGATCTTAAGAGTACTTAAAATATACAGGGATAGCAAGTTGGGCTAAGTACTTAAATTTTTAAGTTAATGGGTGAAAATTTTAGAAATGTTAATCTATCTTATCATAGAGTGGCTATTCTTCTTGCTTATCTTTTATCCATTCTTTGATAACTAACACCTTAACCCCATTACAACCCTTAAAGACCTAAGTGATTCTAAATTTGCTTTTAAGTTATTTAGCGAAACTGAACTACGGGTTCCGATGTTAAAGGAAAGGGTTATGGTATTTCTAGAGTTTCAAGTGCGAAACCAGTGGTACATTTAGGTTTACATTCATTCTAAAGTTTGACTTTGAATTTGCATTGGTGTTTTGAATTTTAAAATGCTTAAAATATTTTGGTCTTGCACACACACAAAAGGAAATTAGCGTATATTGTCTTGTTTGAATTTATTCTAGTTAGAATTTTATTAAGTACTCTTGTTAATTGCTAAATTTGGTTTTGAAATGCATAATTCTTGGCTGAAGTTTGATTATTTTGAAAAGTTAATTTGTTCTAATTTGCTCGGACTAAGTGTGGGGTATTTGATAAGTATGAATTTTAGTATATTTTTAATATATTTTTAGTATGCTTAGTGTGTTAATTTACTAAGTATTTAGGTTACTTTAATGTTTAATTTGTTAAAATTGCAATTTGAGGTCGTAATTGAGAAATTTGTTGTTTTTAGGTGCTTATTTGAAGAAAAACAAAGTTTACAAGGGCAAAAATGTAATTTTAACAAATAAAGATGTTCATCGTAAGTCCAAAAAAGTATCACTCGGTGGAGTGATATCTTCACTCTACCAAGTGGCTTAAAGAAGAAGAAAAAGGAAGCCTTTGATCAATCTAGAGGAGCACCATTCGACAATCATTTTCCACTCTATTTAGTGAGTAAAAAAAGAACATCACTCGGTAGAGTGATATTCTCACTATACTAGGTGACTAATCTCACTTGGTGGAGTGATATTCTCACTCTACCAGGTGGCTAAGCATCACTCGGTGGAGTGATATTCTCACTCTACCAAGTGACTAAACCTCACTCAGTAGGATTAAATCTCACTTTACTGAGCCCATTTTTTGATACTAAATTAAACTTTGATTCTTGCTAGTTTGGAAATTCTTGCTAATTGGGAAGTCTTCTAGTCTGGGAAGTCTAGAAGAGACGAATTTCTTCCCGTTTAGAGGTTATAAAAGCACCAAGAGACATTAGAGTTGGGCAGCTAGACGAAGAGACCTAGGGATGAGAATTACAAATTTACTTAGTTTTTAACCTAGTTTTCTTTAGTTAATTTTGTACAGTAGTTTAGCTTAGTTTTTCTTTTTTTTTTTCCTTAGTTTACAATCCTTGTAAAGATTCAAGCTTAATACTGGTGTGCGGTTAAGTCATCGAGAATAAGTTTGGAGCTTCATGAGTATTGTATCTCTTTATTTTCGTTTTTCTTTTGTTTTAATCATGTTTGGTAAGTAGTTTTCTTTTCTTTTGCTGAAACATACTTGAATCCTTAACTTTATATTGTAATGACTTAGTTTGCATTTCATGTGATACAAGTTGATTATTTCTTGATTTTGTGCAAATTCTTACCTTTGGTTATTTATAATTTGATTGTTGACTTATTTGAATTAATAGTTGATGATTGATTTATGCATGATTATTAGTTTGCATGTTCTTAGGTTAATTTATTGGTATTAATGCATGATTGTAGTCTGAATCAAGGTGTAGTTGTGCATTGTTAATAATAGATTAAGCCTAAGAAAAGTTAAAATCAAGAATAGGAGAAAGTTAAATTTACTTGAAAAAGAGTTTAATAGACATCTAGGAGGCTAAAATCACATTTTTAAAAGACAAAAATTGATTAAATTATTAACCTTGATCACCTTACAATGCGGATAGAATCTACTATTATCGGCAATTTTAAAAGTAACCTCTGAGCCATCGGATTTTGTAATGAATTTATACTTCAACTCCAAAATTGACCTTAGTAT
Organism: Excoecaria agallocha; assembly: GCA_037975025.1. NCBI lineage: Eukaryota > Viridiplantae > Streptophyta > Magnoliopsida > Malpighiales > Euphorbiaceae > Excoecaria > Excoecaria agallocha. The sequence goes on along the minus strand of CM075807.1, from coordinate 47,849,776 downwards.
AGTGTGAAAGTGACAGCTTGTAGTCCAATCGGATTGACGAAAGCAAAAGATAGCTCTTGATATCTTACATTAGTGCTAATAGATATAACATCTTAGTAACTAATACTTAAACTGTTAGCCGAATTATAGGTCTAAGACCATCCTCTCTAACTAACAAACCACATAACCTAGTAAAAATCTGAAGGGGTCATCCGTATAATGCTAAGACAAAGTTCCGACGAAAATAGATGGATCATTAGATCATCTCTAACCCTTTTTTCTTCAACCCGTATATTATGCCTAACCAAACTAAGACCAAATAAACTGCATATGTTGTCATCGCGCTTGCTTGCAATATAAATTTATTATCTTAATTATTTTGATAAACCATCTATAATAAATTTAATTTTTACACAAATAAACTAGCATAAATAAAACAAATCTCATATGAATTAACACAAAGAGCAAAATAAAATATACAAACAAAATTAATACTAAAACAATTTTGGAGTATCATAAAATTTTATATTTAAATTTTAGGACCATAAAAATGTATATATAGTTCTAACAATTTTTTATAGTTTAAAAAAAAGGTTCTATGTATTATAAAAAAATTAAAAAATAACATATATGCAAAATAAATAATAACATACAAGAAAAAAATTTAAAGAGAAAAAATGAAAAAATTATTTTTTGAAAATCATACCTTGTAAGGTGGGAAGTGAATCTAACCTAAGAATCACAAAATATAAGTTAAAAATATAATAATATTTAGGGTTAATTACAAAATAAGGTTTGAACCATAAGGTATTTTTCAATATTAGACCCAATTTTTGAAACGGTACAATGTCAGCCTCCAATTTTAAGTCTCCTTTCAATTAAGGGATTCCGTCAAATAATCCATTTAGACTACTAGATATTGCTAATAGAGATGCATTGTAGGACCTACCATGCCATGTAGGATGCCATGTCAACCTTTTTTACCTTTAAAAGCTTTAAGAGGTTTTTCTAATTTTTGAAGCCCCAATTTTGAAATAACAATATGAGTGCAATTGTTCCATGCCATATCTACCTCTTTTTCTTTAAATAGAGGAAATTTTTGATGCTACTGTGGATTACAAGCTATAATAAGGACATCGCGGACAGAAGAACATCCATATAAACCATTTTATCGATGTTTTAAATATGGCATCATTGGATGTTGTAATTATTTTAGATGGGTAGGTTCATACACAACATGTTGCAATCGAAGCAAAAATTTATTGCAGAAAAGAAAGGGTGAAAGCAATAATCTTGCAATTGAAAACATTATTCTTCATAGAGAGAATGAAGTATTGATCAGAGAAATTGAAGTGCTTCGATGGAACAATCAAGAGCTTGAAGAAACAGTGAAAAAATTCAATTATAGATGGAATTTGGAAATGAGAATTATTGTTGGTGTAGGATTTTATTTTTTTTTATAAAATTTATATTTCCTATTTGATCTAGGATTTTATTTAGAACTCTTAATGTAGCTGGTTTTATGCAAATTTTTGAGATTCTTAGAACTACTAGATATGTAATCGGTTTCTTGATTTTAGCTGATATGATTAATGGAAAGTGTATCTCCATTTTATGTTCTAGATATGTTATGTTTTGTTATGACTTAAATTAAATTCTATTAGATTCAATATTATCCAATGTTTTGAAACTCGATTTGACCTGAATGGTCGAACCGGTTAGACCCCGACTTGGTAAGAAAACTTGGTTGGTCCAACATAAGACTCGAAAAGTGAAAAAACTCGAATTGGATCGAAAAAATTAGATTGGATCGGGACTCGGATTGAACCGGGTCAATCACAAAAATATACATTTTGTGTCAAAATCCCTAAAGATGATAGAGCTTCAAGTGTGCAAGGTTTATTTATTTTATATAATATGAATTTAATTTAAAATATTAAAAATTATGTGCAGTTATATTTAATTATATTTTTATTTTCACAATTTTAAATGCTATGGAGTATGATTTAATTGAATCTAACCAAGGAGTAGAAAGAGATGGAGATCGAATTAAAGATGAAGATGAAGATTGATTGTTAATGATGTTTGTTCATCATGTTAAATAAACTTATTTAAATGTTTGTTTTTGATATTATGTAAATTTATTTGGATATTTATTACTTAACATAATTTATTTGATTTTTATATTTACAAACTTTGTTGGACTTAAAATTAATATTTTTATATTGATATTTGGTAATTAATAGATTTTTGAATGTATTTTTACATACTATATTTTTAATTTTTTTGTAAATAATTATATTTAAAAAATAATAAAAACTAAAAATTGATCCGGTTGAACCAGTTGACCCATGACCCAATTGGTAGGTTGAGTTGACTTATGGGTCGAGTTTCAAAACATTGCTATTATCTACAAAATCATAATCCTATAATTGCAATTAGCTTTAATAATAAAGAAAGATGGAGTTCATTGAGATTATATACTTGTCAAAAATACAAAAATCTATTTTATATATATATATATATATATATATATATATATATATATATATATATATATATATATATATATATATATATATTTGTGTGCGCGCGCGCGCACGTGTGCATGCCCCCTGCAGTTTCAATGGGTATACATAATCAGTCGCATTCACAAAATATTATAACCTATGCAGCTGACACAAAAAAAAATATCATAATAATTAACTGCATTCACAACATATAATAAACTCTGATACAAAAAATATCATCTATGTTTATTGTTCCTTTATGTCAAAAAAAGACATAAAAGACACAAAAATAACATTCAAAAGAAATTATTGGTGCAGCTACTATCAATCTTTTATTTTTGTTTTCTTCTTCAATCTTGGACTTCTCCTAACGGAAGGCTAGCTAGCTAATTTTCTGCTAGGAGTTAACTTCTTTCTTAATTTTGGTGGTTGGATGGAACTTGGTGGTTGGCTTGAACTTGATGTTCCAAAATTTGTTGATATTCTAGATGTGCTGACACCTTTGCTTGAAATCACTTGACTTTTACTCCATCTTATACCGATATGGTGGGCTTAAAACATGTTCCTTTTGACTAGTATCATTGGGCTCCTCATGTGGTGTATTGAAAACATTGTCCTTAAACGCATGTTTCTGTTGATCACCATTTGTTTCCTCATGACCAGCAATAGTAGCCTCACCATGTGGTCCAACATGAGATCCAGATGCCTAGGGTTAAAAAGCAAAAGTTGTGTTTAATAAATTATTTTCATTATAGTTAATTATTAAAATAAAACAAATGGGTTAAGTTACCTCAGTTGCAGAAGCCTCATTGTCATTTTTTTATTTCTTTTTTTCTTCTTTTTTGGTTAGTTGTTTTCTTTTGCCTTTCAGGACTGCATGTCCTGATGTTATGGCCTGATTTTTCACATTTTTTACATTTTATAACAATTTCTTACTTGCCTAACTTGTAAAGATTCTTGGGCTCATCTAGATCTTTAACCCTTCTCTTCTTGGGTTTTCCTAGTTGCCTTTTCTCAACTGGAGGTAATGGCTATTCATATTCAGTTTCTGGCTATAAAGTTTGTTCATTCATTGGATGCACACAATGTGAATACACCTCATATATGTGCTTTTTATGGAAATAAGGGTGAACAAATTCTTCTGGCATTTTTTTAGGTAGAAAATTGATGACACTGCATGTACATAGAGGATTCCTCCAACATCCCATTTGTAGCAAGAGCAAGTTTGTTTACCCATGTCAGCCATAAATGACTTTTTGCCCCATTTGACCTTAAATTTATCTTTACCATTACACCTGAGAGTCCTGAATCTAGAAATCATTTTCACTCCTTCTAATTTCTTTTGTGCTTTTTGAGTGATAGGCCTGTGATAATTCTCCAAACTTTCTATTTTTTAGAATCAGCTCCATAATGTATGTTGCAATGCCTTCAAGCATTGTTAAGATTGGTTAGTTTATTAAATGTAAGATGGCATTATTCAATGATTCAAATATATTGTTGCAAATCTTTTCACACTTGGGTCTTGGACTGAATACTTGTACTGCCTAGTAACAGTTGACAATTCTCATGAGATGGTTATATGCTTTTGGCTCTTTCAGTCCGATTCTATTCATGTGCAACTTGAACTTTACCTCTACAATTACCCTAGCAGCAGCTTGCATAAGATCCTTTAGTATCTTTCCTTTGAATTTTGACTTAAAGTTCTAGTACAAATGTCTCCAGCAGTATCTATGGTCTTCTAGATTCATTAAATCCTCAGTAGCTTCCACAATAACATGAATTTAAAGAAATATAAATAATGTACATCATCTACTATCATTACTAAAAAATATACTTATTTTGAAATTCATAATAGCATACCTTCTATTGATCACTTCTGAAGGTCTAACCATATTCATTTGCAAATCCAACATTATTAAGCGACTTGTTAAGAAACCATCTCCAAGTTTCTTTTGCTTCAATCTCTACTACAACTACTGCCAAAAGGTAAATATGGTCATTTCCATCATATGCTATTATTGCTAAAAGCTGTCCTTATGTCTCTTCCTTCATATGATATCCATCCAGCCCAACTATTGGTTTCAAACCACTTAAAACCCTTTCTTACAGGCATCTAAGCACATGTACACTCTCTTAAAAACTGGTTGGGTATAAATTAATAGTCTTTTAGTGTGCATTAGGGCACTGCTGCTAGGATTGCTTCTCAAAACTTTAGGGCATACTGCTCCTTCACACTCATTTGTATCTTTTCAAAAACATACCTTTATCTCTATAACATTTCACTATGCTAATACCTAATGTAAGGTCAGATTGCACCTTCTTTTGGGAAGTAGTGCTTTTACACTTCGAATTAACCCTTATGTCTTCTATATATTTCTCACACAACCATTTTGAACTTACTAACTTATTATGGAACACTTTACTACAGGTGTGGTCAGATCTATATGTTTTGATTTGGAAAGTTAACTCATCTTTGATTTTTAAAGCATACAAATACCATGGACACCCTTCACTACATTTTTCTTGAATTTTTTTCTAACTTAATTTTGAAACTTTCACAGTGTATCCTCATTTAACAGCATATTCTAACACAGTCTTGTTCAAATCCATCGCGTCCCAAACATAAGGCCAACTCTGAAATTTGGATTTAATATGTCAATCTCATAATTAAACTCAGGATATCTTCTCCGCTCATCATCATCTATATCTACTTCTATAAATTCATCATAAAATTCATCATTACTAGCATCATTAAACTAATTTGCTATCCCATGTCCCTTTTGCTTATCCTTACCTTGTTCTTTTCCCTTACCTTTTTCTTTTTCCTTAGCACTCTCCCTATCATTCCTGTTACTAGGTTCACAATCCTTAACAACTTGTCAACAATATTGAAGTATGCATACTCTATATCTTTTTCACTATCAACAGATACAAATGACATCCTATCATCCTCATTATCTATATTGGAATTCCTATTTATAGCAACTTGTCCACATTCATCATAAGGTTCACTAAAAATATTATCTTTTAAGTCATAATTTTTCAAGTCATCCATTAAAGGCACTTGCAATTGACCATCTTTCTACCTGCCCTGCAACCTCCTCTGCTCTTCAACTAATTCATCCCAATTATGAACTGGTTGAGGCACATAACCAAATGTTTCAGGAGCTAACATATTTTCTATGGTCTCATGTTCAATATAAATATGCACACTCTCTCTGCAACCTAGTGCATTTGTTAAATCCAATATATCCGCATTAGTGAAAAATGGGTGCAACCTATCCCTAAACTCTAAGTCAAGTAGCCTATAATAACACTTCTTGAATTGTAATGCACCACATTTTGCTAGCAACTCCTCGACTTCTAAAGGAGAAAATTTGTCAATGTTCATGTTCTCAAAAGCGTCCACCTCACCGCCTATATATTTTTCTTTTGATTCCCCAACAAACTAACCACTATAAAGTAAGTAAACAGTGATATATTTTGGTGGCATTTTAACTTATCTCTAAACATCAGACATAAATAACAAAAAACAAAACAAATATTTTTCATTTTATAGTCAAAAATTCTACATTTACAAAATTGTATAGTGACATGAAGTGGTCCCCTAAAAACCCAGATTCCAAAGACCCACATGAACTATCAAAATCAAACAAAAAAGTAACTATAAAAAATGCATTATAATTAGTATAAATACCTCAAACTACGAATAATGCCTATTGTGTTTGATAAAGTTTAGGATTTGAATTGCTCTATAAAATGTCCTCACCTGCAAGATAAGAAAGAGGATAGATAGCAACTATTTTTGCAAGTATGTCATGAGAGAAAAAAATTTGCAAACAAATTCCAATACCAACCATCTACAATATCACAAAGAAAGCAACTGATTTATTAATGATATCCTCAGGAATAGGCAAAGAGGCTAAATGGAAAAAGGGATGATATAATACCAGGAACCTACTAATGTGACCCAAAACTAACTTTCATCCCATTACCAATTTTCCAAATAACATGCAAGTGATATTATTCCAATTATCACAATTTTCCTTCCAAAGGGTAGAGCTGTTGCGATGACCAACTGGACAAGCACCCGAGCTTCTTTTGAAATTATATTTGAAAGCTAGAACCTTAACCTAAAGATAATTTGCCTCATTGAACAAGCTCCAAGCCAATTTAATGACAAAGGTAGCATTGAAAAGATATGGGTCCCGAAAAGCTAAACCACTATTTAACTTAAGTTGAGCAATTTTGTCCCAAGAGACCAAAGATAATTTTCGTGGACTATCAGATCCTCCACAACTAAAGCAGCAAATGACTCTTAAAATCATGGCATAAAGTGATGGGAATGACTGAAGCTTGCATAACATAATTGATCATGGTTAAAAGCATAGAGCTAGCCAAAGTGACCCATCTAACAATACAAATATGAGAAGAATTCCAAGTTGCAATCTATAAAATAGTCATAATGCTTGTGGCTAACTCTAAAACGAAGAAAAGGCATCCCCAAGTATGTCCTCAGATCACTAGTCTCATTAAAACCTAAATCATGTCACAACAAACGATGACTATGGGTAGAGACATTTTTAATGAAAGAAATATTGGTCTTATATGTCCTAATTTTTTGACCAGAACTAGCACAAAAACTATCAAGAACGGATCTCATAATATTTACCTGGGATGGGACAGCTTTGGCAAAAAGAATTAAATCATCAGCAAAGAAAAGATGACTCAATATAGGACCATCTTTATTCAATCGAATAGGATGCCACCGTCCATAACTAACAACTTTAAAAATGTCATAGGCCAATCTCTCTATACAAAGCATAAAAAGGTAAGGGGAAAAGGGACAGCCTTATTTCAATACTAGCAGCAAAAAAGTCAAATAAATTACCATTCCAAAGAAGCTACATGGAATTAGAAGTCACATAACCCATAATCACCTTAACAAGAGTAATAGGGAAACCCATATTAACTAACATATTTTGCAAGAAAGCCTAGCTAATTTGGTTATAGGCTTTTTTTAAAATCTACCTTAATGGCCATGAATCCCATTTTTCCTTTCTTGGATCTCATAGTGTGAATAACTTCTCGAGCAATAACAACATTTTTAGTAATATGGCAACCAAGGACAAAGCTCGTTTGAGTGGGCTCAATCAAGGATGGCATAAGCATTTTAAGTCTATTGGCAATGGTTTTAGCAATATTCTTATAAACAATAGTGCAAAGAACAATTGGATGAAATTGAGAAATTTTTTTAGGGACTTACACTTTAGGAATAAGATAAAGAATTGACCTATTAATAGATGGATCTAGGGGTGAGCAAACTATGGGTAAAACCGAAAAATCGAACCAAACCGACCGATTTTTTTAATTTGGTTCGGTTTTTCGGTTTTTCGGTTCGGCTTCGGTTTATATTTTTAAGACTGTTCGGTTATTTCGGTTCGGTTCGGTTTTTAAAGGAGAAAACCGCATAAAAACCGAATCGAACCGAAATTTATATAATTATATATATTTTTTTGATTTTTTTATTAAATAATTATTTTATACATATAAATTATTTTATTTTTAGTTGTAAATTATATGAGTACATTTATCAATTATTAATATATATTTTTTAGGTGATAATTTAAAATTTTGAAGATTAAATTGAAAATCGATTAAATAAAAAAAAATTAATGGTTTTTTTGTATTATTTATTATATATTTTGAGATTATTTCTTTAATTTGAACTTTTATTTGTACAATTTACATATTTTTACTTTAGTATATTATAATTTATAATTTTTAAACACAATATTTTTTATTTTTTAAAAAATAATTTTAAATTTTGGTTTTTCGGTTAACCGAACCAAACCGACCGAAAGTTTTGGTTCGGTTTAAATTCGGTTATTCTAAAATTTCGGTTCGATTCGGTTGATAAAAATAAGAGAATTTCGGTTATTTCGATTCGGTTCGGTTATTGAACCGAACCGACCGTTGCTCACCCCTAGATGGATCAATATCATCACCTCGCAGGACACATTTGACTTCATCACAAACACCCCTACCAACCAAATGCCATCGAGATTGATAACATGTCTAAAGGCCATCAACTCCAAGAGATTTCCAAGGTTAAATATCAAAAAGTTCTTTCCTAACATCATCATTAGAAAATTTTGATGCAAGTTTAGCAAGCTGATCACCAAAATTAGGAAACCGACCAAGAATAAATGGGCAAGAAGGGCAGTTTTCAACATAAATATTGAAAAAAAATCAACAGACATGGCACAAAGAATACCTGAATCACTTTGTCAAATTCCATCATTATCCTGCAGGAATTCAATTCCATTTCTTTTCCTTTTTCTAACAGTCCTCTGATGAAAAAAGGTTGTGTTTTTATTACCCCACAAAATCCAGTCACTATAAGATTTTTGAAATCAAAGAAGCTCTCCTAAAGAAGAATTTGATCTAAATCTTTTTTAAGAAAAAATTCCAAATTCTCAAGAAAGGGAGAGAACTTGTACTCTAGAGTTCGTTAAATATAAGAAATCCTAGCAAGGAGAATTTTTTTTTGCTTAAAAATATTTTCAAAAGTATTTTGATTCCAAAGCTCGAGCTTCTTAGTAAAATCATCCAAAGAGTCCATGAACTTATCTCCAGTTTGCCAATTACTCCCTACAAACGGTTAAATAAAGTCAGAGTGAGAAAGCCAAGCCTTCAGGAATCTGAAAGGCCGATTCCCTTTAATTAAAAGAGGATAGTGATCTGAAGAAATTCTAACCAAATGATTAATTAAACCCTTAGGGAAAGAGAGATGCCAAAAGCTATTACACAGACCTCTATCTAATCTTTCTTGAAGATTCCCTCTCTTTTAAGTAAAAATTGGCCCCATATATCCAATATCAATAAGGTTCAAAGCATTAAACCAATCTAAAAAAGGCTTGCAAATACCAAACTTATTAGAAGACCCACCATGTCTCTTCTTAGCATATAATAAGGAGTTAAAGTCTTCCGTAAGAAACCAAGGATCAGAGATGCAAGAGTTTATATTTTGGAGTAAAGGCCAAAGCCTATTACGTACATACATCACTAGATGGGCATAAACAACAATAAAGTAAGAATGAAAATTGCCATTTTCATTGATACGCTGATGGACAAATTGAGAATTATTAAGCAAAATATTAACATCCCAATCATCGTGACAAAGAAGCCAGATATCACCAGTAAAACCCATCGTTTTCACTCTATAAGAGCGAGAGAAACCAATCTTAGAAATAAATTTATCAACCAATGACCCACTAATGCATGGTTCAAGAAGTACTCCTATCTTAGGTTTGTGATTAAACAGTTAAGCGCGCACAAAAAAGAGGGGTTTTTCGCACCCTGATAGTTCCAAGTTAAAACAAACGTAATTAAATTAAGCAAAAGAATAGAGCGCATGCTCAAGAAGAACTGAATCACTTCTCAAATAAAGGTCCAAAGGCCCCTAGGGTTTAGTTAAGTCATCATCATCTCCATTAATAAATTCACTAAATTTATCTTTTTTCTCTTTATGAATAAGCATGAGATCGTTACTTGCAGTCCCATCTTGCTTCACAGGGTCTGGTAGTCTAGCTGGGTAATTGCCCAAATCTTTCGACATTTCTGGAACAATTTCCATTACGTCCTTGGAGAGGGTATTAGTTAGAGGGGATAAGCCATGTGCTCCTTGCCAACAATTGAATGAATTTTGGGATTTAGAGAGGAAAAGAGGGCCATTATGTTTTCCTCAGTTGGCATTATATTTTCGAACTCAAAAAAAATCCCCAAAAGATGGCATAAGTTGGCTGGTGGCAGAAATTTTATGTCTTGCTTTTGACTGTTGAGCCCATGCTCCATTAACTCTCTTGGCCCCACCTCTACCATGTGAGGAAGAGAAGTTGTTCTCACGTATGGAGAACATGCTCAAAGTACCTTCTTATTCTAACTATTAAAATTATTTGTATTATTGAACTCATTTTCTTTATTAGCAGCTGCGTGTCCTTCCCAAATACTTTTATGCTCATCCAAAATTGAAAAGCAAGAGCTTTTCTCCTTGAAAGTAGCATTCTTTCCATAACTAGTTGCTAGATTTTTGGCAATCCGTTTTCTCCTCTCAACTACCATTTATGCTCCAAACTGACCAGAATTCTCACCGAAAAGGTTCTCCGATTCACCACCATTAGCATTTTCGACATTTAAATCTTACTTGTGAGGGCGATGACTCTCAGAGTGACGAAAATGACCACATTAAATGTAGATCTCAGGAAGATTTTCATACTCAGCCTTTTGCAATTCACTATCAATCTTAACCATGGAGACCAGAGGATTTTTTAAATTTACTGAAATAGCTACTTGGGCAAATCGACCTTTGTGAAACTCACCTGTATTGTAATCAATCTTAACCACAGGTCCAATGGCCTATGCAATGGCAATTAAAACATTCTGGAAGATGAGTCCAAACTGTAGTGGCATCAATTGTTCCATTAGAAACTCTAAATTTAGGTGTCCACTTTTGCACTAGAAGGTAGGCGCCATTGACAACACAAGGACCTTCATATAAAGCTTGCTTGTAATCGTGTTCATTAGAAAATTGAACCAAGAAAAAACCTCTGCCAATATCCAGGATTTTCACATTAGTTCGGTCCCAAAGAGATTGAAGCCTTGCACTCAATGCCTTGTATCCAATCATCCTCCCAAGAAGACTAACTACCGCCACATTCCCTAGAGTTTTAGACAATTTATTTCTAAGCCCATCGGAAAAGGTCACTACTGGAAAAGTTCTAGATCTATCAATATCTACAGCCCTTGCTTCCAGGTTCATATCTATAGACTCAAAACCTTTTGCAAAGAGGAATCCATGATAGCTCCATTCACCAGGCTATCCCTATAGGCCGATGGCCTAGGGAATTCTGATCTCCGCTTCACTTTCTTGTTTGCTCGATCTTCGTCCACCAGAGAAAGAGAGGGTCTGTCAATACCAGAGGAATCCATCTTCATTAGTATCTAAATATGTATTTCTTTCCTATTTTATATTTTGTCAATAGCTTATTTGCTTTTATTTTTTTATTTAAATTATAACATAAATTTATTAATTATAAATTTATCAATTACTTATATCAACAACAATAATAATACGTGTATATATACATAAAATACTAAATACAAAAATATTATTTTATATACATATGATTCACAGGTACAACTAAATTGTACCTTTATTGATAATTTAACCTATAAATAGTAAATACTAACAAATTTTTATTGCACACTTATATTTTTTTTAATTAATTATCAGTTATCGAGTATCACCTATCATCAATTGCTATTAAATTGCTATACAATACTTATTAGTATGAACCGGTAAATTGAATGAGCTCATAATCACCATCATTTTTTGCATTTGGAGAACCAAAATGCCTTCTTCTATAACTTACAAAAGATGCGGCTTGGATCAATCGGATTTCTCTCTCTCTATATATATATATATCAAAGCTCCCAAATGAAAATATCTAATTCAAAATCTCAAAATCTTGTGATACAATTAGTTCTATTAAATCTCAACAAGTTTAAATATATATACTCCAATAAATTCATTAGTTCCGTACATTTTATATATTTTTAAATTTTATAAGTTTATTTATAATTTTTAGATTTTTTTTTTATTAAAAACAATCTAGAGTTAATGTTTCCCTCAATAAAAACAAACTACTCCATGAAAATAGAATGAAAACAACCAAGATTATAAGAAATCATGATTACAACTTAACAAGCAAGAGAGAAAGTTCAAACTCCCAATTTTGAAAGTGTTGTTCAAGAATTTCCAATTCTTCTTCCAAATGGCTCAAAGATGTAATCTTGTGTTAATTTCGCTTAATCCAACCTAAAATTAGGGCATATATATATATATATATATATATATATATATATATATATATAACAAAGCGTGGGCTCATGGCCATCAGTAATACAACAAATTGGATTCAGAGGGCCTTACAACCATGACTGTTCTTCCTCAAGGCCATAAGTTGTTATGCCCAAAAATGCACACTTCTTCAATTCAGAGTCATGATCATTTCTCCAGAGAAGCTTGAAAATGCAATATTCTCACTTGATCTTTACCCCCTTTTTTTATCAATTCAAAGCTTTGGCATTGCATTTATGATCAAAACAGCCTGAAAGTCATAAAAAAGGGTAAAATTGAACTAAAAACATAAACACAAAATTAATCAGAACATAAAGGAAAACATGTAAAATTAAACTAAAAGCATGCAAATTACTGCCAAAAAGTTTGGCATGACAGGGTTTGTTAATTCAAAAGATCATGATAGCTCTAACTCAATAATACAGTTTAAGAGATCTGTTATTAATTGAAGTGATTTCCTTAATTTATTGAAAATTGTTAATTATCAATTTATCATGCAATAAAAATAATTTCTTAATAAATGATATCATGAAGAAATTAACCGCAGCATTGAGTGAACAGGATGTTGAGGCCATGATTTCTGCATATGAATGTGTCCATGATATATTTTTGGGGTTTTTTTTTAAAAAAAAAAAAATTGGATCATTTTTGTAAATATTTAGAAAAGTGATGTTACAGGTGTCGAAAACCGGCGGTTCCGACAACCAGTTTTTGACTGGGTGGGGCCAAGTGCGGGTGAGTCTTTTTTGCACATAAACCAGCGTTATTTACTGTCGGTTTCTGTCATAAATGGGACCCACATATATATATATATAGTAAAAAAAACTATTTTCTTTTTATCGTGGTCCCAATGTTATTAAACCGGACCGATCGATCGAATCGGAGTAATTACGAATCGATAGGTCATTCGGTTGGTTCAGTTAATAAAAATCAAACTGAAAAAAATCGAATTGAATAAAAAAAATCAGCCAGAATCGAAGAATCGATAAACTGGGGACCTTTTAATGATAAGACTAATATGATAACCACTACACTACCACAACCTCATGTATTTACTTTCTTTCTTTAATTAATTTAATTTTGATTCGTGATAACTAGTATTTTTATTTTTACTTTTTTTCTTTAATTATTTTTAATTTTATTTTGTGGTTTCTTATGTTATTGTCATGCTCTGTTCTTTATATTATTTTTTACTTTCTTTTTTTTAAAATTTATTTCAATCGTTAGATAATTTGGTAAAGGTAAACTCAACTTCCCTCCAATAAAATCAAATTGAACAATAAAAAATTGCTTACGTTTTCTTACCGTTTAATTTGAAATAATTAAACTACATGCACAAAAAAGCCAAAAAATAATTAATATTATTTGTAATATTTAAATATATATTTCCTTTTAAATTCATTTCATATTAGGATATGATCATTTGTTATCATTTCATATTAGGATTTAGTCATTTATTAATGTGGTCTTAGTGTAATTGATAATAATATACAGTAGGATTTATAAAATTATATTAATTAATAATATTTTAAAAAATAAAAAAAATTCGGTTGAATCCGATTGAACCGGTCGAACTACAAATTTCCAGCTTTATCGATTCTTTATCCGATCCGGTTTTAATAACATTGGTGGTCCCTGCTTTTTCTCATTTTTTGAGTCCCCCTTGCTCTATTAGGCTACTACCAATGTTAAAACCGGACAAAGAGGTAAAAGGTTCGTGGTTCGACCGATTTGTTGAGATTCAATCGAATTTTTTCTTTTTGTAAAAAAAATGAGATTATTTTTAAAGTTTTATATAAATATTATGAAAATATCACTATATACAAAAATTAAAAATAATTTATAAAAAAACATTTATCATTAAATATTAATAATAAAATAATATTTTCAAGTTATTCAATATTTATAATAAAAATTAAAAAAAATATATAATAAAAAATATAAATATTAAAAAAAATCATCAAGTATAAATTATAATTTTTTTATTCATAAAAAATTCATTAAAATTGCTTATATTTCAATTATTTTGTATTTATACTTATATTTTTTTAATAAAAATAATATTATATAGATATTTTGGATAAATTTTGATTTTTTCAAATTCAAACCATTTTTTTTATTTCACCTTATTTCTTTGATTTCAGCCCGATTTAGTTCATGATGATTTCTTATAATTTTTATATATTGAACCGATCGAATTATTTGGCAATTCGCTGTTAAACAGGTTCAATTTTAATAACATTAGCTGCTACTCTACTTTTTCATTTCCATCTACTTACTTTTTTTTTGGGAATTTGAGTAATCAATTTGAAAACCAGGGATTAGAAAAAAGTTTAAGATTTTGAAAATATAAAGCAAAATGAAATTACTTGGTTAAAATCAAAATAATAATGGTTTTTTTTTAAGAAATTGACATTCAATATTATTGTACCAAATTATTATAAAGGTTTGAGATCTAGTGTAATAATTAAAAAAAATATTCTTTTCGGTAATTTGTTGCGATAATTTTTGATATTTTTTCATTTAATGTAATAATTTTTAAATGTGATTATTGAGTTGGTTGCATAAATATTTGATGCAATTTTCATTTGATATGTGAATTTATTTTATATTGCTATTAATCTCTTTGATAAAGAAATTATTTTCTATTACGTAACTTATGTTTGTTTTTGTTGGGTATTCTATAATCCTAATTTATCACTCCTAAAACATGTATAGGAGTAACAATATTTACTTCATACTACATTTATATTTCAAATATCTTCTAGACTACTGCGTTGAGGCATAATTATTGTGTTTGTGTATAAAAATACATCATAAAAATATTTTTAAAATTTAAAATTATTACATTATTTCATTAAAAATACATGATTCTATATTTAACCACTCTAATTACATATATTAGTGAGCCATATGAAAACAATTATAATTGTAACCATCAGGTGAAACTCGTTATTCAAATATATATATATATATATATATATATTATATATATATATATATATATTATATATATATATATATATATATATATATTTTAAATCAAATTAAATCAAATTTTGTGGGAGAATCAAGCTGAATTATGCTAATTCGTTTGCCTAGATTTGATCGATTGTATTTGAGTGATATTTTGGATATGGTTTGATTTCAATAAATCTGATATATATTTTGAGTTTATTTTTAGTGATAAAATTAAGCAAAATAATAATAATAGTTTTAATTCAAAAATGATAGCATTTATGCACCCAAAATAGTATAAATACAATAAATAAGGGTAAACGCATTTACATCTTGAAACGCAAATTACTTTGACACAAGCGGAAGCAAATGATCTTTCTTTTCATGTTACTTGGCATAGGTTTTCGACCACAAGCATGCACGCTGAGGAAAGCGACAAACCCACAATCTAAATATCCCTTGGAGAGATTGGAGAAAGGCAAATGGAGAGGAAATATTTGCGTAGAGGGAGTAACCTCACTTAGGTTTTCTAAACCGCTATTTATGGAGGGTATAAAGAGTTAAAACTCTAGTTTAACTCTTATTTCTATTTCAATTAAGAATCAATTATCCTAAACTAAATAGGATAATTATTAGTAGAGTTACGAGTGCACCAAACTCTATCATCTTCCACTCATACATGACGAAATATTTTTCAGTCATACAAGCAAATAAACTGTGTGACTAGCATACATCCAGAGTACTAGTGCTTACACACCTGTTAGGGATATATAACATATCGAAAAGTGAAAGCAAGATCTTTCTTTTTCATGTATGCTCAACCCCGGATTGCCTTCTCATATTTATTGTTTTAACTCATGATCTCATAAAATAAATTTTCTGTTCACTATTATGTCTCTACTCATAGAGACTATAATAGGCATGCCAGTGAACTACCAAACCATTAAATGTGATTGGAAGGCTATATTCCCCTCTTACTCTATGCTATCCATTATAATTCAACTCGCTTTTCTAATTAGACCCGCTAGGCCGAATTATTTCATAGCCTTTTGGAGACTAACTAAGCTAGCCACATGAACCATACTTCAGGAATAAGTTAAGGGTTCTAAGCATTGTTATTCAATATAGTCTCACACTAGGAAAAGTTGAGATAATTCACTTATGAAATTTCCATCTCTTGGTCACATAAGCATACATAGTATGAAATATGTGTTATATGGTGTTCTTTTATTCCCTTTAAGGAGCGCATGTCTTGCAAAATATAATTTCAACACCATAAAGAAATATAAAGTTGTGACGCATCAAAACATCCAACTTTAGTTCTTTCATTTCATGACTACTTTTGGCTTTCAAGACAAAATATGATAGTTACATTTAACTTATAATGGGATTATGCTTAATCCTGTTTGGATCTCAATTCAAAGCATACAACTTCATGTATATCTTTATTTGTGCACCTTAACAAAGACTAATCTTGTATTTTCTATAAAAATGACACTTTTATTTTGAACAGGTTGTTGAGTTCACCATATCTTCAAAAATAATCTTATCTTAGTGTTTTTCAACTCATTGTCCAAACTAAGGTAAATACCTATGTGAGTGGGTTATTTCTCTATCTGACATGTGTAATCATATAATAAATAATAGTAAATGTTCACATATAAATATTCATACTTATGTATTGCCAAATAATAAATTTTATTATTATTAATAAATAATAATATTAAGGAATTACACATAAAAAAATACAACTCAAATCCTATGCAAACCTTAAGATCTAATGTGTCTCTCAAACACATCTCTCGATACAGGCTTAGTTAATGGATCTGCTATCATATCTTGCATGAAAATGTATTGTAAGTTCACTTTTTCTCGTGCAATTATATCTTTGTGTAATGGCCTCAACACCGGATCAGCCGTGAACAGTACTTTTCGATAGTGAATAGTATTTTTCGAGCCCGAAAGTCAAAAATATTTTATTTGACTGTTGGAAAGTATTGATCATGGTGAGCCCGGGTTGAAATTTGAAGTGAAATTGAGATCAAATGGGCCTCTAAATATCAAAAATACAAAAAAATTTGCGAGTCAATTTTCCCATTTTAGCTTAAAAAGGCATAAAATGGGCCTTAAGACAAAAATAAATTAAGCCCATAAATAAAGCCCACTATTGGGCCCTTTAAGAGGGTATAAATAGGACCAAAAATCTGGAATTTGCTTCCAGAACTCAACAGCTCCTTCCCCCTCTTCTCTCTCTCTCTCTCTTGATTTCTCTTCAATTTTACTTCAAATCTCCTATAAACTCCAATATAAAAGATGAAGTTATATCTCTCTAGGTCACCCTAGTAGCCTCAATCAAGTGATTTAAGCAAAAGAAGACAAGAAATCAAGTGGAGAAAGAAAAAGAGGTAAAATAAAATTTGAGAAATTAATTGATTTTAATTGATTTCTTAGTATTTTTTTATAGATTTTGAGGTGTAGATTATAATTATGAGCTTAAATTTTACATATGAGGACAAAAAATTGAGGTTAGGAGAGCTTGAATGGCCAGCCTTATGTAGGTGAACAAGGAGAGGAAGATTTTTCAAGGAGTAAAGGCAAAGGAAAGGAAGCTTAGGCTTCCTAAATTAAGAAAAAATTATAAGTGACTACAAAATCCTTTAATTTTCCTTTATTTATGAATTTTCCTCAATTATGTAATTAAGGTAAAAATGGTTAAAGTGGTTAATTGATGCAATTATGTTAGGGTAATTACAATTTAACTAGAGAAAGGATGAATGAAAAGTGAAAATAAAAGAAATAAAATTTTTAGGAAGAAGACTAGTAGTGGCCGAATTTATTTGTAAGGAAAAATGTAAGAAAATTGCATATAAATAATATATGTTAGCTTAAAATAATAGTAGACTTGATAATTAATGTCTATGAATTTTTAAAGAATATTTAAAATTTATTTGGGAATTTTAAGATTATGTATAGTGTATGTATATAATGGAAGTTGTGAATTATAGTGAATTAATTGATTATTTTAATAAAAAATAATAATAAATAATAGATAATGCATAAATAAATTTTATGAGAATTTATTGAAATTATTAGAATTTTATTGGAGAATAACTGTGAATATGTATAGAAGAAAGTATTGAAATAGAATTAAATAATTGCATAAAAAAGTAAAAGAAAGTGAATTAATATGAAATTAATTCACGACTAACGAAAAAGAAATAAAAAGTCAACCGATGAATTTTTCGAAATAATTAGTAAGCTATGAAAGTCATAAAATTAATGAATTATTGGTAAATAATTCATAAAATGAGTAAAAATGATAAAAATTGTAAAATAATGTGTATATGAATTTTTGTAAAATTTATATGTTTTACTAGAATATTTGTGAAATGAGATATTGATTATATTTAACTAAAATATTCAATTATTAAGAGATAATTCAACAAATAAGTATGCAATAATAAACGAACGTGAAATAAATTACTTCAGTATAAAAAGAAATGAAAAAGTCAAATTATACATTTTCGAAGCATAAAATAATGAATTATACCAATAGAATCTATAATTGCGTAAAAAGTTGTAAAATAAATGCATGACTAATTTATCAAAATAAATTAATCAATAAAAAGTATTAAAAGAGTGAAATATTATAAAATAATTCGCCAACTGAATAAAAGTTGGCATACCGAATGATTGAAATTTTTGAACAGAAAAAGAAAAGGAAAAAATCGCAAAAAGTCAATCATCGAATTATTAGAAAATAATTCACAAAGAATTACACAAAAAGAATAAAAGAAAATTGTAAATTATAATGCTATAATTCATAAATTGTATAAAAGAATGAAAAGCCTCAAGTGTGTGAATGAATTATTGAAAAATAATTTACCAAAGTGATTTGAAAAGATAAAGTGAAAGAAATAAAGAAAAGCTACCGAATAGTCAAAAGCACAAAAAAGTGTGATTGACAAAATGTATTATATCAAGAAATAAAAGAAAGAAATTAAATATTTTTAACTTTTTAAAAATTATTTCAAATATAATTGATTGTTTTGCCCTTAGCGATAAGCAGATGATGATATTCTTATTTAGGATATAATTGGCTAGCCATAGGGACACCCTATACCGCAGTACAAGTCATGACGAATTACTTTGCTATGGGTAGGATCTTTGATCTCCATAGCTTTAGTGTTTTCAGTGAAAATGAAAGTGAAATGTTTTACGAGAAGTATTAAAATGAATAAATCAGTATTGTTTAAATGAAATGAATATAAAAAGTTATAAACAAAAAATGATTCGTTGGGAAGGAAATAAGAAGTCAGAATAAAATTGTAAGGTTTCCCAAAAAGTGTGATTAATAAGAAGAAGAAAAAAATATATTTTATAAGAATAAAATAATAAATGAAGACTAAGTTAAACTTTTATAAAGAAAAGGGATTTAAAATGTATTTTTAAATGAAAAAGATAAATTAAATTAGTTAGTATTTCAGGTACTAATTGTTACTTTGAAAAGTAACAAATTTGAAAAATAATATTAATTTCCTATATAAAGTTAAAAAGTGATGACAATGACATTAAGTGAAATCTTATGCTTAAGTAAGGTATTTTCTGAAAGAAAAGTCAAACGAAAAGTAAAACGATAAAAAGACATATAATTGTTCAATTGAAAAAAAGTAAAAGATATAAGTCCTAAACAAATATTTAAACATGGGTAAATGTATAAAAGAAGGAAATAGAGATTGAATCACTTTACAATAAAGTTTAAAAGCCTTTAAATAGTAATGTGTTTATTAGTTAAAAGTTAAAGTAATAAATAGGAAGAAGTGTAATTATAGTACATATTAGATAACTGAACAATAAATTGAGAAATAAAATAGTCTATAGATTTGGTACCATTAAAGACATGAGTACCAATATACACTGCTAATGAAATGATAATTATATTGCTGTGAGTAAAAAGATAAAACAAAAGTTAAGTAAAAGTAAAAATTATAGTAAAGAATAAGCGTAAAAGTAAAAGGAAATGTTTAATGAGATAAGAATAAAAGTAGCATAATCTATGTAATTATGTTTTATTTGGAAAATTCTAGGATTAGTAGTCACTATTGAGCATGTCTAGTGCTCAGCACGTAGTGTTTTCTGCGTGCAGGTTATGAAGTGTTGCGGGAGCATTATATATAGTGGAGCCAGATCAAAAAAGAAGAATTAGTGCTAAATCGAGTTTTATTTTGACAAGTATATACTTAGACAATTAAGGTAAAAGATTTAACTGTATTTTGATTGTTATTATAATTCTTGATGGGTGAGTGGTTGATGTAAGTTTTTGGCATGAATTTATTTAATGTATGTTTTAATTGTTTAAAATATTATCGATTGATTAGGAATTTGATGTAAAGTTAATTAAAATATATCGAAATTGATTAGTGATGGAAAAAAAATTTACCGTTTTCGGCTAAATTTTCGTATCGAAAAATACTGTTCCGTGAAGGGTATGACATTTGGTGTAATGACACTAAATTTCGATATGTTTAGTCCTAATATGAAATTTTAGATTTTTGATATAAGCTATTGACAACTGATTGTCATTGGTTCTTCTAAAGCAGTTACTCTTAAATGATCCATAAATCTTTTTAGCCAAACTGTCTCTTGTACTACAGCAGAGGAAGCAACAAATTCAACTTCCGTTGTTGATGGGACTACACAGGTTTGTTTCTTGCTATTCCACGAGATGGAACCTTTGCCAAGCGAGAATACATAACCTAAGGTGGATTTTTTCTCATCCACATCACCTCCCCAATCAACATCTAAGTATCCTCTAAATTGTAGATTCTTTCTTAATAACAGACAAAATAGTCTGCGGTACCTTTGAGGTATCTAAGTATCCTTTTCATTACTTTTTAATGTGCTTCGCCTGGGTTGGACTGATATTTGCTTACTATGCCCACTGCATAACATATATCAGGTCTTGTACACAATATTGTATACATTAAACTACCCACAGCAGCGACATATGAAACGTTCCTTATGCGTTCCATTTCTTATGGCATCTTAGGACACATACTCTTGTTAAGAAACTGATTCTTGGCAATGGAGTTATCAATGGATTTGCAAATTTGTACATTAAATCATTCAAAGAATTTATTGATATGTCTTTTGTGAAAGAGACAACAACCTTCTCGAATGATCTCTTGAAATCTTAATTCCAATAATGTAATCTACTTGACCTATATCTTTCAATTCAAAGTTGGAGGACAACCAATCTTTGATTTCATTTACATATTCTTTGTCATTTCCAGCTATTAGTATGTCATCTACATACAAAGTTAAAATGACAAAATTGTCTTTAAAGCTTTTGCAATAAACACAATGATATTCATCAATCATGTTTAACCCATTCAATATGGTTGCCTTATTAAATTACAAATACCATTGTCTTGAAGACTGTTTAAGGCCATAGATTGATCTTTTCAATTAGCAAACCTTATGTTTGCTACCTTTTTCATTAAAACCTACAGGTTATTTCATGTAGATTTCTTCATCTAATCCTCCATTAAGGAAAGCAATCTTTACATCTATTTGATATAGCTCTAGGTTTAAACTAGCAACTAAGGACAGAATTAACCTTATAGACATAAATTTGACAATAGGTGAGAAAGTCTCCTCACAGTCAATCCCTTCATGTTGCGAAAACCCTTTAGTGACTAATCGAGCTTTATATCTTTCAATCCTTCCATTGGCTTTTTGCTTTACCTTGAGAATTCACTTATTCCCAATTAGTTTACATCCTTTAGATAGATCAACTAGTTCTCAAACATGGTTCAATCTTATAGATGTCATTTCTTCTTTCATTGTCTTAATCCATTTATCTTTAGCTAGGCATAAAATAGCTTTTTGAATATTTTTAGGCTCTTCTTCATCTTGTGGGGTAACTAAAAGGGCTTCGTTCGAACCTTCGATGTCAAATTGTCAATATGGAACACTTTTCCTTTTAGATTCTCATAATTCCAATTCTTGATAAATATATCTCATATATTCATCATAGTTCGAAATACTCCCACTGGGATTGAGACCCATACTCCCACTAAAGCCAGGAATACTCCCACTCAAGTAAGGGCCTGAATTTCTATACCCCTACTGGAGTCAGGAATACTCTTACTGGAGTAAGGATCCCTAACATCCGAATCACAGTGGAGAAGGTCTTGGCCTTTTTTAAATTTTCTTCCACTTAGATGGAGTGATCCTGATGATTCTTCTTCTTAAGTTTCATAGAAAGTGAAGTCTTGACTCACTTCACCTAACTTTGGAAATTTATTTTCTACGAAAATGACATCTCGTGATTCAAATTTTGTCACTGTACTAGTTTTTTGCTCACCCATGAATACATATCCTTTTGATATTTCAAAATATCTCACAAAGATACTCTTTTTACCCTTGGTTTTAATTTATCAAATTTTCTTAATGTATCATAGACATAAGCAACACAATCCTAAGGTCATAAATGGCTTAAGTCTGGTTGTCGACCAATCCACAACTCATAAGGAGTGGATATGAAAAACTTAGAAGGCACTCGATTTAGAACATATGCGGCTATTAATAGAGCGTCTCTCCAATAGAAGATTGGCAAGTTTTTCTCAGCCATCATAGATCTTACTATATCTAAGATAGTCCTATTTTTCCTTTTTGTAATACTATTTTGTTGTGAAGTTTTAGGAATTGACAACTGATGTTCAATTCCTTTTTCATCACATAAACCTTTAAATTCATCAGAAAGATATTTTTGAGCTCTGTCAGCTCTCAAAGCTTTGATCTTTTTTTCTAATTAATTTTCAACTAAGTTCATATAACTTTTGAAGTAACTTAATGCTTCTGATTTGTGAGAAATCAAGTAGACATGACAATATCTCGTATAGTCATCCATAAATATGATGAAATAGTAGGCCTCATGCCTTGCCCTCACATTCATTGGACTACAGACATCGAAATGGATCAATTACAATGAAAATTCAGCCTTAGTTCCTTTTTCGAACGGTTTCCTAACTAGTCCTTTTAGGCAATGTTCACAAGTAGGTAAATCAATTTTATCAATATTACCTAATAAACCTACTTAGGCTAACTGACTCATTCGCTTTTACCTAATGTGATTTAACCTAGCATGCCATAATTTTACATTATTCTCGTAACTATGTGAAGTACAAGAAGAAATTAAGGAAAAAACTAGTATTATTCAAATAATTAGGATCAATATCCATAATAATGAAATCGTTCGAAACAAAATCAGAATCATGATAAATATTATCCAAACATAAATGCATACTATAATCCTTAAAGTGCAAATTAAAACTAAGTCTCATCAAGGCTGTGACAGAAACTAAATTCCTATAAATCTCTGGTGCATAGAGTATATCATGTAGGAATAGGGTTTGATCTTCAAGCAAAACTAATCTGCACGTGCCAATCCCTTCAATTGCCACTTTGGAATTATTTCCCATATATATCCATTTGGCTCCATTTATGATTCATAGAAATTTGACAAAGGCATTTCAATCCCTTGTCACACGGTCTATTGCTCATAAGTCTATCACCCATAAAGGATGAAAATCAGTTAGAAAAATATAACTAGATACACAAATTTCACTAACTCTCGAGTCAGAATAGTGTACCTTTTTAGGCACAATGCAATCTTTTGCATAGTATTTTTTTGTTGGCAATTGAAGCATTTCACTCCTGAAATGTTCACTTTCTTCTTGCATTTGAACCTGTTGCATTTTGTCTCACTTTTGCTTTTTAGGCTCCCTAGCCTTGTCTTTACCATAATTCTTGAACCTTTTTCTCTGATTCTGGTTACATGCACTTCAATGTTGACCTAAATTGCTGCCAAACGGTCCTCTTCAAGTTCAAGATGACAAGTGACATCCCCAAATGTCTTTATGCTGTCCATATAAGTTAGTTGCATCTTTATATACTCCCAACTCCTAGGTAAAGAGCAGATGACAACCTAGACCTGTTGCTTATTGATCACTAAGCTGTATGACCAGGCTCACTAAGCTCAAAAATTATATCTTCCATCTCTTTCAGGTGTTTTCGCATGCTATGAACATACTTCTTCTGATAAGTATCAAACTTGATCATCAATGATTGTAGCTTAGTCAGAGATACACCTTCGAACTTTTCTTGTAAAGTGATCCATAAATCTTTTACATTCTGATACTTGCAAAATTATTTAGTGATATCATCATCCATTGCACTGAGCAAGATGATGCGGGCAGTAAAATTCTTCTTTTTCCATGCCATATAAGCATCTCAATCCCGCCTATGCTAGTTAGTGGTGTCGTCCTTAGGTTCAGCCATAACTGAACATGGGGTTCTAGAGCCTCTTGCTCCTCGAGTATATACTGGATTTTCATACTCCAGATCAGAAAAATAGTATCCATTTAGATCCTCTTATCACTAATGGAACAATTGTTGCACAATGCTAAAGGAGACAAGGCAATACATACTATTTACTATATATATGAAAAGTAACCTAATAAAGCTATCTATTAGGCCTAAATTCAAAAAGGTTACTTATTGTATTCAATTACCCTCTAAGTCCTAATGTCTAACTTTACATATTAAAGTTTCATGCATAATAAATCTTAATTGTTAGATATTAAGTTCACAAACATAATTAAAAAATATTATACCTTAGATAATCTAAGTCTCAACTCAATTATCATGCAATCATTTTACTCATAAAATATTGCAAACAAATTAGCAATTAACAATTAAACAAACACATTTATAATAAAAGTTAAAATGCCATCATAAAATCCAAAAGATAAATAAACTCATTTATTTAATCAAACATAAACATCTAACAATCTCATAAAGAAACAAATTAAAATAAGACACACTTCTCTTAAAAATTATATTAGAAAACATAAATCTTATCTCAAAAAATCTGCTAACCAATAAATGTGACACTTATGTCAACTACTCAGGGAGACTAACACATCTCAAAACTAGCCTTTTCACTGGAATTGAATCTTTGACCATGCTATATGACTGATAAGGAATGCCATAAACTCGATCATGTAGCCATAGATGATACACAATACATCCACTCCTAAGCGCTATCTCAGATTTAGTGTTGCTCCTCAAAACTCCTCCCTTGGATGCCTTGAACAGAAAATGGATAATTGATCTTATATAATTTTCATTTTCTATAGTCCATGCATCTACCATCAAGTTTCTCAGATCTAGATGGTAACCAAAAGAGTTGATCATCATCTTAATTAAGGTCCTGTCATTATATCCTCTATCCAAATGAACAACCCAAATGCACTTTTGCATTTATTCATGCATGTATATTATGTGATGCACTATTGCATCCATATCATCAGCTCAAACCTTCTTGTCCATCCTCATATTGCGAACCTTTTGGACTTTTACATTGGCTTCAGTAATGCCTTAAGTAGTCAATGGACAATCGGGAGTCCTTATCATCACCATTTCTATTACACATAATAGAAAATAAATAGTAAGTACACTAATATACAAACATATATGATTGAAACTCATTTCAATAAAAAAAAATAAGGACAAATCTACAGAATATAATTTTCAAACAAATTTGAAAATTTAAAAAGGTAGAACACATAAAAAATATTTTCATCAATTTTTATTAATAATTTTTTTTGGAAAAATCCAAAAATTATTTTTTGGTCTTTAAAAATGACCAAAAAATAAAAAAAATTGAGAAAAATAGATTAAAAAAATTTTGAGCTGATTTGGTGGCTAGATGAGAGCTCACACGTCCTCACGAACAAGCGAGGGTGGGCCTCATGCGCCCTATGCAGGATAGGAGCACCACGCGTTAGCTAGTTTATGGAGCCACTGGACCACATGTCGCCACATCAAAGCCCTATTTGACACGTGGTGGCTACACATTGATCCATACGGATGCTAGTGACATCTAAGTGGACTGATATGTGCCACGTAGTATGACCACAGTCTGTCATGTGGCAGCTAGCCATTGGGTCCACATAGCAATTAGGTGGACGAACATGTGCCACGTGGTATGACCATAGTCAGCCACATGTCAGATGGGTACTGGACCATGTGTCAACTATTGACACGTAAACATAGCACGTGACAACACCACAACGTGCCATATGTCAGACCCGAATGGTCCACGTGTCATGTCATCCTGACACGTGGCACCACCACAGTGGTCCACGTGTCAGAGTGACTTATCACTCTGACAGAGGCCTGTGCATGTGGGACATGTGCCCTCTAGCATGCGCCCTGTGCAGGTGGCGCGTGCACTTCACGCGCTGCCCTAGAGGCTGATTTCGGCTATCGAACTTCATCCAGTGGGGGATTTTTGGGGTCTAGGAACACGATAGTGAGGTCAAAATTCAAAAATATCAATTTTTAATTTATGGTTACGGACTTTTCACATAATTTTCGGTGTATGCATACACACACACACAAAATTCCAAAAATAGCATGAAAAACACATAAAAATTAAAAATTTAAGTGTTCATGCTCCTTATTCAGACCTAGCAAATTATATATAATTTATAGATTTAAAATCATAATATACCAGAATGCAAAAATTGAGGCTATGATACCAATTATAGCATTTATGCACCAAAAATAGCACAAATACAATAAATAAAGGTAAACGCGTTTATCTCTTGAAACGTAGATTCCTTTGACACGAGTAAAAGTTAAAAATCTTTCTTTTCACGTTATTGGCACAGGCTTTCGACCACAAACACGCATGTCGAGGGAAAAACGACAAACCCACAATCTAAATGCCCATTGAAGAGATTCGAAAAAGACAAATGGAGGAAAAATATTTGTATAGAGAAAGTAACCTCACTTAGGTTTTTTAAAATCCTATTTATAGATGATATAAATCGTTAAAATTCTAATTTAACTATTATTCCTATTTCAATTAGGAATCAATTATCTTAAAGTAAATAAGATAATTATTAGTAAAGTTACGTGCACATTCAAACTGTATCAAAAAAATATATTTAAAAGATACATGCATAGCGTTTTTAATATTTCAGAAATATTTAATTAAAATATATTTAAAAAATAAATATATACTATTTTTAATAGTTTATAAACAAATTTCGCAATATTTCAAATCCATACCATTTACACAATGTTAAAATAAATAAAACTAAAACGTGGTCGTGGAGGGCCATCTCCATTAAGACAAAATAGGAGTAAATGATGCGCGCAGTCTTGTTTCCCTTTCACACTTATGATGTGTTAACCTCACATTTATGATACTATCCAACCCAAAACTACCAATTTATGATGTGGGTCTCATTTATGACAGAACCGAGAGTAAGTAGTGTAAGTTTCTGTCCAAAGAAAATCCATCCGCACTGGGCCCCACCCAGTCAGAAACCGCCTGCTAAAATTTGCACGCTTTATTTTTCTAATTATATTTACTGAAATGCCATTTTTTTAAATAATTACAAAAATAATTTCAGTTTTAAAAAAAATTAATATTTTTTTGCTTTGCTTCTTAATTAATTTCTGAATTTTCAGCATTATGTACCATTAATTAAATCTCATACACATTTTGAATGCTAATGACATGGATTTTTCACTTTGAGACGGTTGAGGGTGTTGCAGTTCTTGTTTCGGGTACCTAGCAAAGAAGATGTCTTCAAAATTTTATAGATATTATTAGTGTTTTTTTCCGTTGAATCGATTCAATCATGTTGGAGAATAATTGGTCCCCACCAAGAAAACGACTTGATGTCAAGTTGATGCATTATTGGTACTGGACAGGGAACCACAAACTTAATTGATTTACGACGTAAAATAACTTAAAATAGAAATGCATGTCCCATTCGACTTGCACCACGATTTTGAAAAGTCTAATGAGCTATGTTAACGTTTGTTTGGGTTCTACTTTATATTTGAACCTATCATCAAAATAAATTCATTTATTCACATAAATCATAACATATCCATAATCGATCCTTTTGCAATATCAAAATGTTGTTTAGTACTAAACAGTGTTTTCTTCAACTTTGCACTGTGACTTTGTTCTCAATCTCCACCATAACTTGTCTTTCAACTCTACATCCAGATGAAGGTATGCGATAAATAATTTCAAATAGCCATTAAATATAATTTAAGTAAATCCATAAATTCACTAACAAAAATATAAAATATGTAGCGGGGCTAAAGCTATTTGTTTAACAAAATATTCTAAGATACTCTGGGTCAAAACTTATATTCAAAAAGTGTTGGGGTAAGATGTAAATTTTCAGCGTTTTTTGTAGTGCAAGCTCTGGGTGAAATTGCAGAGGAAGTGGGGAAAAAGGACTGGAACTTCAGTGTAAATCCATGCAATGATCCAAGCTGGCAAACACCAAAATCTGTAAATAGACCAATTTACTACACCAATAACATCACATGCAATTGCACTGGCATTGATGGTTTTTGCCATGTTGATAGCATTTATAATTCAATTCCTTCTCTTCTTTCTACTACCACTATCATCAATTCATGATATTTTTTTTTTCTTGCAATACAGATCTCTCAAAGGACAAGATCTTGATGGTGTGCTTCCGAAATCAATAGTCAAGCTACCTTACCTTAAGAATCTGTAAGAATGATTCCAACTGAACTTTTTGACATTGGCTAATTTGCCCCAAATTGTTCATCACCAAAATGTTTAGGGCCGTAGTTCTTCTTTACTAATCAATTATAATCTTGTTTCAGCACCAAGCAATTGCACCAGAAACTTCATTTAAATTGAAAAATATTTCCTATGATTTGCAGTTCTCTCTATGCCAACTAGCTTAGTGGCAATATTCCACCAGAATGGGCTTCTACAAAGCTGGAATATATGTATGTAATTTCTGAATTCCCAATTAAGGATAAATAAAAAGATAGCGACTCCTGACTAATAAATGCACATATTGCAGTTTTGTTGGAGTAAATCGCTTAACAGGACAGCTCCCAAGTTTCCTGGGAAACATATCCTCACTTGTGCACTTGTATTCATGCTCAATCTCTGTCTCTTTTTTCACTGGCTTCTATTTTTTAATGTTAAAATGTTTGAACATTCTTTGGACTAGTGGTAATCTTGATGGAGATATTATATTTGTTCAGCAGCGTTGAGAACAATCTCTTTTATGGCACTATTCCTCCTCAGCTTGGAAAATTGGTTAACTTGAAGACCCTGTCAGTCCCTTTAACGCTTTTTTTTTTTTTCAATTATCAAAAGAGAGCAGTATGAGCAAGTAACCTTTCCTATGTTTCCTTTTGCTGATTATAGTGTTCTTAGTGCCAACAATTTCACCGGAGAATTACCTCTGGCTCTCACTAATCTGACCAAATTAACAATACTGTGAGTCCTAGAAACTTTACCAGTTATTTGTGAACGTATATATGTATGCATGTTGTGATGCAGTCATATGCAGTAGGATTAGTTGTAACAACTTCAGTGGGAAAGTACCAGGTTTTATTCAGAGCTTGACGCAACTCACGATCCTGTATGTGCTTTTTCATATCTAAAATTTAAGTCATATTCTTAGGAGGAATGCTAATCTTAAAAAAAATTGTGAATAGGGAGCTCCAAGGTAGTGGTCTTCAAGGGCCTATTCCCTCTGGCATTGCTGCATTAAGGAATTTAACTGAATTGTGAGTTACTTTTTTCTAAACTATAGTACTTAACCTGCATAACACGGTTGTTTTCTAAGTTCTTTTGGAATTATATTTGTGTATGCAGGAGGATAAGTAACCTACCAGGAGAAGGTTCTGAGTTCCCGAACATTAAAAACATGCAAACCATGCGATATTTGTGAGTTAATCTGACTCCTTGAAAGCAAATGATTTGCACCGTCGTATTTGAGCCTAATCCAACATAATTTTATATTGCAGGATGTTAAGGAGCTGCAATTTATCAGGTCCTCTTCCAGCCTATGTAATCGAAAATCAAAATCTCAAAGTTCTGTAAGAATTGTTCCTTTATTTTAATTTCTTTAAACATTCTGTTTGTACATTATTTCTATCAGCAACTAGTGGCATCAACTCTGAAACTACATGTGTGAATAATGACTTGTATGCAGCATTCTTTACAATGTGTATAATGTCTGCAGAGATGTCAGTTTCAACAGACTATCTGGAGATCTTCCAGCAAATTTGGAGGACATAGGAAGCTTAGAGATCATGTAAGCATTATATCTATGGATATTAGTCCTGTACATAATCAACCTCATTATCATGCAATAATCAAACATCCAAATTTCTCCTTTTTACAATGTGAGTTATGTTCTTAATAAAATAACATGATGATGTTCCTTTGGTAGGTATTTCACAGACAACTTATTTACTGGAACCATCCCAAACTGGATCAAGCAACTTAATACTCGCACGTATGTTTGGTTTAGTTCTTTTTTTTTTTTTTTTTTTGTATATTGGTGATAAGTCCAAGATGCATCAACTTCCATTTCTATATGAACAAGAATTATTATATCCAAAGAATTGCCCTTATAGTGAAAATACAGAGTTAACTTCCAGTAGAAAGTTCTTATAAAGTGTTTGACATGCTTTCAATGCCTTCCAAACTATGGAACAAGTTAATTGTTGTGCGCAGTGCAGTAGATCTTTCTTACAATAACTTGAATCCACATTTTTTGCCCACTGCTTGTCGTGAAACACTGTAAGAACCCACAACTCATTTTGCAATTTTCTCTTTCATTTGTCCTTTGTTTCAAGAATTTTGTTTTACTTCTTTTATGGTTCATCAGGAACTTGTTCAAAAGCTCTTCTGGACGAAACAAGTGAGCTTCACTTCTTCTTGTTTTTCCTTTTCTTTTTTTGTTTTGTTCCTTAAATTTAATTCTGAATTTTTGACCTGTAAATCTCTCCAGATTGGCTACGGAATGCCTGACAGATTTTCCATGTTCCAAAGGTTCTTATACTTCTGCATCAAAAATATGTTCGTCCTTCCTATACATATAAAGCTTATGCAAGTTTCATTAATAGCAACAAAGTTAACAATTTAACATTTTATTTCCGTACAGTCCTGTACTCGATGTACATAAATTGTGGCGGAGGAAATACCAGCATTGGAAACATTATCTACGAAGGAGATGATGTGGCAGGAGGTTGGACAAAGTATGTTCCAACAAAACCTCAGTGGCAACTTAGTATTACCGGACAGTATTGGGATGTTGATACTTTATCACAAGACTAAATAGCTAAAAATGCATCTGTGCTAAAAATGAACAACTCTGAATTGTACACAAGAGCACGCATTTCTCCTCTTGCCTTCACATATTATATACGGTGCCTAGCAAACGGGAATTATAGTGTGAAGCTTCACTTCGCAGAAATAATTATAAGGGATAATAGATCCTTCCAAAGTCTTCCAAGACGGATATTTGATGTTCATATTCAGGTAATGTCATTTGCTATGCCTCTGATATTAGGTACGGTTTGATTAAATTCAGCATCTTTGTAGGGTAAACGTGTGTTGAAGGATTTTGAGATCGAAAAGGAAGCAGGAGGAGTTGATGAAGTCCTCATCAAGAAATTTAGAACAGTCGTTAATAATGGAACTTTAGATATCCACTTCCGCTGGGCTGCGAAAGGGACTACACATGCCAAAATAAAAGCAGAATATGGCCCTCTAGTATCTGCAATTGATGTCAAATCTGGTAACTTCTTCCTCTTCTGCTCACATTTTTGTTCAATTCAACATATGGTGGGTGCAAATCTATTCTAAACTGGTTGATCTAAAATGGTCTTTATGCACACAAAACACTTTAGTTTATGGGTCTTACCATCATTCTGTTTCCTTTGTTTATTTTTTCACAGAATTTGAACCTCCCACTCCCAGTAAGAGAAAAGTGAACAAATCCACCATTTCTCTAGCTGTAGTTTTGCCATTGTTCTTCATTTTCGTCGTCTCAGGCTTTCTTTGGTGGAAAGGTTGTTTAGGAGGCAAGAGATCAATGGATCCAGGTACTTGTAAAGAGCTAACTTGATCGCTGAACTGCGTCTCGAAATAAAAGCATCCTCGTTTGTATAACTAAATTGTTTAGGCTTGTTCATTACTTATACAGAGCTAGTAGGATTAGATCTGCAAACTGGTATGTTCACCTTCAGACAAATTAAAGCTGCCACTAGTGACTTTGCCGAAGAAAATAAGATTGGAGAAGGTGGTTTTGGAGCTGTGTACAAAGTATTGTACATGTCTTTCATTCCTCAAAGTTATTCACAACAACTCTTTTCTTGTTCTTGATGCATGATTTACATTGCAGGGTAAATTATCAGATAAAACTACAATCGCGGTTAAGAAGCTTTCTTCCAAATCAAAGCAGGGAAATAAAGAGTTTGTGAATGAGATAGGCATGATTTCTGCTTTACAACACCCAAATCTTGTTAGGTTTTATGGATGTTGCGTGGAAGGAAAACAGTTATTGCTGGTATAAGAGTACATGGAAAACAACAGCGTTGCACATGTTCTGTTTGGTAAGTTTAATGTTTAGTTCTTCAATATGCAACTCATGATACGAAATCCAGAAATAAAAACAGAATTGTCCGCTGGTTACAGATGAAAAGGACGGACAGATACATTTGGATTGGCCTTCAAGGCACAAGATTTGTGTTGGCATAGCAAAAGGCCTGGTGTTCCTGCACGAGGAATCTGCCCTAAAAATTGTTCATAGAGACATCAAAACTTCTAACATACTCTTGGATCGCGACCTGAATCCTAAGATATCCGATTTTGGTTTGGCTAAGCTAGACGAAGAGGATGACACTCACATCAGCACCAAAATTGCTGGAACCATGTGAGATGTCTTATAGTTCTGAATGTTTAAGCTTCCTTTACTGAAGCTAAAGTTGACCAAAATTGTGATTAATTATCATTGCAGAGGATATATAGCACCTGAATATGCCTTATATGGTCACCTGACCTACAAGGTAGATGTATACAGTTTCGGAATTGTATTACTGGAAATCATTGCTGGGGCGAAAAACATGAAGCATCGTCCACATCAAAATTACGTATGCCTTCTAGATTGGGTAAGATTAATAATCATGATACAGCAAAAACTGCAACCTTGGAGAAGTCTCCAAATTAAACCTTATTTTTTGTTATTTCAGGCACTTGTTCTGCAACAAAAGGGATACCTAATAGAGTTGGTTGATCCGAGACTGGAGTCAAAATTTGAGAAAGAAGAGATAATACGAGTGATCGAAGTAGCATTGCTGTGCACGCATCCATCTCACGCGCTTAGGCCTACAATGTCAACTGTGGTACAGATGCTTGAAGGAAAAGCAGATGTTCATGAACTGGTTATAGATCCAAGTTATGAAGATGAATCAAGGTTCAAGGGCTTAAGACAACGTTTTCATCAATTTATGTATCATGATGATGATTCCAGTATTCGACCAACATCATCATCAACATCTGTTCAAGAATAGATCTTTGCTTAGTAGTTTTCGGTCTTGTTCATGGTCTTTTGTAGCGAGAGAATGTAATCAGTTGCCCATGAACTTGCTAAGCTTCCATTTCTTGATTGTATTGAGCATGTGTGGATTGAGGATTATCCAACGGTGGTGAACGGATAATTACCAGAAATTATAGTGGGCTTGGGCCAAGAGAGATCCATGTTCTTATGTGGGCTTTTCCTGCCCAAACATTCGGAAGGGGCCTAAGAGTCCTCAGATCTCTACTCATTTGCATCAGATCAGAACCAATAAGAGGAAAACATACATTAAGTACATTAATCTTAATATAATACGTTATAAGTCAATATTTGGAGACAATTGTCTATATCCCAAATAAGAGACGAGTATAATTTATTATTATTTCATCAAGGTTAATTAATAAACTATTGAAGATAATTATTTATTTTATATGAATTAATAAAATAATAATTTAAAAGATAATCGATGAAATCTTTGGATAAATTTTTTTATCATCATCATTTTTAGAGGGAATATCATTTACGGAAGTAATATTTTGAAGCCAAATCATTTAAAGAGCCCAACTTAATTTGAATATTTAGGACAGTTGAGTTATTTTTATTATGTTTTGTTTCTGTATGCAGTCCAAATATAAAAATTTTGTGTGTGAATATGAGTGCATGTTGATTTATACCGTTTGACCAAATGCATGCACGCGATCAAACGGTGTACATATGCACATACTATACGCACCTACACACTGTATTACAATCCAATTTAATAATAATAATAATTAAAAAAATTAAAGAGAAAAGGACTAACGTTTTCATTAGGAATCTACGAAGATAATAATGAATTTTGTAAAGCAGTCTGGTTTTGAAATTACAGGGGGTTGGTTTTATGAGTAATATCAATTAGCAAAAGCAGGGATTAAGACATTTCATTCTCTTTTTGTGACTCTTAAAAGCGAAACGGCTCTGGTTTCTTGTCGTTGAGGCAACTAATTAACTTTTCCATTACTATACATACACAACATTTTACATGTACAATAAAACGTATACAGCACATAAAGTATTCAATCAAGGCTCCCAAATATCTTAAATTCTATGCACAACTGGATACTTATCCATATTTTAATTTGGCTGAAAACTGAATTAGGCATTAAATCGTATAAATCGCATAGATTGAGGTCAATGTCACATGTGTGTGTATATATATAAAATATAGCAATAAATATTTTAAATAAATAAATAAATCAAATCAAATCAAATCAAATCTTCTTATTTAAGACTATATCCATATGACACTTCGTATCAGTATCTTAAATATACATAGTATAATGTTACTAATCAATCAAGTATTTAATTGACTAAGGTTAAATTATCATGCATGCATAGATCTTGAAAATAATATTTACTTTCTTTCATCAATACATTATATGTATATACAACTTTGAGGCCGACTCCAGAGCTATACATATTGATCGAATATTTCTGACAGATAATCTATGTATTAGTCTTTGTCATGTAATTAACTTAATCCTCTAACTCACCACCGAAATTAATTAATGAATTAAAATATTAAAACTCTGATGGACTTTCCTTTTGCACGAAGATTTAATTAGCATGAGTTCTAAAAAATGAAAATTCAACAGTTCTTGAGATTCTCGCCTCTATTTTGAGTAGAGACCACACTATTATATTTCAAAATAAAATAATTAGCTGGCGATGTACAGTAAACTATCCAATTTATTATTTTTTAGACTAAAGGTGTAAATCGATTCTAAAATTTGATAAAAAAAATATAATTTAAATTCTAAAACTTCATTTAATGTAATATTACACTTAATATTTAAAAATTAGACCAATTTAACTCGTAAAATAACGACTGACGTTCAAATATTTGACACATATCACTCAAATGATTTATAATTAATTAACGGCAGCTCCATAAAATAATTATCTTATTTGTATTACATATTCACATTTGGTTTATTGTGAAATGCATGGAAATCGACAATAATAGCCGCCTCCTTCTAGCATATACGATTTTTTTTTTTTAGTGACAAAGAAGAGTTGGAACTTAAAATTTCACATTACATAAAATAAGTATTTAAAGTGTAAGTAATATTCATTAATTTTTTTTCCTCAAAAACACATTTGTGGTAAAATTACGCTTAAATGTAAACCAAAATTAATTATCATGCATCACAAAGATTGATGCAATAAATCAACGAGTTATTTTTCTGATAAAATAAATAAAAGAACTATCTTTAAATTTTAAAAAATAATAATAATAATAAATAATTTTGAAAAAAAAATAAAATTAAGACGACAAAAAGAAGAGGGAGTATGACAGTTAATTAAATGCATGACAGAGGGAAGAAGAAGACAGAGGACACGTGGGACAAGAGTGGGCCCCTGGAGTGAAGACATTAGTCCTAGTTGGCGTGTAAAGTGAGTGGGTCCCAGAAAGACCCCACGGGAATAAAAGAAAGGAGGACGATAGGTGATCCGCATTAATTAGCATAGAGCGCCGAAAAATCATGTAAAAAAGTAGAAGAATGGCGACAGACGGTTATCGTTTTGGGTTCTCCATGTCTCCCGCCAAAAGCATTTTCAGATTCATTGCCAGTCTTTCCTGCTTTTTCTTTCCCTTTCCTGTTTATCCCTTGTTTTTCTAGTTCTTTTTTTTTAGGGGATTTTTCATTTTCTTTTTAATTATTCTTAGCAAAAATAATTTCATTTCCTCTTTTTAAGGGGTTTGTCCTATCGAATGATATACTGTGTGCGTATCCATCATTTGAACCGTTAAATCTATCAATTCAAATATATACGCATACTAAATTATTACTCTAGCCGTGTTGTTAATTTATAACATGATATGTTTCTTTTCAATTAGAGAGAAAGATATATAATTTCAACCCCATTAGATTAATTTCATTTGGAATCATATAACTATATCCAATCACGAATTGAGTTGTAATTTTGAGAAAAAAAAAATCTATTAATTGAGTTGCAAATTGAGAGATAGAAAATGGGGCGACAAGTTTTTATGCCGCAAAATTATAATTCAATTTGCAATACAATTTTGATAACCGGAATCCGACTTCTTAATTTTGGCTATTGCATATGATTTTACTGTACAAAATAATAATTATATTATTCTGTTGATATAAATCGTTTTATTGTGACCACACAAAGTTAAATTGGTCATACTAATTATATGATTATGGGTGAATTAATCCCTTACATTTTGCTTTTGAAGCTCGTGAATTTTTATTCTATCAAAATTCAGCTCTTATTTTACTAAGTTAAGATGTGTGCCAATGAAGAAAGTTTATAGTTTGTGGATTTATTTATTTTTTATACACAAAAAAATAAAATAAAATAAAATAAAAAAGCAAACAAAGGAATGGCTTGTTATACACAAAATAAATTCAAATAAGAAACAATAAAAATTTATTAGAGGCTCGAAAAACATAATAATTATAATTAAGGTGCTAAATAATACAGTTCTTCTATTATGAATTCTTTATTTTTAACTTGTTAAGTAGGTATTTTCACGAGTCATGAGGATGAACTTTAGGTATCTATCAAAATTTTGTTGTGTGCTAAAATTATTACTTTCTATCATTCTTAACGTAGCTATTCTTATGTAATTAAATAGATTATTATTTTAATGGAGAGCAAATGAAACAAATTTATATTTTCTATAAATATGCTTTACGTTTCATTTAAGTGAATTTTTTTCAGAGACGTTTTAACATTTAAGGAAGTGGCGTGAGATGATGCCAAAAAGGATGCATTATAAAAAATGACCAGTACAATATTTATCTGGAGTTGTTATGATCTAGAAATGGGAGAAATTCTTATTTGTTTCTAATTAATTATTAGAAGAGTTAATTTGCAATAACCTTTATTATGGAGTTGATTTACTTTTTCTTTTAATTTTTTTCATTTCATATTCTTACCACAATTTTGTTTTTTATAAAATTTATTTTTTTTTAAATTATATCTAAAATTTATAACATTACTTCAAAATACCTCTATTAAGTCTCTAATATCAATTGAAGTGAGTCCGGTCTATATTAGGAGTCTAAAATTATTTTTCTAATTATTATGAGCAACTCTATAGTTACACGTAATATATTTAAAAAAATTAATATAAAAAAGACTCAATTTGATTTGTATTAGAAATTTTATAAAAGTATTTTGGAATAATTTCATAAATTTTGTATGTAATTTAAAAATAAAAAAAATTGAATTTGATAAAAACATAAATTAAAAAAATTAAGAAAATATGAAGAGGCACTTTTGTACTCATAATCAATAAATCAAGAGCAAATTAGCTCCAAAATAAACATTAATGGAAAATCAACTCTTTTAACAACTCCAAAATAAATATTAATGGCAAATCAATTTTTTTTTTAACAAAATGTTAAAAATAATTAAGAAATTTATCACTTTTAGAAATATATATTCTTAAAGGTTTAATTCGAAGCCTGCATCACAAAAATGAAGAAATATAGATTGATTACACAGCTTTAATTATTTATTATTTCTTATGTCTATGCATGTAAAATTAGAGATTGTGGTCTTATGTTTTATTTATTCCTTTTTTATTGAGATAATCTTATCATATGAACAGCTAGATTCTTCAAGCTACGGGGGTTTCACGTCTCGTGAATGTTTTTAGTCATGGAGCATACATTTTAACCAACTACATAGCTAGCTAGATGCTATTTTATTTTCATCAATGGAGCAAATGGATCGAGATGGTAAATTTGTGATAATTTAATTTATTCAGAAATTGAAAAGGTACTAATTTAATGTAAAGTTTTGTCAGATTTGGTACAAATTGATCGGCAAATAAGATTTCGTGTTGAGTTGGCTTCGACCTTGGTCCGCTATTTAAGATTACATCATTCACCAATCTTAGGAATATTATCCTATTATTTTTATCTAAATCCCAATCTTTCACAAATGAATATGTGCACATTCCTAACTTATCAATAAATTTATTTGTGTAAAATATTCCATTTTGTTTGCTGAATTTCATTATGGTTTTCAAATTTCAATTTAATGGAGCGAAAATTAATCTGTTCAAAAATTTAATGAGATTCAGCTAATATTAATGCCTTTGGATGAAGGCAAAGAGTATTTTTATTTATAAATTAAAATGAAAATTGCATTAGATTTTTAAAATCTCAAATTTCATCACTAATTAATGTTTTTCAAACTAACTAAGTTAAAAGAAAATTGGATTTTACAAAAAAACAAATTATAACATGTCCATATTACAAAATAAATTTCCAATTTTCAACTAATTCGGATCACACCATGAATTTATCGAGTTGTGCTGCAATTCGAATTCACTAAAATTTAAGAACGAAAGTTAACATAAGGTATCCATAGACACGCACATCAAAACAACTAAAAACTGCGAGATTAGAAAATCTAAAACACGGCAATCAAACACATGATGATAAAAGAATATTATTTGGAGATATGAATTTAATCTGATGAAATGAAAAATAAGAAAAAGTTCACCAAAATAAAGAAGAAAGCTACCACTGGCCAATGAGAGACAGCCAAGATAGCCAAAAGTAAAGTTTTCTTAAGCATCAACCAAACAACTTTATTAATGCAGGGCAAAAAAACAACAATTTGCGAGAAATTCCCAAATTATGAACCAATCAAAATTAAAATATTTTCAGGTATCAATCTAATGGTGTATAATGTTTTCAACAGAGTCGTTTGCATTAATCTTTAATTACACTTTCTCCTATTTTAGTTTCGGGAAAAAAAATATATATATTTATGAAAGCATGCCATGATGAAGTATTTAGTATTTAAGGTTATATTATACAGATGGCGGTGGATTAAAAATAGATTCAAATGGGAATAGGATCTTATCATTATGACATTGCAAATATCCTTTTGAATTTGTCAATCAACCAATTATGATATGAAATTCACAAATTCAAAAGTAAAATCTAGAGATTGAGTTGGTTTGATCCAAGAAGCAACCGTGATCGCTAAGTTACAACGAAGAAACGTTAATCATTTTATGTTATAATTAACAAATTGACAATTTTGGCGTAATGACGGCGATTAGAAATTTATTAGCTACAAATTTAGAAGAAACGGTGGATGGAGAATCAAATTGTAATAGCACGAAGGAAAACCACACTATTTTTATAATAGAAATCAGGGGTCGATTACTTATGTGGTAATAAAAAAAATATAGAGCTTGACAAATTCTTGTAATTAAAAAATTATTTTTTGCCGTTTTTAAAATTTTATGGACGACCGTGATTAATATATTGAGGGATTGAAAGTAACAATTTAACAATCAACAATTGTATGGTATGTATGTACGATTAATTATAGATTACGATTTTAATTATTTAGTTGATCAGCCGAATGACAAGTGAGGATATATGGCCATTGGAGTGTAAAATAGATGCCGACGGTGGAGCCTATCCTTAATTAAAGTATAATTGGACCGCCAGGTCTGATTGGGATTTTTAGAAGGTTGAAAAGCTTCTTTAGGAAAAAAGAAGTAATGGGTAATTAAGGGTTTAATGGTCTTTATACAAGCCAATTGGATAAATAAATTAGTCTCTAAATCACGTGGAAAATTAAAAGTTTGGCTGAGACACTTGCCATCATTAGATTTTATTGCTGATGGCTGTTGGATGTTGACTTAAGCCTGGAGGCTTCTCTATGACTCTATCCCTCTCAAACTCTCCACCCAGTTTGTATTATTTTGTTTCCAACTTAATTTGTTTTTGCTAATTAAATTAACATCTTTTATAGGTAATTAGTGATAACATATGTTACCCCATATTAATTAGAGATGAGTTGAAAATGGTCTTTATAAGACCTGTCAGCTCATTTCCTTGCATAGACTTCTTGGGACAGATTTTCAGAAATAAAATCGTAAGGGTTTTAGCCCAAAATGGATAATATATGCAAAATTCGATCGAATCCTCCTTCCTGATTGGATTTTCCATCATTGGATACGCAAGACGAGGATCCCAAGCATTTGAAGATTTCCTACCTGATTGGTGAGCGAACGATCCATCATCTGGTACTTTCGTTAAAAGCGAGGAAAGAATGAGACCGGACACAGCCGACAACTTCTACTCTCGTAGACCTCTCGAAAGGGAAAATAATGAT
Organism: Excoecaria agallocha; assembly: GCA_037975025.1. NCBI lineage: Eukaryota > Viridiplantae > Streptophyta > Magnoliopsida > Malpighiales > Euphorbiaceae > Excoecaria > Excoecaria agallocha. The sequence goes on along the minus strand of CM075807.1, from coordinate 47,808,776 downwards.
AACATTCGTTATCCCACATCGGTTGGAGATGAATTAAAAATGATCCTTATAAGGCTTGCTAGCTCATCTCCCTGCATAGATCTTTTGGGACAAGTCTTCAGAAATAAAATCGTGAGAGTTTCGATCCAAAACAGACAATATATATAGAATCCGATCGAATCCTACTTTCCAATTTGATCACCCATTATCGGATACGCGAGACGAAGATCCCAAGTGCCTGAAAATCTCATATCCGATCGTTGAGCGAGCGATCTATCAATTAGAAATCTAACTTATTAACATACTATGCTTGTTGCAAGTTATAAAGAAAGTAACTTTTAATTATTCACCAAAATTTTAATTGAATTATAAATTTTCATTAAATTTTTTTAAAAATAATATATAAAACACGATATGTTAAATATTTAATATCAGCCATTAATAAAAATAAATACACCTTATAATGATTTTTTTTCACCCATAGCAATTTTGATGCGCAATTAGAAAATAAAAAATAAAAAATACTGATTTTAAAACGAATTAGTAAAATTCCCCAAACAAAAATGTACCATGAATCCATCAAATAGGTAATTAACTAGGTAGTTGAAATTCAGATGGTCCTACGACCATAAAAAAGCCTAAGGTTTAGGCTTTAGTTCACATCCCAATTAGAGGTGGAGAAGACCGCAATTTTAATTAATTGGTTTTAATAAATGAATGAATTTGGACCGACTATTTGTATAATTGTAAAATTAAACTTTCCGATTAAGATACACGCAAACTTATAAAAAAAATAAAAATAAAAATAAAAACAGAAAAGAAAAAGAACTTAACTTGCCAATTATATTTTTGTCTCTACCGACTCACCAATCACAATTGGCTTATTTAATAAATAAAAATAAAAATAAAATAAATAAAGATGAGACGGAGTTTCTTTATAGTTTTATACATATTTGGCACTACGGAGTATACATATAAGATATAAAATAATTAGGAACATAGAGAAGCATGCCAGGCTATATAAAGCAGAAGTGGCACGTTAACAGCTTTTCAAATATGGAAGATGACACATGTCCTTGAAGCTAGCCACGTGTAAGAACCACAATCTAATCTAGAAACTGTCCGCATAAAAACAAAACTCCTCTGAGAAACGCCAGATGGACTAAAAGGTCAGTCCAAGTTAAATGGATGCTTACATGCACATAACCCACTGTGACAGAGCTATGTTACTGTACTACACATTCTATAGAATCTATACTATTTAATTTGAGAATGAGAGAGAGTAATAAGATTGATTAACTGTCAAAAAAAAAAAAAAAGATTGATTAGTGATAGAAAGCAAGTTTTTGCCCACGCGTTATGCCAGCTGTTCAGGCAATGGATTCCGTGATTGCCTACATGTTTGCCAATGTGGGTCCCTATCTCTCCTAATTTTTATTTTTTATTTTTTTTACTCTGAGAAAATTCAAATTTTAATTGCATACCAAACTAATACTTGCATTCACTAAAATTATAAATTATTTGATATAAAAAGAGTTTTTTTTTTTGAAAAAAAGCTTTTAAACTTATTCGAATTTCATTTCTGAAAATTTAAACTTAAAATAAAATACTTGGGATTGATTTCAATTATCTCAAAAGTTAAAAAAAAAAAACTATACAGAAGGTATTCTTTTTTGGCTTATTTATTCCTTATAAGATTATTCTTAATTCTGACCATTGGTTTACTTTCCTTTGATCTTCTCTCTATATATATGGTAAAAATTTATAAAAAATTTTAATATATAAATTTAATAAATTATATAATTTACAATATTATTTTAATAGTTAAAATGCTTTAAAAATAAAAAATATAAATCAACACTTATTAAAAAATAAAAAAAAAATTCATAATTAATTATAAAATTGAATATATTCAATATGAAAATAATAATAAATTGCTAATTATATATATATAATGAATAAATAATTATAATAAAAAGATAATTTTAATATTTATTTGCTAAAAATAAATATTACAATAATATTTTAAAAAATTATATAGAATAATATTTATAAATTATAAAAATATTAAAAATTTTAGTTTAAAATTTAGAATATAATATATAAAAAAAGATCAATTGACGATTAACCTTCAATTTTTAAAAATAAAAATTATAATTCTAAATTTTCAATTTGATAAATTTAAATTTTTTTTATTTTAAAATAATTTTTTAATCAATCAAAACTTCCATTTTTTTTTCACCCCACCTTATATTAACTCAAGCTAGTTAAAAAAGAAAAATCCAAATAATTTTTCTGTACACGGGGAAGCCAACACATGTTGATCTTCCTCTTATCAGTGAAAAAGGAATGAAAACTTCTCTTCATTTTTCTTTTTTAAAAAAATATACTGAAAATAAAATAATAATAATAATAAATATATATAATGAAGAGAGACTTACCAAGTAATCTAAGAGTTGCATAGGTAGAGAGAGAGAGAGATAGTAAGAAGTAAAATTAATTTGTTATTGTTAGCATAGAGAAAAGGAAATACAAAGAAATTAAAAAGAAAAGAGAAAAGAATAGAGAGAGAATGAAACAGAGGATTCTTCTCTTCTCCTTCACATTCTCTGTTTCACTATTCTTGCCCACCACAACTGCTTCACTCTGCTAGATTTTAATCCATAAAAGACTACTACTTTCCATTACCCTTTTCCATTTTCTCTTCTATGGCCAAGACCGGTGTCTTCAATTCCGATCCGACGGCCATGGCCAAGGCCACCGAGTTAAAGAAAGAACTGCAAAAGCTAGTCAGGTCCATTGTCGACGATGATGATTACCCAGTAGAATTCATCGATCAAGCCAAAGAAACGCTCTCTGCTTTAAAGGAATTGAAGACGAAGAAAAGGTCCTCGTCTATTAAATTGAAAGAAACCTTGTCTTGCCCTGAGGAGTTTAAGTGCCCTTTATCCAAGGAATTGATGAGAGATCCTGTCATTTTGGCCACTGGACAGGTTTGTCTTCTTGAATTTCAGTTTTAAGAGTGTGGTGGTTTGCTCTGTTTGCTTCGTGAGAAAACTGCGGAGGATCTGTAATTGGCGTTCTTTGCTTGATGTTTCGTGCTTATTTTAGCTTTAGCAATGGCATAATTCAATTTTCCTGAAATAATTTAGGTTAGTTAATTTGGGTATTAAATCTTATAGTAGCTTCAAGTGAATGATGAATTAAGGTTCAAAGTGTTGTCTTAATTCTGTTCCTTGGATGGATATTTATAGGGGACTTTGATTAAAGTGGAGTATTTGATAATTTATCTGAAAATGAGATTTTCTTTATTTTCAGATGCTTGGGGTCTGTGCTCAGATTGATGTCAAGAAAATATGGGAAATGCAGTTTAGAATTTGTATGAATTTTAATGCCTGTAGAAGTAATGTTCTTTGTTGACACTGGGTTCATGACAGAATTTTGTAAATTTTAGGTGTCTTCACTGTAAGATGGAGCAAAATAACATAATATATGAAGACAGAATCTCCAATTTCTTCTTTTCTCTCCCATTTCTTAAAAGCCAAAAGAACGTTGCAGTTTTTTCTTTTTTTGGGTTGGTTTTGCCAGTACATCATGGTGCGTATGAATTCATTACCAGTTCACCATTAGGACGTTCTACTGGTTGGTGATGACATTGAACAATGAATAGTGGCAGTTGTGTGTTTGGTTGGTGTAGGAGATTATAAGGTTCATTGATTCAACTGATTGAAGTTTCTGACAAATAATAGGAAAGAAAGAAACACATATTGCAGAATTGTCAATAATTCAATTATGAAAGATCACAAGGTTGATTAGCGTTGTTATTTGGCTGATTCTTTTGTCTCTTGAACAATTAAGGGGTTTGTTGGTTGAATCTTTATTATGATTGATTTCAGTGTTGGATGACTATGTATTGATCCTTTTTTGTCTTTTAGGTTATTGAATGCGTTATTTTGTGGATCTTTTGTGCAGACTTATGATAGACCATTTATCCAGAAATGGCTGAAAGCTGGCAATCGAACGTGTCCTCTAACTCAGCAAGTCCTTTCACACTCGATCCTTACTCCTAATCATTTGATCAGGGAAATGATATTACAGTGGTGCAAGAGTCAAGGAATAGAGCTGCCTGACCCTGTTCACTGTGTTAATGATGAAGGAATAACAGAAGCTGATCTTGACTATTTTCTGTCTTTGCTTGAAAAGATGTCTTTAGCACTTCCTGACCAAAAAGAAGCTGCCAAGGAGCTTCGGCAATTGACAAAGAGGATGCCTTCATTCCGGGCATTATTTGGAGAGTCTGTTGATGCTATTCCTCAGTTGCTCAATCCACTTTCAGGAAGCAAATCTGGGAATGAGATTCACCCTGATCTACAAGAAGATCTGATCACAACCCTCTTAAATCTTTCAATTCACGATAACAACAAGAAGCTCGTTGCCGAAACCCCTATGGTATTTCCTCTTCTTATAGAAGCATTACGATTGGGAACAATTGAAACGAGGACTAATGCAGCTGCAGCTCTTTTCACATTATCTGCTCTTGATTCCAACAAGGCACTTATTGGCAAAGCGGGTGCCCTAAAACCACTTTTAGATCTTCTAGATGAAGGACATCCTTTAGCAATGAAAGACGCTGCTTCTGCAATTTTTACGCTATGTTACACCCATGAGAACAGGGCAAGAGCAGTGAGGGATGGAGCAGTGAATGTAGTTCTGAAGAAGATTATGAATGGTGTGCTTGTTGATGAGTTATTGGCTATCCTTGCAATTCTTTCAAGTCACCAGAAGGCTGTTGAAGATATGGGAGATCTTGGAGCTGTTCCTTGCTTGCTTCGCATTATCAGGGAAAGCACTTGTGACAAAAACAAAGAGAATTGCATTGCCATTCTTCACACGATCTGTTTAAATGACCGAACCAAGTGTAAGACAGTAAGGGAAGAGGAGAATGCCAATGGAACAATTTCAAAATTAGCTCGAGATGGTACTTCAAGGGCCAAGAGGAAAGCTAATGGCATTCTTGAGAGACTGAATAGAGGTGTGAATCTTACGCATACAGCTTGATACACTCGTCATGATCAAGTTTGATGAAATGTAAATTCTTCTTCCATGTCCTGCACATCAATCATTGGTGCAACACCACAAATAAAATTCTTCTTCCATGTCCTGCACATCAATCATTGGTGCAACACCAGCATATTTGTGCCATTCTCGACCGCCTTTCTGTAAATTCTCTTCACCGAATTTTCTACTTGAGGTTTATGAGTTAGCCTTTGTGAATAAATATGCCATAAGCTTGTCATAAATTTTTGTGTATGTTTTGTGCTATATGCCTTATAATGTTAGATGTTTTGGATTTTACCAGAAGCAGATTTGTCCTTTTACGTGTTTGCTAGCATGAAATTCCTGGTCCCCTATGGAATTTTAACTTGTGTAAAGATATCCTACCCAACAAGTTTTGTCATCGTACCAGTTTCTACTTTGCATTGCTTGAACCTAGCAATTCTAACCTTTTTGGCTTTGCGCTAGTGGGAATCTCCACTCTTACTATCATTGGCACTTTGCTAGTAAGATACCAAAGAGTGAATTTTGGTTAGTGGGTTTGACCTAGGGAGGAATTAAAGTCCATACATGTTTCCAAAGAGTGAATTGAATGGTGTAGGGATGAGGTTAGAAATGGTAACGGGAATAGTGTGGGCATATTGAATGGAGGTGTAATTTCTGGTACAAGTGGTCCATCAAAGGTGCTAAATATTGCCTAATCTTTTGTGAAAGTCTTGAATGGAACAGTTACCACCCAACCCTATCTATCTATCTTCATCCCCATTTTTAAAAAATCTGTCCATTTCAAAATGTGTCCTCACTTAGCTTTTTGTAGATTGTTTAATGACCAGTTTAAGTGTATGCTTGTTTTTTCCTTTGTCCAATTCGTATTTTGGAATTTAATAGGGAGATAAATTATTGGCAGGTAATGAGTAAGAAAAGGATTCTGTAATGGATTAAATTATTATGCAAGAGATTACATCTATTTTTAATGGGTACTATTAATATGATATTATCCTATTTAGGTCTAAAAATAATTAAAAAAGAAGTGTTGCTATTCAATAATATAAATGAGAATGTTGAGTAGAATATGAGCAAATGCTTACAGCAGCTCAATTCAGTGTTGGAATGCAAGCCAGATGAAGAAGGCCCAAGTGATTGTATTTTACTCACCGCTTTTTTAAATGAAGTGTTAATTAGATCAATGTTATTTTTAATCATAATTATCAGAAATAAATGCATAATTTAACCATAAAAATTAAAAACTACAAAGTTTATATAAAACATATCACATGAAATCCATTTCCTATTTATAAAAGTTTGAAAGCTCCACATAGAAATTTGATTTAAAAAAAAAGGCATTGAGAAGGATGGAAGTTTTAGCGTCAAACTTGGTTAAGAAAATAAAATAGAAGCAATTATTGGTGAAATCTGATAGCATAAAGAAGTGGGTCTACCATGTGGAATTGGAACTGGATGGCTTAACCAAGCCTTCTCACAGCTAAGAATATTTGCATCACATCTCTGAACACAATAAAATCAATTAAAAAAATAACTTTATAAATTACTATTTTTATTTTAATTTTTTAGTGGTGACTTTTACATTTCGTAAACTTTAAAATTAAAATTAAAATTAATTATAAAAATGTATAAAATTAGGGCATATGAATTATTGAGAGAGTGATGTGATAAGAATGAGATGGAAGTGAATAATTGGAGAGTGGAGGTTTGATGGGAATGAGGTCCATTCATACTCAAAACTTTGGATTCAATGACCGACGAGCGGCTCAAACTTTGGATTCATTGCTGAATTGCATCGTACCCTCTCGTCTCTAGAGGATATACCAGTACACCACCCCTTTCAGCAACAAACAACCGTAACATCACTTCCATCAAAACACACCTAATTTTATAATTTTTGTTCTATTAATATATTTGAGTTATTTTCGAGTAGATATTCTACGGATAAAATTAATTTTAATGCTAAAATAAAATTTACATGAAAAAAAAAATGATATTGCGAACTAAATGAGGTTAGTTATAATTATCCTATAGCTATAAAAAAAAAAAGATACCAAACGTATTCAATTAGACGAATTTTTTGAATTAAATTGCGTTCCTTTGAAACTTGATGGTATTTTTCATTGCAATTCAAGTGGTTGGGCGGCCACTCAAAAGTTACCTTTTGAGAAAATTCATTGAGCATTCAAAAACTGTTTTATCAGACAAATAAGAAATACTAGAGCGGATAAAAAAATTTGGGTAGAGCCACACTAAAATTTACATTCGAATTTTAGTTAAACTCCTTGTATAAAAAAAGAAATGAAAAGAAATTGAAATTTATTTTTTAAAAACTTATATATATATATATATGAAAAGAACTGAAAACATACAAGGGACGAGGAAACATACTGGAAATTGACTGCTCTTAATCTTATAAACGTGTTTGTGGTGTGTTTTGATTGATAAAACTTGGACTGACATTCAAATATACACAGTTTCATAGTCATAAAGAGTATTTTAGTACCATAAAATCAAAAAATTATTGGTAAATCTCTCTTATTTATTAATTAAACAAATACACACTTTTTGATTATGGAGAATCATAATATTCTTGGTTTGAACCATTGATTTAAGTGATTTGACACTTATTTCTGTTAAGTAATGCCTCAAGTTGGAATTTTGTGAATGGAGAAAATCAATATTGAGAAAGTTTTACTACCATAGTAGGAACTCGACTCAAATGAAAATTAATCTAAATGTGTTATGGTTTAAACGTGTTTTTCGTCTGTACGAGGCCGCTTAGGACACATCATGGTCTAACTCAAAAAAAAATATAATGTTGGTTTGGTAGTTTGGATGCATTCTTCATAGACTGAAAAATAAAAAGAAGTATTAGATGAAGAAAGAGAGTTAAATGTTTAATAAGGAAACATTATCATCTTCTTTTCAACAACTACCATTAGAACAAACCGGACGATACCGTCCTATTCTAAACAGTACCATGCCGACAGGTTTTCACTCTATACACGCACATTTAATTCACTAGTTTAATACTGCAACTGCAACAGAATAAAGTATTTAATAATTTGTTAATTAGGTCGCTGGTCTAATCAAATATAAAATAAATCTCTTTCTTTTCAACAATGAATTGATCTGAAAAACTATAGAAAAAAAAAATTAAAACGAATTGTGTGTACACCTTGGCACCCCTTGTGTAATTCTGAACATTCTGGTCCCCTACAATTCTATTTCACCCTCAAAATTTCTTCCCTCACCAAATTAGGCCACTTTCTTTCTAGTCTGCACCATTATTGGGCCTCAATTAAATGGGCCTGGCCTTTTAGGCCAGTGTAACACAGGCACATTTTATGATGAATTGGTGAGCTTTTGAAAATGAAAATTTGTATTGGCTGCTGCTTTTGCCGATAATCTGCTTTAGATGATTATCTGGCATCAATGATCACAAATTAAGGCAAGAGAAATTTCCTAGCTAGCAAAAGAGATGCTGAAATTGTCTCTCATTTTCTTATTTTATGCAATTGGAGTCATCATTCTGTCCTTCTGTCATGTTAAAGGGTGCAAAAGAGTGGGCCATTTTCTACCTTGAAAAATGTTAAAAAGGACCAATTATCACCATCTCGATGGTGACATATATATATATATATATATATATATATATATATATATATATATATATATATATATATATATATATATATATATATTATGGGGCCATTTGAAATGACATGAGTGTTCATCTGCTACATTTAAAATGTTTCAATACAGACCATTGAATTGAAAGAAATATATTATTTTTCATTTAATAATTTGTATGCATTGGATATAATGTCTAACTAACACGCCTAATAATCTTCAATTTAAAACTCTATTTTAGCATTATGCAACATACAATTGAATGGATATTGATCCAGTACATTATAACGTATCAATACGGACCATTGAATTAAATTTTTTTTTCATTCAATAATATATATGCATTGTACATAGTATGTGTAACATATCTAATCATCCCGAATCTAAAATTCTATATTGGTATTTTGCAATATACAATTGCATGGATGTTGAATCAACATCTCAAACATGTTAAATATATGTCTACCTTTGGTTTCAAATCGGAACAAAATCAGTTGAAAAATAAAAATCAACCAACTTAATTTATGATTAAATTATTTATTCAAATTCAAATTATTTGTTTATAGCATTTTGTGACAACTGAAAATTATTTTGTAATTATATATACCTCAACAGCTCAAGTAATAATAAGCAAAATTCATTTCACTTTACATATTCTTTTAATGTATTAGAGCAGTGATCTAATTCACTTGCATTTTTTTTTTCTCATCATGTCTCCCAACAACATAAGTGATATCACTCATTCTTCTGAAAAATCCATCGATGCTATCAATGGCTCTCAATTACTATAGGCCCCAAAAGATATTTAAGAGAGAGGGTGAATTGGATATCTCGGAATTTTTTTTATCAAATTTCTAATGTAACAGAAATGAATGCAAGTGCAAATTTCTAATAGATTTTCTAATAAAAAATCTAAGTATACAAGGCAATATGAATAATAAAATTTTTAAGTCTTTTTCTTAATATGAAATCTATTTACTTATCTAGAAAATGTACGTGGTCAATTTTGTAAAAATATTTATGAATTGTTTTTTACAGAATTTTGAAAAATGCAATTTTCCAGAATATATAATAAAAAAGTGGATAACAAGAGAATAATTTGAAAATTAAAGCACAAACAGAATTTATCGTAGTTCGGTCTCTTTGCCTATATCCACTCCCTAAAAATTACTTTTGATATTTTTTCTCCACTCTTAACTCTTTTAAGGGCAAAAGTTAAAGCCAATATACAAATCTATATATATCTACCCACAATTTTTTCCTCAAAGTAAAAGATTAAAAAACTTACTAGAATTTCTTCCTTAGGTTCTAGCCAACCCAACTCACAATCTTTCTTAATAAAATTTCCTCACTAGAGATTACAATAGAAACTATAATCAATTGAGGATGATTTGTAAAGATGAAGTGCAAAGATGAAAAGTGAGATTTAAAGATGTAAGCTTTTTCTTAAGAGTTAAAATTCTTTCCAAAATAATATCTAACCTCTAAATGAGTCATACCACTTGTATTGATACTAAAAAAAAATTGTTTTTAAGTGTAAAATCTCAAATATAGCCGTTTATGACAATTTGAATGGCAAATTAGACAATTCTGCCTTCACTAGTCGTTACTAACCGTTATTTTATCTTGTAGTGTTAGACATATTTTTGATTAGGAATATATTCAGATTTCTAATCCAATTTCTGATGATACGATGTAACGCTCGATAACTGAATATTGATCCGAGTACCGGTGTCACAATACACTGCAGTGATCCATAAATTATTATTATATTATCCATCTTTATAATATCCAAATTCTTAATCATTAATTTGTGGATCCCACATTTTGAATATAAAATTATTAAATTTGTAGAAAATTGGGTAGCATAACGGCTGAAACCCAAATTTTATCTTCCTGCAAATTTTTCAAAAACTCTTTCACATAATCACACATTTGCAATCCAACATTCAACAACAAATAAAACTCCACAAAGTCTGCCAATACTGAATAACAGTAATTTCCATAACAGTATATATACATAATCATACATACATACCATAAAACAACTTCTTCATCCCATCAAACTTATTTACAATATAACATATACATATTACTAGGGATGAGCAAAAAAAATCGAAAAAATGGTTAACCGAAAAATCGGTCCGAAATTGAATCGATTTTTAAGATTAACCAAACCGAAAAAATGGTTAAGATTTTTAAAAATATAGATTTTTGGTTCCGGTCCACGATTTTAAAAAACCATCGATTTCGGTTAACTGACATGTTTAATTTATTTTTTTAATATATATATATATATATAAGCTAACTCTATTTTTCACACCATCTGCCTCTCCTCAATCCTCACTACAGCCGCCGCCCCTCTCCTTCACGCCGGTGGCTCCAATCGTTCGTTCCACCCCTGCTCTTGATTCTTCATCTTCTTCTCCTTCTTCACACATGGCTCCTATTTCTCTTGATACCATTAATCCTAAGGTTCTTGATTTATTCCTCTTTTTCCTTTTTTTGTTCTTTTTTTTAATATGGGTATTACACCTCTAGTGGGAAGAAGATCTCTGTTACCTCCATTTACTTCGAGAGCTTACCTTATAAGGTTAATTCACAAACTGGGTACCTTGACTATGATAAGTTGGAGGAGAAAGCTTTGGACTTTAGGCCCGGATTGATTATTTGTGGTGGTAATGCTTACCCATGTGACTGGGATTTTCGCTCTATTGCTGACAAATACGGTGCTCTTTTTCTTTGTGATATGGCTCATATCAATGGTCTCATTGCTACTCAGGTATATAAATGCTTTTTTGTATGATATTTGTTAATGTTGGATCTCTGCTTTTTACTTGCATTTGATTGATTCGTTTTATTGGATCTAAGTTGGGATCTAATTTTTTGGCTGTTTGGAGAAGGTTGAATTTTGAAATATTGGATCTTGGTTTTGTGTAGTTTGTGCATCATTTTAAATTATAGATCTGGGCTCTAAACTTGTAATAGACTGTGTAGGAGTGATTTTACTTTATTATATTTTGCTAAATGAAGTAAAGATCTGGCTTTTGAATCATATAGTTTTCCCTTTGTCATTTCTTTGTTTTCACAGCAAAACAATGATTTTAAAATAACAAGCTTTCTATCTTTGTTTTTCTTTTTCTTGTTTGTTGTGTATTGGGGGGATCTTTATATAGATTGAATATAATGTTGAGCATTTGAATTGGGAAGGATAATATACCATTCCGTTTTAGTTGCATTAGGTTTTTGCATATTTTCAAATCTGGAATTTTTATTGCATCGATGGAGCTAGGAGACAATTGAAATGAATTAAGCTGAATGAAATGTATCCATTTGTCTTCAATGTTAATTGGATCTTGGCTTATTTTTTGTTTGCAACAACTAAGATAGTTCATGCTCTGTATATGCAATTTTTAGATCCATGAGATACCCATATGCATCCACATTTAATGCCTTGATTTTCTTCATAAATCTGTTGAGCATGTGCTCTGTTGTTGATTTTGCAGCTGCTTTAAATAGGTCTTCAAGTTCTTTGCCTTTATATTTTTGTTTGAAGTTCATGTTTGGATGCCTCCCGTAGTATCTGTGTAGGGTTATGCAGCATTGAACATGTTTTAGTGTATTTGGTTATATTTATTCGGTTCTGAACTGAAATAAATTTTTTATTTAATCGATTCAATTTTTATTAATGAAAAATGAAATAAATAGAACTGACCAATATTTTTATGCATTTATATTTGGTTAAATACATGTTTTGACAATCCAACTTGACATTGATTTTCATTTAAATACCCTCACTTATACATTGCTTATATAAATATCTCAACTTGGTTCATGATATAATTATGAGCTATTATTGGTCATAAAATACATAAGTTCTTGCGCATGTATTTCAAATGTGATGATTTGTGAGACGATGACATATGTCATAATCAGTTAAATAATTAGTTAACTATGCAAAAACTTATGTGATTTATATTTTTATTTGACGTTTAGGTGTTGAATTTATTTAAACATTATGTGTTTAGTTCGTAATTTCAATAATAAAGTAATTTGAATATTTTAACTTTATGTTCGTAATTTGAACAATATGTTGAATTAAGTATGTTATTCAATTTTTATTTTTAAGTATTTTGATAATTTAAATTTTTAATTGCATTTCATAATTGTAGTGGTTAACCGAAAAAAATTGGTTAACCAGTCTGAAAAATCAAAATCGATAGACTGATTAACCGATTGTAATGGATTGATTAATGGTTAGTCTTTTGAAAAAATCGATGTATATGGATTGGTTAATTTTTTTGGTAATAGACCTGTTAACTGATCCATGCTCATCCCTACATATTATAAGTCCTATATATATATATATATATATATATATATATATATATATATATATATATATATATATATATATAGCTCTAAAACTAGTTATGCCGCTCTACTCAAAAACTTCCTTATGTACATGCCAATCAATGAAAACAAAAAAATGTCGAATTTCTCTTTCATTGATCTCTTTCGAGTACAAGCTTAATCTCTACGTCCTGCATGCAGCACAAAATCACACGCTAAGTACTAAAATACTTAGTGGTGAACATAAAACCTTAAACCCCAAAATTTCCATTACAGTTCATTAAGTATTATTATTATTATTTTATAACTATATTTTATCACTCCTCTTTCATCGTATAATTCCATTATAATTATTTTGTTTACACTAATTTCTTGATTAAAATCCCAAATTTTTATTATATTTTTGTTTTGCATTATAAAGGTAAATTTTCATTTTAGTCCATAAAGTTTCAAAAATACACTTTTGTCCTAATTTCCTTCATTTTTCAATTCTTTATATTATATATATAATTTTTTTCCTTTTTTACGTTTCGGTATTTTTACACTTTTGCCCCTAGTATACAATAGAAATATATCATTGAATAGGATGAGAGAAACGGTGGACCACATGGGCCCCAGAACTCCAGTATTATCATTACACATATATTTTTTTTCCTCAAACACTCCAATACAGATGTGGAACTATATTAAGGTTATCACTATGCAAGTCGCCATGACTTGCTACCACGGTTACAAAAATATTCAAAAGGTCCCACTGAACAGGTAGAGAAATGATTTCGGAAGAGCAAGTCTCAAAGAGCAGAAAGCATATGCATTTTTACTTTCACTTTACACTGAAGCTATGAAAATCAAAGGTCCTACCATAGCAAAGCAAATCGCCATGACTTGCACCGCGGTACAGAAGTATCCCTACGGCTAGCCAATTATATTCTAAATAAGAATAACATCACCTGCTTATCGCTAAGGGCAAAATAATCAATTATATTTGCAATAATTTTTAAACATTTAAAAATCTTTAATTTCTTTCTTTTATTTATTGCTACACATTATTTCTGATCGAACACGTTCTTTTAGTGCTTTTGATTAATCAATAACTTTTTTTTCTTTTATTTATTTTATCTTTTCAGGTCACTTTTATGAATTATTCTTCAATAATTCACTCAGACACTTGGATTTTTCAGTCTTTTATACAAATTATGAATTATGGCATTATAATTCACAATTCTCTTTTATTCTTTTGTATAATTCTTTGCGAATTATTCTCCAATAACTCAATGCTTGACTTTTTATGATTTTTTGCCTTTTCTTTTTCTGTCCAAACTTTTCAATCATTCGATATGTCAACTTTTATTTCGTCGGCGAATTATTTTATAATTATTCACTCTTTTAATACTTTTTATTGACTACGCATTATTTTACAACTTTTTACGTAATTATGAATTCTATTAGTATAATTCATTATTTTATGCTTCGAAAATGCATAATTTGACTTTTCATTTCTTTTTATACTAAAGCAATTTACTTCGCGTTCGTCTATATTTACGTACTTATTTATTGAATTATTTCTTAATAACTCAATATTTTAGTTAAACATAATCAATAATTTATTTCAAAAATATTCTAACAAAGCATAAATTTCATAAAAATTTGTGTATACATTATTTTATAATTTTCATCATTTTTACTCATTTTATGAATTATTTACCAATAATTCATTATTCTTATTATTTTCATGACTTAGTAATTATTTCGAAAAATTCATCAGTTGACTTTTTACTTCTTTTCATTGACATTAATTTAATTTCATATAAATTCATCATTTTCAATATTTTTATGCAATTATTAACTAATATTCAATTATTTCAATATACGCATTAAGATTAAATTCTAAATAAAATCACAATAATTTCAATAAATGCCAATAAAATTTATTTATGCATTATTTATTATTTAGCATCATTTTTCACTACAATAATCAATTATTTTTCATTATTTCACAATTTTCACTATAACATAAATCAATACATAGGCTTTAAATTTTCAAAATAAATTTCAATAATTCAATAAAAATTCAAGGGCACCAACTATCATCTTTATATTCAATTTAGGCTAATATATTTTTTTTATGCAAAAATACCTTCATTTTCCTTTAGAAGAAAATTCGGCCCTCACTATAACACTACCCTAAAATTTTTATTTCTTCCATTTAAACTTTCCTTTTATTTTTTCTAATGTCTACTTTCATTTTTCCTAAACCAATTTCATCAATTAACAACTTTAACAATTTTTAACCTAACTATATAAATGAAATTAATTCAAAATAAAAGGGAAATCAAAGGATTTTATAGTCACTTACATTTTTTCCTTGCTTAAGGGTGCCAAACACTTCTTTTCCTTTGCTTTACACTTGCAAATTTTTCTTCCTCCTTCACCATCAACCATGGCCGGCCAAACAAGTTCTTTAAACCTTATTTTTTTATCCTCAATTGCAAAATCCAAGCTCATAATTAGCTTCTACACCTCAAAAATTATTAAAAAAAACACCAAAGAACCAATTAAAATCACTTAATTTCTTAAGTTTCATCTTACCTCTTTTTCTTTCTTTACTTGATTTCTTTCATTTTCTTGCTCAAATCACTTGATTGAGGCCACTAGGGTGACCTAGAGAGATAGAACTTCATCTTTTATGTTGGAGTTTATGGGAGATTTGAAGTAGAATTGAAGATAAATCAAGAGAGAGAGAGAGGAAGGTGGTTCGGCCACCATAAGAGAGGGAGAGAGCTGGAGAATTCTGGAGTAATCTCCAAATTTTTAGCTCTATTTATACCCTCTTAATGGGCCAAAAATGGGGCTAAATTAATGGGCTTAGCCCATTCTTTTCTTAAGGCCTATTTAGGTCTTTTTAAAGCCCAATCAAATTTCACTCTCTTTCCTACTTTAAATCACTTCAAAAATGATTCCATCATTTTTATCACCTCAAAAATAGGTAGTACATAAATTTTCAGCTCAATCGGAGTCCGTTATCGTTCCAATTCAAACTTATCGATCCGATTCGACAACTACCGGTGTCATCGAAAAATTTCATTCTCATCACCAAAATATTTTACATAAAAATTCATGTAGGCACACAAAATCTGAAAATTTTTGGAATTCGTTTACTATTTTTAATTATTTATGCAAAATCTAGTCCTTTTCCTTACCAGAAAAATTGGCTCGCTACTTTTTTCATATTTTTGACTTTTAGAGGCCCATTTGACCTAAATTTCACTTCAAATTTCAAACCCGAGCTCATTATGACCATTATTTTTCAATGGTCCAATAAAATATTTTTAACTTTTGGG
Source organism: Excoecaria agallocha (assembly GCA_037975025.1). Classification (NCBI taxonomy): domain Eukaryota; kingdom Viridiplantae; phylum Streptophyta; class Magnoliopsida; order Malpighiales; family Euphorbiaceae; genus Excoecaria; species Excoecaria agallocha. The sequence continues at coordinate 47,792,409 of CM075807.1, read as the reverse complement.
TGTCCTTTTGGGTTCGGAAAATACTATTTACTGTCGAAAAAATACTATTTACGACTGATCCGGTGTCGAGGCCATTACAATTCTCCCCTACTAAAAGAAATTTCATTCTCGAAATTTACTTATATCAAAGAGTATGAGATACTATACTGTCATTTTATCGAACCTTCATTTACATTTGATGGTTCCAAACACATCTTCGCCAATGGGACCCACTTACGTTTAAAGCTAACCAATCTTTATCAGTCTCTCTTTTTCTAAACATATCATCCTGAGTGTAGATCCCTTTCATATTTTGAATCAAATCAAGGCTTGTTGACTTATTTGCACTTCATTAAGTCCAGCATAAAAGATTCGACATTGTCTTTCTGACATTGTCTCAACAAGAGTCGGATTCTACTCTAGATAACCACTTTTCACAGTCATTATCACAATCTCATACGCTTTACTATACTCCTTTCAATATCTGAATTATCCATTCTGACTTATCATTAGTCAAAGGTGAATCACTATGCCAATACTGAGATTATTACCAATCTTCTATATAATATCATTCCTCTTTGACACTTAAACAATCCAATGACAGATTCCTTAATCACATTGTTCCATTTCTAAATAAATATCATTATAAGTCAGAGCAATTCCCAAATAAGTCTAATGCTCTGCTTTCATATGTTGACACATTTAACATTTACTTACATCTGTCACATTACATTTTTAATTTGGCTTTCAAAACTAAGCTTTTAATCCTGATACATTTAATAATCTTCAAGATACAGGATATTACCATCTTGGTGGACTTCAGTAAGAATTTTTCGATTTATTCACAATGACTACCACACAAATATTCTCTTTCAGAACTATTATCCTTACCTGCTATACAATATCAGTTTCACTTATTTTCCAGTTAATAATGTCTCACCTGGAGTCAAACTTAAAATGGCCCTCACAGCTTGAAAACCAAGAACATTAGCATTAATTGGTTATACTTATTCTTCAGACACACATATTTAAGTACACCCTCTTTATCCAAGTACTTACCATACTTCTTTAACATCTTAAAACATATCAGATAATGATCACTTAAATCCTCTAATATGGATCTCAGCAAGGTTGAGTGATCATTTCCATCAATTCATCAAGAGAGTTAGTGTGCTAACAAATTTAATCGACATGACCAATAACTCACAATGGCCACATCAAATATGGAAAACAATCTTAAGCACATTATTTCTTATCTCATTCTTAGGTTGTCTCCATGCTCATCATATCCCCTGTCAGTTTCATCCTATCAAGTGGGGCCTATACATGTAATATGATGCATATCAGATACTGTCAAACAATATGAAATGCTATGCAATGAATGTATAATTTCATGTATGCAGGTAGAATACTGTCACGTATTCTCATATAATGCAGATATCATAACCCTTCCCATTACTATGAGAAATACAATCAAATCCCCACTCCTATAAGGAAATCACTGACAGATATATAGAGCATCTTAAACAACCTTAACTTATAATCATAATAACCTGCTCACTAACATTCTTAAACCAAGGCAATCAGATCAAAATATATTTTTATCTTGTGCAATTTATCTGTATTCAATATACAATTCCTTTTTAATTTCTATCACACTCTTTATTTTGTTCTTCTTTTAACTGTTTCTCATCCATATAAACACTTAAACTCTCACATTTACACTTAAACTTTTCTTATCCCTGCTTTGACCCCCAAGAGATCTCAAGCAACAATACTTTCATTCTCACTTACTACCTTTTTTTACTGTGCAGAATCAATCCTTTCATACTTAACAATCTCAGTCAAATATCAACTTTTTTCACTTTAAAATAGATAGGGAAGCAAGTACCTTTCAAATTACTTAACACTTATCCACTTATAATTGGCATGTAAATATGGACAAACTATTGTTTAACCTTATCCCATTCCAATCTTAGAACCGCTTAAACCTTTGCTCTAATACCACTAAATATCACACCATTCTCGGAACAGTCCTTTCTGATGCGAAACTTAACCGCAAATGGTAAGTTTTTTTTGAACAGTTCAATACACTTAAAATACCTTTAAATAAATTTCTGAATCATTCAATAGTCTTGTAAACAATTAAAACATACACAAAATAACATCATACCAAAAACTTACATTAAACACTCATCCATCAATAATCATATATTTAATCAAACCACAATTCAATCTTTTACCTTAATTAACTAAGTATATACATGCCAAAGTACAACTTAGTCTAGTACAAACTCTTCTCTTCCGATCTGGCTCCACCGTACTATGCTCCCACAACACTCCATAACCTGCACGCAGTAAACACTACGTGCTGAGCACTAGATATGTCCAGTGGTGACTATTAATCCAAGAATTTCCCAAAGATAAAGCATAATTATATAGATTATGCTACTCTAATACTTATTTCATTAAATATTTTCTTTTACTTCAGTTAATAGTAGTTTTATCATTAACTCATATTTTTGGTACTCATTGTTCTTTGGTTTTCAATTTTACAACTTTACTTTATACTATCTTCTAAGGCAATTTGATATCAGATTTACTTTTACCCTTACGTTATTCTTTACTATAACTTTTACTTTTACCTTTACTTTCGTCTTATCTTTTTAGCCACAACGATACAATTATCATTTCATTTAACAATGTATATTTGTACTCGTGTCTTTAATGGTATCAATCTAGACTATTTTATTTCTCAATTTATTGTTCAATTGTTCAAAATGTATTCGAATTACACTTCTCGCTATTTATTCTTTTCTTTTACTTTAACTTTTAACTAATAAATACATTACTATTTAAAGGCTTTTAAGCTTTATTATAAAGTGATATAGCTATTTTGGAGCATTTTACAGACAAAACTTTCTTTCCTTCTTTTATACATTTACCTATGTCCAATTATTTGTTTAGGACTTATATCTTTTACTTTTTCTTCATTAAATAATTATATGCCTTTTTATAGTTTTACTTTTCATTCAACTTTTCTTTCAGAAATACATTACCTAAGCATCAAACTTCACTTAATGTCATTGCTATCGCTTTTTAACTTTAAATAGAAAATTAATATTATTTTCCAAACTTGTCAATTTTCACAATAATAATTGATACAGGAAATACCAATTAATTAAGTTTATCTTTTTTCATGTAAAACAAAATACATTTTTAAATTCTTTTTCATTATAAAAGCTTAATTTAATCTTCATTTATTATTTTATTCTCATAAAACCTTTCTTTTTCTTTTTCCTTGTTAATCACATTTTTTGAGTAACTTTACAGATTTATTTCAACTTTGTATTTTCTTCAAAACGTATCATTCTTCGTTATAACTTTTTATATTTAATTCATTTAAGCAATATTGATTTATTCATTTCAATGCGCCCCTAGTGCAATATAACATGATTCTCAAAAAGGATATACGGGACATGGATCCAAAGGTCCCACTGAACAGATAGAGAAATGATCTCGGAAGATCAAGTCTCACAGAGCAGAAAACAGATGCAATTTTACTTTGACTTTACACTGAAGCTATGGAGATCAAAGATCCTACCATAGCAAAGCAAGTCACCATGACTTGCACCGTGGTACAGAGGTATCCCTATGGCTAGCCAATTACATCCTAAACAAGAATAACATCACCTGTTTATCGCTAAGGGCGAAATAATCAATTATATTTGCAATAATTTTTAAACATTTAAAAATCTTTAATTTCTTTCTTTTATTTATTGTTAGACTTTATTTCTGATCGAACACGCTCTTTTAGTGCTTTTGATTAATCAATAACTTTTTGTCCTTTTATTTATTTTATCTTTTCAGGTCACTTTTGTAAATTATTCTTTAATAATTCACTCAGACACTTGGATTTTTCAGTCTTTTATATAAATTATAAATTATGGTATTATAATTCACAATTATCTTTTATTCTTTTGTATAATTCTTTGCGAATTATTCTCCAATAACTCAATATTTGACTTTTTACGATTGTTTTCCTTTTTTTTCTGTCCAAACTTTTCAATCATTCGATATGTCGACTTTTATTTCGTCGGCGAATTATTTTATAATTATTTACTCTTTTAATACTTTTTATTGACTAATTTATTTTCACATTATTTTATAACTTTTTACGCAATTATGAATTCTATTAGTATAATTCATTATTTTATGCTTCGAAAATGCATAATTTGACTTTTTCATTTCTTTTTATACTGAAATAATTTACTTCACGTTTGTTTATATGTACGTACTTATTTATTGAATTATTTCTTAATAACTCAATATTTTAGTTAAACATAATCAATAATTTATTTCAAAAATATTCTAACAAAGCATATAAATTTCATAAAATTTAGTGTATACATTATTTTATAATTTTCATAATTTTCACTCATTTTGTGAATTATTTACCAATAATTCATTATTCTTATTATTTTCATGACTTAGTAATTATTTCAAAAAATTTGTTGGTTGACTTTTTACTTCTTTTCGTTGACATTAATTTAATTTCGTATAAATTTCGTATAAATTTACTATTTTCAACATTTTTATGCAATTGTTAACTAATAATTCAATTATTTCAATATACGCATTAACATTAAATTCTAAATAAAATCACAATAATTTCAATAAATGCCAATAAAATTTTTTTATGCATTATTTATTATTTAGCATCATTTTTCACTACAATAATCAATTATTTTCCATTATTTCACAATTTTCACTATAACATAATCAATACATAAGCTTTAAATTTCCAAAATAAATTTCAATAATTCAATAAAAATTCAAGGGCACCAATTATCATCTCTATATTCAATTTAGGCTAACATATTTTATTTTTATGCAAAAATACCTTCATTTTCCTTTAGAAGAAAATTCAACCCTCACTATAACACTACCCTAAAATTTTTATTTCTTCCATTTAAACTTTCCTTTCATCTTTTCTAATGTCCACTTTCATTTTTCCTAAACCAATTTCATCAATTAACAACTTTAACAATTTTTAACCTAATTATATAAATGGAATTAATTCAAAATAAAAGGAAAATCAAAGAATTTTGTAGTCACTTACATTTTTTTCTTGCTTAAGAGTGCCACACACCTCTTTTCCTTTGCTCTACACTTGTAAACTTTTCTTCCTCCTTCACCATCAACCATGGCCGGCCAAACAAGTTCTTCAAACCTTATTTTTTGTGTTCTACTTCGACTAGTGTGGATCCTTATCCTGTATTGACTGCAGACCCTCCTACGGCTTCGAACACCGACCCGATTGCTACTTTGCCTACTGAATTAGGAGCTGAGATGGTTCCTTAAAGTTTTCTTGTGTACAAGTAATTTGCAATTATCAAAATTCATGTGATTGTAGCATATTTATTTTTGTTCGAATGGGATTTGGAACATTGATTCTGCACATTTCTATTTTGCTTTATTCGCACTATGATAGCTTGACTGAACTGAATGAATAAATAAGTAGGATATACTTTCTAAATAATCAAGGAGATCCAAGGTCGCTTGATTGCTCACTTCTTGACATTTGTATGACATGCATATGTTAGGGTCTTTCCAATGTCTATAAGCACACGATCTAATCGGCTAGTGCGATCATTCGACTAGTTAGTTATGGTTGAGATATTAAGTCGAGTGGATGATCCTATGGATCTTGCATTTGCTTTCAATATGTCGGGCGGGCTTCGTACATCGAGTTAAATAGATATACATTTCGATCGGAGTCGTGGCATCATTTTTAACTTGGGAAAAGCGAGAGCGAGGCATTTGCGCACGATAACTATGGAGATCAAAGATCCTACCATAGCAAAGCAAGTCACCATGACTTGCACCGTGGTACAGAGGTATCCCTATGGCTAGCCAATTACATCCTAAACAAGAATAACATCACCCGTTTATCGCTAAGGGCGAAATAATCAATTATATTTGCAATAATTTTTAAACATTTAAAAATCTTTAATTTCTTTCTTTTATTTATTGTTAGACTTTATTTCTGATCGAACACGCTCTTTTAGTGCTTTTGATTAATCAATAACTTTTTGTCCTTTTATTTAGTTTATCTTTTCAGGTCACTTTTGTAAATTATTCTTTAATAATTCACTCAGACACTTGGATTTTTCAGTCTTTTATATAAATTATAAATTATGGTATTATAATTCACAATTATCTTTTATTCTTTTGTATAATTCTTTGCGAATTATTCTCCAATAACTCAATATTTGACTTTTTACGATTGTTTTCCTTTTTTTTCTGTCCAAACTTTTCAATCATTCGATATGTCGACTTTTATTTCGTCGGCGAATTATTTTATAATTATTTACTCTTTTAATACTTTTTATTGACTAATTTATTTTCACATTATTTTATAACTTTTTACGCAATTATGAATTCTATTAGTATAATTCATTATTTTATGCTTCGAAAATGCATAATTTGACTTTTTCATTTCTTTTTATACTGAAACAATTTACTTCACGTTTGTTTATATGTACGTACTTATTTATTGAATTATTTCTTAATAACTCAATATTTTAGTTAAACATAATCAATAATTTATTTCAAAAATATTCTAACAAAGCATATAAATTTCATAAAATTTAGTGTATACATTATTTTATAATTTTCATAATTTTCACTCATTTTGTGAATTATTTACCAATAATTCATTATTCTTATTATTTTCATGACTTAGTAATTATTTCAAAAAATTTGTTGGTTGACTTTTTACTTCTTTTCGTTGACATTAATTTAATTTCGTATAAATTTACTATTTTCAACATTTTTATGCAATTGTTAACTAATAATTCAATTATTTCAATATACGCATTAACATTAAATTCTAAATAAAATCACAATAATTTCAATAAATGCCAATAAAATTTTTTTATGCATTATTTATTATTTAGCATCATTTTTCACTACAATAATCAATTATTTTCCATTATTTCACAATTTTCACTATAACATAATCAATACATAAGCTTTAAATTTCCAAAATAAATTTCAATAATTCAATAAAAATTCAAGGGCACCAATTATCATCTCTATATTCAATTTAGGCTAACATATTTTATTTTTATGCAAAAATACCTTCATTTTCCTTTAGAAGAAAATTCAACCCTCACTATAACACTACCCTAAAATTTTTATTTCTTCCATTTAAACTTTCCTTTCATCTTTTCTAATGTCCACTTTCATTTTTCCTAAACCAATTTCATCAATTAACAACTTTAACAATTTTTAACCTAATTATATAAATGGAATTAATTCAAAATAAAAGGAAAATCAAAGAATTTTGTAGTCACTTACATTTTTTTCTTGCTTAAGAGTGCCACACACCTCTTTTCCTTTGCTCTACACTTGTAAACTTTTCTTCCTCCTTCACCATCAACCATGGCCGGCCAAACAAGTTCTTCAAACCTTATTTTTTGTGTTCTACTTCGACTAGTGTGGATCCTTATCCTGTATTGACTGCAGACCCTCCTACGGCTTCGAACACCGACCCGATTGCTACTTTGCCTACTGAATTAGGAGCTGAGATGGTTCCTTAAAGTTTTCTTGTGTACAAGTAATTTGCAATTATCAAAATTCATGTGATTGTAGCATATTTATTTTTGTTCGAATGGGATTTGGAACATTGATTCTGCACATTTCTATTTTGCTTTATTCGCACTATGATAGCTTGACTGAACTGAATGAATAAATAAGTAGGATATACTTTCTAAATAATCAAGGAGATCCAAGGTCGCTTGATTGCTCACTTCTTGACATTTGTATGACATGCATATGTTAGGGTCTTTCCAATGTCTATAAGCACACGATCTAATCGGCTAGTGCGATCATTCGACTAGTTAGTTATGGTTGAGATATTAAGTCGAGTGGATGATCCTATGGATCTTGCATTTGCTTTCGATATGTCGGGCGGGCTTCGTACATCGAGTTAAATAGATATACATTTCGATCGGAGTCGTGGCATCATTTTTAACTTGGGAAAAGCGAGAGCGAGGCATTTGCGCACGATAAACTTGGACCCTCGCTCTTTCGGCTAGGGATTTACATCAAGCGCAGCATATGGGTGTTACAAGTCTTTTATGAATGAAGTAAATTCATTATTTTTGACAATTCAAGTTATAGTGCTGCATCATGTACTTCTTGAGTACTTCGATGCTCCAAATCCTAGGAATATTTGTGACATCCAGGGTTCGTAGTTTATTGGTGCTTGCACTGAGGACTTTGGTAACTTCGTAGGGTTCCTCCCAGTTGGGCATTAGTTTCCCCACTTCAACATTGCCTGTTTCAATCTCAGTCTTTCTTAAAACTAGATCGCCAACTTTGAAGGCTCTGGGCCTTACTTTTCTAATATGATATTTGGCGATTCTTTGCTTATAGGCAGTAATTTTTGCGTAAGCATCTTTTATTTTTTCTTCTACTAGATCCAGGCCCTAGCACCTCTCTTATGCGTTATTCTGGTCAGCATAAAACATTGATCGGTAGGAGGGGAGCCCGATCTCTACCGGTATTACTGCCTCCAATCTATACACTAGCGAGAACGGCATCTGATGAGTACTTGCTCTTGGCAAAGTTTGATAAGACCATAAGATATCGTATAGTTCTTTCGTCCAATTGGTCTTTGCTTCGCCCAGTTGCTTTTTTAGTCCCGTCAATATGGTCTGATTAGAGACCTCTATCATCTCGTTGCTTTGCGGGTGCGTGAACAAAGTGAACTTCTGGTCAATTTTTAAGTTAGAGCAAAAATTTTGGAATGTCGAGCTGTCAAATTGCTTGCCGTTATCAGTCACAAAAAATTTTGGGAGACCATATCTATAAATGATCTCTCTCCAGGAAAAATTTTTGATTTTTTCGACAGTTATTGTCACTAAAGGCTCTGCCTCGATCCATTTGGAAAAGCGATCAACGACGACAACAAGGAACTTCATTTGCCATTTTCCTTGAGGGAAAGGCCCCAAGATGTCCAACCCCTATTAGTTAAATAGCCAAGACACTCCGATCGACTGTTGGTTTATCGTAGGCTGTCTGATAACACTGCCATGAATTTGGCATTGCAGGCACTTTCTGACTCTATTTTGGGCATCCTTGAAGATACTCAGCCAGTAACAACCAGTATGGACCACTTTTCTCACGATTGCCTTGTTGGCTTTGTGAGCTCCATAAATGCCCTTGTGGATCTCTTTGAGTATATAATTGCCTTCATCCTTCATCACACATTTGAGCTAGGGATGGCTGAACGACGTCCCGTATAATTCGTCATCAATTATAAAATGATTGAGGGATTTCGAGATACCTTTTGGGCTTTGTCTTTGTTCGCGGGCAGTTATGCTATTTAGAGGAACCTTTCGATAGGGGTCATCCAAGTGTCGCCTTCCCACTCAACGTCTATCAATTTTGGCTCGTCAAGGGAAGGGGAGAGTTATTCGACAGTAGTTACAGCTTTCTCGATTTTGTGCTTATCGGAGGCAGATAGCTTGGTTAGATAATTGACCATGGTTATTTTTTCTCTGAACACTTTTTCCAAAACCCAGGTATAGCTGACCTCTTCAGCTCCTTTAAAATAGCTTTGACTTTTGCTAAGTATCTTTTCATTGCATCTTCCTTGGCTTTGAAGGCTCCCGACACCTGGTTGGTCACTAGTTGGGAATCACTTTTGATTTTGAGGGCTTCTAGTCATATTGCCTTTACCAGCCTCAGGCCATGCAGCAATGCCTTATACTATGTGACATTGTTAGATATTTGAAAGCTGAGCCAAATTGCGTACCTAATTGTGATGCCAAATGGGCCCTTCATGACTATGCCAACTCCACCTCGCACACTATTGGAAGTCCCCATCAATGATCATTTTCCACGTTATCTGTATAGGATGTGCTGTCAGATCTCCATCTATGGTGAACTCAACGATGAAATTGGCTAGGGCTTGGGCTTTTATGGCGCTCCTAAGTTCGTACTTGACATCCCACGATTGTAATTTTATGGCCCAGCTTGCCATTTTGCCCTTCAAGTTAGGTACCTGCAGAATCTTTCTGAGCGGCTAATCCGAGTGGACAACAATCGTGTGTGCTTCAAAATACCATCTCAATTTGTTAGTGCACATCATTAATGCCATGACCAGCTGTTCAGTTAGACTTTTCCTTAGCTCAGAACCCTTAAGCACTTGGCTGACATAATAAATGAGGAGCTGCTACGACCCTTCTTCTCTGACCAGGATGCCCATAACTACCTCCTTGGATGTTGATAGGTATAAGAAGAGGTTTTCTCCTGGGATCGGTCTGCTCAACCAAGGGGGTGCCAAAAGAAATTTCTTTAACTCATCAAATGCTTGCTGGAAATCTACCCCATTCGAATATGTCATTCTTCCTCAATTTCTTAAAGAAAGGCGTGCACCATTTTGTTGAAAAGGAAATGAACCTTCCTAAAGCTGTGATCCGCCCATTCATCCTTTGTACTTTCTTCACATTTATTGGGGCCTGCATGTCTTAAATCGCATATATTTTATCCGAATTGGCTTCGATCCCTCTTTGTGAGACCATGAACCCCAGGAATGTTCCTGAGGGCATGCCAAAGACATATTTTTCTAGATTTAGTTTCATCCAAAATTTGTTCAAAGCATCGAAGACTTTTGCTAAGTCAGTAAGGTACTCACTGAAAATTTTGCTCTTGACAATCATGTCGTCGATATAGACTTCGATATTTTCTCCAATCTGACCTTTGAATATCTTATTCATCAGTCATTGATATATGGTTCCAGCATTTTTGAGACCAAATGGCATTGCTTTGTAGCAAAAGGTTCCTTCATCCGTGATGAAGCTTGTCTTTTCCTGGTCTAAGAGCTATATTAAGATCTTATGGTACCCGGCATAAGTGTCGAGCAGCGAATAGATTGCGTGACATGCTGTTGCATCGAATAACTGATCGATACTTAGCAAAGGGTAACTATCTTTTAGGCAGGCTTTGTTTAGGTCTATAAAATCAACACTTATCCTAAGTTTTTTTGATTTATTCTTTACAAGTACCACATTCACCAGCCACTCTGGATAGGCCACCTCTCGAATTGTTCCTGCCTTTAGGAGTCGATCAACCTCCTCTGAGATAAATTTCCTTTGCTTGGAAATGTGTCTGCGGAGTCTTTACTTTATCGGTCGATAGCTGGGGTCAGTATTTAATCGGTGCGTGATGATTTCTGGGTCTATTCCGGGTATGTCCTCCGGATTCCAAGCAAAAGAGGCCTAGTTTTCATCAGTACTTCCATCACCGATTCTTCAAACTCCGTATCCATGCTCACTCTTATCTGGATGTCTATATTTCTTGAGAGTTATCTGATTTTCACCTTTTTGGTTGGGTTTATTCTGGGATGTTCATATTTTTTGCATTTTTTGAACTCTTGCTCCACTGCGTAGGTTTCTTTATTTGGCCTAATCATGGAGATATATGCCTACCAAGATGCCTTTTGATCTCCTTTCAGGATGGCAACATCCTACTTCGTGGGTATTTTTTGACCATATACCTTATACTAGTAACGGCTCCTGTTTGGAAAGGCAATGGCCTACCAAATATCGCATTATAGGTAAAACTCATGTCAATTATCATGAACATTACCTTACACACATGGGTGATTGCTTCTTGGCCTAGCTTGATGAACATTTCTGTAGACCCTACAACGGGGACTGTGGCATTGCCCAATCTTATCAGTGAGGTGCCATTTGGTTGCAATTCTCCAATCGGCAACCCCATTGCCCGGTAAGCTTCAAGTGTTAGGATATTCACAGCACTTCCATTAGCTACAAAGATCCTTTTTATGAGGAAGTTATTAACTCTGGCACTGATGACTAGAGCATCCTCGTGGAGAAATTTTAAATCTCCTGCATCTTCATGTGAAATAGATGCTGGACAGAGTGTTTCAGATAGGTGCGAGAGGTAGACACCTTTCTCTTTCTTCTTACGAGAAATATTTTCTCCGTATGACGATCCTTCTACAATCATGTTGATCACCCTAGCGTACGACCTATGATGACCTGTGCCGCCAGGCTTCCTGTGTTTGACATCATCATCGAAGCTCGAGTCATCTCCTTTTTTAGGGGGCGACCTGCAAGGGCTACCTTCCTTCGCAGGGCCTACGAATTTTTTCAACGACCCTCTCTATGTAAGCCGTTCAATTTTCTCTTTTAGTGAATGACACTCATCAGTCGTATGACCAATGTCTCGATGAAATTCACAATACTTGCTAGGATCTCTTCTTCTTCGCGATCATTCAAAAAGCCTCTTGGGCCAACTCACCTTCTTATGCTTTTATTTGATCCACATAAGAACCTATGTGGGATTAGAATTGAGTGGGGTAAAGGTTCGTGGAGGTTGGGCGATGGGCCATACGAGCCTTCTTCACTCAATCTCCTTGCGTTTGCCTAAGCTCTTTGATGCAGATGGTCTGTCTGGGCTTCTTTCTATTTTTCCAAGCGCCCAAGCCTTTTGGACTGATTGTCTATATGGGTATCGCAACCTATCCATTACGCTCGTTTTTCATTCTCTATTGGATTGCAAGGTTTCATCTAGCTGATTATGTTACCTAGCTCTTTCCATCATATCAGTGAAGTCCACGGGTAGCCTTGTTGTGAGTGACTCGAATAGAGGCCGGTCGTGGATTCCTCTGGCCAAGGCATTAGTCGCCGTTTCAATGCTCACGTTCCTGACTTCAAACATGATGGCTTGGAACCTGTCAATATAGTCTCTAAGGCTTTCATTGGATCCCTGCTAGAGGTTATAAAGGTCACTTACCAATTTTGGCACTTGCATCTGTACGATAAAGTTCGTCGTGAACATGTCTTTTAGCTGCCTAAATGATGTGATTGACTCCCGAGGTAGCTCATGGAACCAGTTCAGCGCATCTTCCCCTAATGTGGTTGGAAATATCCTGCAGGTGATCCTTTTGTCATAAGTGTACACTTGTAACTTCGTGAGATACTCCGCCATATGAGTGGTTGGATCGATTTTACCTGTGTACTTGTCCATAACCACATCCCTCCACTTGGAGGATAGTTCAGAATTTGTTATTTCCCGACAGAAAGGGAAGGTTGTGTTTCCGCAAGTATTGTGCTCGAAGGTGCCTCTTTCTAGGTTTTCCAAGCCAATTTGTTTGAGCTTTCGCTTGAATCATTTGTCTTCTTTGCTTTTCGACCTCGACCCGCTTTTACCTTTAACTTTTTTCGAGTGGTGCCTAGCAGGAGTGCATATGTATGATAAGTCATCTCTAATGAACGCAGTGGATGAGTGGCTCAGCTGGCATATGGGATCTTTGTTTGAAGAAACAGTCTCACCAGTTTTATCACTCCTCCTGACAGCTAGCATTTTTGAATACACGCTTGTTTTGTGGATGTATTGTTCTGGCGGTTCATTGATAAAAAGACCTCTATTCCTTCTTCTCCTCAATTCCTTGTTTGCTATGTCATATCCACAACTTCGAGTTGGGTCCTGCTGCATCTTGCCCTTACGGATAGCGTAGATAATGCTCTTTGTGAAATCACCAAAGAGTATCCTTATATCTCTTACTGTGACATGAGTATTGTCATCTTGTCGCAACATTGTATTGTCAAATTCAAGCAAGAGGTCAGCCCTCCTGAGGGACATGTGAGCTTCACTTCACCTCCCTACAAGCCTGAAATTCTCTTGAGCTTCTCTGATTTCATCGCTCCTTTCTGGCATCATATGACCAGACGATCTCGACCTTGTCATGACTTTCAATGAAAGCACCACTTGATAAAGCTTAGATTATCAAACCTCTCAACGAGTTGGAGGAAAGGAGATCCAATCGTCACATGGAGACCTGCAAAAGCCTTGTCTGGTCGGTCTGGGTGGAAGGACTCTGAAGTTTAAGTCAGTGACTTAGAGACATGAAAATTCTAGGGAGAGAATGAGTTCTTACAATAAGTGTGCCTAAACCCACTGTTCATTGGGCCATTTATAGAGGGTGTGAGAGCACAGTTGAGTGCCTAAGAAGGGCTACAGAGGTGTCAGAGTATGAGAGCAACAATGTGACAAGGAGCAGGTGAGAGGCGTGGGCTTCGTTGTACAACGCCGAATTGACAAGACAACAGGTCCCATTAATCCGAACGGTTGAAATCAGCCAACTCTTTCATGTTGTTAGCCATGTGTCAGACATCTCTAAAACAACATCTTCCATCAATATATATATATATATATATATATATATATATATATATAGAGAGAGAGAGAGAGAGAGAGTATATGTGTGAGTGATAAAATTATAGTCATTTATTATTAGAAGTAGAACCTAACTTATTAAATCATATCATATGTATTTTTTAATTAATTTATACTATATATAAAAGTGAAAATAAGAGATATTTTTTTAAAATAATATTTTAAAAAAAATATTTGAAATGTGGGATTTTTCAGAAAAAAAATTATAATTTTGGGATCTTTTACATTTCTGCAACCCATTGTTACGAGATCAGATATATGTAACACCCCAAGAATTTCCTATCATGTGAATAGTACTTCCCGAGGTGAATTGTGCCACCCGAGGCCCACTGGGCCCATAAAATTTTTTTTTCACCATTGGAAAGTATTATTCATAATGAATCTGGTGTTATAATTTGGGTTTAAATTGAGGTCAAATAGGTCTTCAAAAAGGGAAAAATAAAATAATTAACTGGACCGATATAGTTGACTAGGAACTTTGACTGGCTTAAAAATATTCCCTGGACTTCATAAAATTATTCTGATTGCACCAATTGATTAGAAATTATGTATATGAATTTTTGGAATGATAAAATAATTTTTTTGAAAACTTTTAAAATTCAGCTTTCGGACGGATTAAAATTGACATTCGGGGCTAGTTTGATATCGAAATGACCTCGGATTGATCCAAAATTTTAAGCATGGCCTAATTAACATTTTTAGAAATTTTTGGTATAATTTTTATCAAAAATTGACAACTAAAAATATATTGACCAATTAAATGGTGACATGTTGCATTGGACACACTTAGAACTTTATTGTTTTTGTCCTAAAGTGGGTAGCCAATTAATGTGAAATTATGAGATTTTTATCTCTTGAGTTGGACAACCAAAACACCATTTCTTTTTCCTTTGCCGTGGCTTCTTCTTCTTCTTCTTCTTCATTTGTTCTTTGTTTTCTAAGCCAAATTCACAAATTTCTCGACCCTCATCTAAAATAAAATTGTCTAATCTTGCTTCCCTTCACCTTTGATTTCTTTGGGTGGTGAAAGAAGGTGAATAAAGTCTAATTCTTCAAGTGGTTAAATTGGTGAGTTGGGAAAAATTTAGTTTTATTTGATAATTAGAGTAATTAAGTGTTAATTATAGTATTGTGAGTATTATTTGAGCAAAAATTTGACTTAATCTATGGTGATTTTGGCCATGAAATTGCTGCCAATTGAAGAGCAAAGAGAGGGAAGCAAACCAACCAAAAATAAGGGGAAGACAAAGTTATTGAGTGATTTTGTAAGTGAATAATTTTAAACCCTTTAATTTCACAATATATATGTTGTATATATAATTAGAAAAAAATTTAGGTTAATTATTAATTACGAATTAATTATGAAATTGGACTTAGAATTGTACAATTAGAAGATAAATTAGTAAAATTATGGTATTTAATTAAAATTTAGACAAGTTAAATTTTAGGAAAAATTTCGGTTACAAAAGAAAATTAAGGACTAAAATGAAATTTTCCGGATTAAATTGAAATAAATGAAAAATAGATGATTTTATGTTTAGTGTGATTAATTTGAGTAGAAAATATAATTTATAAGGAAATTGAAATAAGGTAACCGAATAGGGACCTTAAAAAAATTTGTGAAATTTTGAGATATAAATTGGAATAAATGCAAAATAGAATATAATTAATTTATATGACATGTAAGGAGCATGTATTGAAAAAGAAAGTAATAAATAAAATAAATAAATAAAATAATGGTAATTGAATTGTATTATTTTAATTGAAAAACTGGTATATTTGAAATACTGAGATTGTTTTTAATAATGTAGACTAACTATTATCATGAATCAGTAATGATGCATTATTGTAAATTGTATTAAATTGTAATTGTATTTTGCCCTTAGTATTATGTGTGAAATCAGAAATTAGGATGTACATGGCTAGCCATAGGGACATTTCTGTAACCGTGGTAGCAAGTCATGGCGACTTGCATAGTGGTAACCTTGATATGGTTCCACGTCTGTATTGGAGTGTTTGGGGAAAGTGAAAAAGAAAGAAAGGGAAAAAAATAATAATATGTGTGTAATTGATACTACCGGAGTACTGGGACCTATAGGGTCCGTAGTTCCGCTCATCCTAATTAGTGATATATTTCTATGCTATACTAGGAGCAAGAGAATTAAAATACTATATTGACTAAAGCATAAAAAAATACTGTATGAGCAAGAGAATTAAAATACTGTATTGACTAAAGCATAAAAAGATATTGTATGAGCAAGAGAATTAAAATACTATATTGACTAAAGCATAAAAAGATACTGTATGAGCAAGAGAATTAAAATATTGTATTGAATAAAGTATAAAAAGATATTGTATGAGCAATAATATTAAAATATTGTGTTGACTAAAGATACTGTATGGGTAAAAATGTAAAACTTGAAAAGCGAGAATAAATTACTGTTGAGACAAAAGCATACTGAAAAATAAGGGTAAAAGCCTAAAAAACTGATAAATAAAGAAAGTAGGACAAAAGTGCATATTTGAAACTTTAGGGACTAAAGTAAAAATTTATCCCTATAGTGAAAAATTCAAAGTAAAGTGATAAAATTTGAGAATAAAACTTGAAAAACTATAATTGAGAACGAATTTCTCAATCAAGGGTAAAATAGTAATTTTGTCAATAAAAGTGAAATTTAGAAATTAATCGAAAAATGTTTGTATTATAATGAAATACAACTATGAAGAATATGTGAATGAACTGTAGTGAAATTCTGAGGTTTCAAGTTTATGTTCACCACTAAGTACTTTTGCACTTAGCGTGTGGTTTTATACTGCACGCAGGAGACGAAGACTGAATTCGTACTGGAAGGAAATCAGTGTTAGAAGGATCCAACATTTTTTGTGATTTTATAGAGACTGTACATATAGATGTTGCCTTGTAGGACAACATGGCTAGTTTTTGGATTGTATATAGTTTTGGACTTATACCTATGTTATGTATTGTATGTATGTATGGTTATATGTAAAATTATTGGAAATGACTATTGTTATGTATTTGGCTGATCTTGTGGAATATATATTTAGATTGTGGAGGTTGGGTTGGATATTGTGAACCTTTTGAGAGTGTTATGTGACTATTGCAGGAAGACAGAATTTGGGTTTCAGCCATTAAGCTGCCCGAATTTTTATATATTAATTAATAAGATATTTTAAAATGTGGGACCCACGACTTAATGGTTAAAATATTGAATGTTATCGATGGATAATTTATTAATAATTTATGGACCACCACAATATAGAGTGACACCGGTATTCGGACCAATGTCTGGCTATTGGACGTTACAATATAGGTCTGTTGGTTATATGACACCACACTATTTAAAAATAATATAATTTATATTTTGGATAAATATTTAAAGTCGAGATTTGTGGCCTAATGGCATACAACCATTTATCCAATATATGAATTATATTATTTTTTCGACAAACCCCACATTTTAAATATTTTTTAAATATTATTTAAAAAAAGTCTCTTATTTTTACTTTTATATATAGTATAAATTAATTAAAAAATACGTATAATATGATTTAAGAAATTAGGTTATACTTCTAATAATAAATGACTATAATTTCACCACTCACACATATACACACACATTCTCTGTCTCTATATATATAATTTGATGGAAGATTATGTACTTTGCAGCATCTTCTAGCATGGCTCGCCTGACACAATGATGCTGCACTGTGCAACTTTTTATATCCGAACCTCAAACCAGCAAATATTTTCTGATATACTCTAATTTTGTAAATATTTTTTTAAAAAATATTATTTAAAAAAATATCCCGAATAATACAACTGTAGAATTTTTAATTATAACTTTATTTTGATTTAATTAGTTTTGTTGGATAAAAATTATTTTTAAAAAAGATAAATAATTTTATCCATAAATGATAAAAATAAATTTAGTAACATTTTGTGACATTTTATATAATTCGGGTCCAATTTAACAACTAATCCTATATATATAAACTTTGATTATTATTATTATTTACCAAATCTCTTTTGAGTATTTCATTTATATTTTTTTGTAATTGATGAAAATAGTTAAGTATGTGGTGGAGGGCAATTAGGAATAACTACCTATTATTTTCCGAGACTTATGAAATGATTACAGTCCTAGTTATATATAGGACTATCAATTAAAATTAAAATATAATAAAGAAAGATTGTAAAAGTTATAATCATGATTGTTAAGACTAGAATTACACAGAAACTACATTCAGATTCGCCTTTAATAAGTCAATAAAAAAAACAGAACACAATTACCATGGCTTCAGCAAATGAATTCCCAATCAAACTGCACAAACTCAATTTCACCAACAATCTCCAAATTCTCTGATTCACGGTCCAGAAATCCACGGCCATGGACAGCCATTCACCTCCCACGGATTCTTTTCCTTCAGGTTATTATACGTCCTTTAATGCGTTCTCTTCTATTTTGTCCTACTTTGAAATCTTTCCAAAGAATTGATGGGAATTGGATAAACACAGAATCTGTTGTTAAATTCACTGAGAAGCAAAAATGGACAGCGTCGCCTTCGAAGGCCGTCAATCATTTCGCCACCAGTGGAGTCTCCGTTGCGGTTGCCACCGGCGTCACTCATCCTTTAGGTTTTTTTTTTCCTCTTTTCCAGATCGTGTTTGTTTGTCTCTGCTTATTTGCTATCTGGTTTTGATTGCATTGAATTCTGCTTCATGCTTTTTAAATGTTAATAAATAGATGCCGAAGGATAAATATATTTGTTTTTGGATTATAATTGACAGGTATTAGTGTTCCTGAAGAGGATATATAGGGGAAGGCTGGAATTATCAAATGGTATTATGTAATTTATAGTCTCCTAGGTTTTATTTTGAGATTGCTGATATTTTGCTCTTAAATTAATCTATAAAACAAATGCCTTGTTTCGTAACCACTTCGATTATGGTGGTCTGCCTTTACACATTCTCCCCCTTGCCAAATAACTTGAATCAGATACTCATTGAGTGTGCTTAAAATAAATCGTGTGATATTGCCAGAAACAAGAGAGAAAGTAGACATTTTGATGCTACATGAGAGAAATCAAGCCAGTGTATAAATGCATTTTGGATGAGAAAATGTAAGTTCTATAGTAATAGAAAACAAGTTCATTTATAAGAAAATAGAGTTTGTTTTTGTTGATATTTTGACTGAATTGAGTTGCTGAAAAATATTGTTGTTTATTATGTACTTGGAGATGCTATGGTTAGAAATTACCAATCATTAGCAAAGGAGAGTAGCATTAAGTTTGAGCAGGTGTAGCAATTTTATCTAAACGTGGATCAAAATTTTACGGGGAAGAGGCATTCCCTAATTGATTTATATTTTACGTCATTGTCAGACAGAGATATTCTTTTTTTTTTCCTCTTTTTTGTTACTTTTTAGTTTTAATGGTTAGAGAAAGTTGTACGCGAGTGAGTTGCCTTTTTTGGATAGTGCACATGAAACTTCTTTCTTCTGTGGCCATCAAAGGATATAAGAAGAAGAATATAACTAAGGAGAAACAAAGAACCATAACGTCATAGCAGTGCTGATGATTAACGAGCAAATATTCACTCTTCCAATTTCTTTATTTATCATATACCTGTGTTTTATCCTTTGGGCCAAAACAAACTGAGATTTGGATATTGAGTAGATTTAGAAGAGAAGAAGCAGATAAAAGTTTATTCTTTTAGCTTCTCGTTACTATTGTTAAACAGATGTCTGCATAACATCTTCAAGGATAGTAGCAGGAATGGGGAAACATACAATAATTCAAAAAAAGGATGCAGCCACCGCTCTTAAAAATAATTTTCTTCCATTGCTTCTATAAAGATATAGAGAATATTGTAGAAGAAAAAATTTAATATATTTTCATGGAGATGTCTTCAATGCTGCTTAATTCTCAAGTAACTTATATTTCAACTTGCAAAGCAGATGTTCTCAAAGTTCGCCTGCAAATGCAACTAGTTGGCAAAAGAGGTCCTTTGACTGGAATGGTAAGACAATTGTTACAGTGACTTTATAATGACCTTTTGATTAACTAGATTATGTTAAAGTGAGGTATGTTAAATTATTGTATGATATACAGGGGAGTTTATTTGTGCACGTATTGAAGAATGAAGGGATGAAGGCTTTGTACCTGGGATTGACACCTGCATTAACAAGGTCAGTTCTTTATGGAGGTCTGCGGTTAGGGCTGTATGAACCGTCAAAGTATGCCTGCAATAACATTTTTGGGTGCACCAATATATTGGTTAAAATTGGTTCAGGAGCATTTGCTGGTGCAATTGCGACTGCACTGACCAATCCAGTTGAAGTTCTCAAGGTATTCTATCATCTAACCCATTCTGTAAGTTTTCTTGATAAATTCATCTGAAAAACCAACTTTTATCTTCAGGTGAGGTTGCAGATGAAAACAAACCAAAGACAAGTTGGACCAATTGCAGAAATGCGTAAAATAGTCTCTGAAGAGGGAATAGGTGCTCTGTGGAAAGGGGTTGGCCCTGCTATTGCTAGAGCTGGTGCTTTGACTGCATCACAGCTGGCAACATATGATGAGACCAAGCAGGTCAATTTACAAGCATGCGCTTTTCCACTTTGAATATCTCAAAGTAGTTCCCATGTTTACTGAAAGGATTGATTAATGCTTTATTGCTACTCAAGTTTATACATGTCTGTACATTTCACTTCATTTTGTTTTCTGTATTAAAGTTTTTCTGTGACTTTCCACCAGTGCAGGTTCTGATTAGGTGGACACCACTGGAAGAAGGATTTAATCTACACCTACTGTATGGATCTGCTGCCTGTAGTGTTTTTATTCTTTTCACAACTACACTAATTAATGTAATAAACAAACATACGAGGCTGTTGCTAAAACTTAGACCAAATTGGATCATCTATATTTATTGTAAATAGAAGAATAAGAAAATAAGGTCAAACATTATTCTATCGATTCTTTTCTTGGCAATAATAGTTGAAACAATGTAGTTCTCATAAAGCATTAATTATGTACTATAACAACTAACCCAGTGTAGTGGTAATGCCTAGTGTCCTCAACATTTAAATTAACCTATGTGCACTTTTCGACTTCTGTTCATTTATGCTTAAAATGGATGTATATCTTGTCTTATGAAGCTCAAGTACAGGAGCAGGCATAGTGAGTACCCTCATAACTGCACCTATGGATATGATTAAAACCCGCCTCATGCTGCAGCGAGAATCTCAAAGAGCTGGAGGCTATAAAAATGGGTTTCATTGTGCATACCAGGCATTAACTCAATTCTCTTTCTTGCTCTCTTAATTCCACTTCCCATCCCACTGTGTCCTGCTTTCATTTATGTTCACCAACTTTTGTCATATTTTTATGATCCTCTGTTTCAGGTCATGCTTACAGAGGGCCCTCGTGCACTTTACAAGGGGTGAGAAATCTAGGCCTCTATAATCATTGCTTCTTATTATATTTGTAGTTTATAAGGCAAGTTTATAAAAACCTTCCGATTCGAACTGTTAGCTTTTCAAGTTTATCACAATCACTATTTGCGCTTCTTTCCCTGTGGGTCTGGAGTAATTCATTGGTCCCTGGGCTGTGGGAAAAAATATGAACTGATTGATTCTTTTTGGAAGGTTGCGAAGTTAGTTTCCTTTGCCCATGATTCAAAGTATTAATTTATATATTTTGTCAGGGGCTTTGCAATTTTTGCACGACTGGGTCCTCAAACTACAATTACATTTATACTATGCGAGAAGCTACGCGAGCTTGCTGGATTAAATGCCATCTAGTGCTGCCCTTAGTGCCAGAAAGTTCAGAATGTGGGAATGCATTGGTTAGTTCGCTTAGGGTTAAATTTATATAGCCATTTTTGTTCCCTTCTAAAACAGGCAAATTGAACCTTGTTGATCCTCATGACAGGAGGCCGATTTATTTGGTTAAGTTGTAGCATAATTCTTTTTTGCTCTACGCCCTTTTTTTCTCCGGGGTTGAGCATGTATCTTCAAGCAGAAATGTGAAATAAAACCAGAAAAAAATTATGATTTTAAAGATAATTTCCATATAATTAAACTGAAAATTCAGTAGTTTAGGAATTTTCAATTCATTATTTTTTTGGTACTCTTTTTGTTAGGCTGGTTGTCACGTTGAGGAAGAAGATTTATCAATGAGATGCTAAATTCCACCAATGGAAATATCAATGCTAAAAAATTATGGCTTTAATCTGTTGTTGGATTATTGCCAACGCCAACTAGCTGAATAATATTTGGGAAAATACAGAGTGCCAGAATTTGTAGGCTAATAAAATTTCTGAACTAATAATTACTACAATATCTCGAGTTAATATTAAGTCTAATTTTTAAATTACTTCACCATACCAAATAAGATAGCAACATCAAATTCTTTTAAAGAATTCATATTCTAATGAAATTCAACATTAAATAAAAATAATTCAATAGTAAATTGCCCCCATAATGTGGAGAAGCAGTTAAAAATTTCAACTCAGGGATTCGCTTCCAAAAATATGTACGTGTTTATAATTCAACTCTTGTCGAAGTTAAAAAACAGGCACAGCTAAGCCACAGGCAGCAATTTATATTAAAGGTACAATTTGGCCCGCGATTTTTTTTTTTTTTTTATGATTAATTCAACTTAAAAGCAATTTTTAAATCAATTTGGCAAAAATCTTTTGAAAAAAAAAAGAAAAAACAAGGAACCGCAGGGAATCCAACTGTTAATCATTCCTTCCACCATGTTCATTAAAGTGATCCATTTCCAGCAACGAAACAAGTAATTTGAGATGATAACAAGAGTTTCATATGTACAAGCAGTAACTGAAGAAATTATATGACCATTACAAGTTTTTAACTGTACAATTCGAAAAATGACAGGCATCTCAATACAATATTACACAGCATCACAGATAACACTGTTAAGCACATGCAAGCTTTGATTCGCACAAATCAGTTCCGCCCTGTTACTAAAAGTTCCTCATAAATTGTCTCTTTCGATTAACCCCAATCGATCAATTTGCCATTTTGTAAGCCCATCCATGTTTATCCAAATATGCTTGAACTGCTTCCTTTATTGCCAGGTTTGGAATTAGCTGAGATGGTTCAAGTGGATCTCGTGTAACTGGATCAAATTTTCCCACCTAAATTTAAATCCAAGTTGGTTGTCAGTGCCAATAAATAAAAACCAAACCAAGGATATATGCACTTAAAAAGTGAATGAAAAACCATACCTTCTGCAGATGGTCGAGGATCACTGCCCTTTCGTATGAAATCCCACTAGGAGTAATAACAGGATCTCGGAAAATATCAAGAGTAATTTTACAACATAGGTAATCTGGCACCTGTCATTCTCAAAGTTTTATTTTAAGAAAATTGAGCAAAACAAAGAGATAAAAGTCAGGCAAATGCAGATACTACCTCAACTGGTGTGTCATCTTCTACAGCATTCTCAAACACCTTTCCTAAATCCTCTAACTGTTTTGAACAGGAGGCAACCATGTCATCCAAGAATCCTTCTGCTTGTGAATTATCGAGGAAATGTTTTTCCTTGAGAGCATTCTCACAGGCTTCTCTGAAAGAAAGGAGAACAGCGTGAGTGGTAAATAAGAAAAATAAGAGAGACAAAGGACGTTGGCTAAGCATTTGAAAAGGAGGCATTTCCATCAATGATGCCAAAACTCACTGGGATTACATACTTCAAGCTTAGTAATTCCCAAGAACGCTTGGTAGATGATTGTTCCCACTGCATGTATTTTGCTTTAGCCAGTTCTTGCCAAATCTCTTCTACCATATAACCTTTTGCATCTGCACCCCTCCCAAGATCCAAGGCCTGTTAAAGTAACCATGTTTTTATATGAGATTCAACAACAGAGTACTTTATGCTTTTATAACGCAAAAAGAAATGAAACCATATTATAACTGCTACAAAAGCAACATTAAGTATAAAATCTACTATACTGACATAACATTCTTTTTAATTACCTAGTTTGGCTACTTTTTTTTCCCCTTTTCATACCAATTATTTCAAATCTCACAAGCTAGAATATTTTCAAAATGGCAAAAGCAAGACATCACACTGCCATTCAAATCCAATGTGGATTGGCAGCAAGATTCACATCCTGCATTGCCTTGCCAGAGCCTATTGTATGTTGTGGCATCAAAATTTGCCAGCCTTCCAGCATGAAAGCATACTCCAAAGACACTACTACTCGTTCTGAATTACAAAATATCCTCTCAAGAATGTATTAAAAGAACCTTGCAGACCTCCCTTGTAGTTTCTAGATCCATAACTATAGGATCCTTAGTGTCACATTAAGATTTTGATTGCACAGAAATGCACGTCGGATCCTCGAGCACAAAAACAAAATTGGCTGCTTACTTGTCTAGGCATAACTAAGCTCCATAAGCACCTCACGTATAAGTCATCAACCTACAACTCCCAGATTACAGATACTTAATGGCAGTAAGAGAGCTACAACTGCATGCATCTGCCGTTATGTAGCAATCATTGTCCAACTTTATCCTTTTCCAGGTAGAAAACCATCCAGTTAAACACAGACTAGGCAGGAAACAAGAATGGATGGTGTACCCTAAGATCATCTTCTATGTATAATAAACCTATAATTCATTTCAAGATGAAATATTGTACACATTAAGCAACTATTTGTACCGAATCATTAGAACATTGCTGCTGTGAAGTTAATTATTATGACTACAAATGGACCTAGATGAAATATGGTTGCAAAGGTAAAGCAGATCATACATACTCTCACTCCTAACACTAATTATTTTCTTTTAACTAATGATATTTGCAAGCTGAGATCTCTCTAAGCTCTTTTCAGCAGTTCTCAGTAGAATAAACAACTTTTTGCATGTGAGTAGACCAAATAAGAATTATCATCTACCCAGAGTTTGGAACAAACCATTTGCACGATCCTGACCATTTCACAAAGAGTATTAGGATCAAGACATTTAATATTTAAAGCGAACAATGTGATGGTGGGAAAGCACCCATACCCTATAATAAACACATATTCAGGTTTCAATCAGGTTGCAAATGACCCAAGCCATTCCATATGTAACTTGGATTCTGGCCTGAAAAATTTTGTGATTCGCTCAATAAGATCCAACAAATTCAAACTCATTTCTAGAAGTCCTTTAATATACTAACCCTTAAAAGTCCATAAGCCCATATATAAGTTCAAAAACAAGTCCATTGTAACCTTTATATTTCATTTTAGACAACCATTGAATGGGTTATGACTAAAAATCCTATAATATGTACCATTTCTTTTAAAAGTGTAATACTAAACATAAAAGTTAATTTTTGTTACGTATAGCAATGTTAAACTAGAGAACAGATAAATATATAGCAATTTAGTAACACAATTACCATTTCCAGAAAAATTTATGAAATGTTGCACTTCACAACTAGAGTCTGAAGAAAACTTCAATTTCAGCTCATTTAGACTGATGGCAAACATGCTACAATTGAAAGTGTTGCCTCTCCCTCAGCTTTTTAACTGGGGAACAGGCCTGACAAATTTCAAAATCATTTTCTAGCTCAGCTATCAACAAGTTCAAGCATACTGGTTATTTGAGTGTCATAAAGAAGAAAAAAAACAAAGGTTATTTTGAGATGTGAAATTCTTGCAAAAACTTGAAGTGCTTGCTTTTAATATAATTGTGGAAATTTTCTATGATCAAACATTCAGTGCAGCCAATATCGCCCATTTTTTTTGAAAATTTTATTATTAGTACAATTCCTTGAGTTTTCCTTACATGTTTCAAGGCGTTTCCATAATAGACAAATAAGCGAAAGACAATGCCAATAGTACTAATCTCTTATTTTTCTTAGTTCTGATTCAAGGGAAAAACTTCTGCTCCTCTTATACTCATTTCCTCCTGATGACATTTCTACTTTCATAAAATAAAATAATAACAATAAGTAATGCTCCTTTCACACCAAATACTTAACCACTTTAAGTAAGATACTAAACAACAATTCAAATGCACATCAAAGAATCCCAAAATAATTACGATAATGGAATCAACAGAATGATATGCTGCATTATTTTAGCCTAGGACTACAAGCATTTCCCCCATGTTCACTCAGCTTTCTAGTACCTTTGCACCCCTCGTTAGAGATGCTACTCTGACTTTGTAAAAAGGGGCAGGAAGAGGTTTGTCTCAGGTAAATGAGATGTATAAACTTTGATGCAAAGTTTCAGAATAAAATGGTTGGAAAACACAACTTTCTATTTCTTGAACCTTTTCCAAATAACTAAACACATTATAAGCCCCTTCAACATTATCCACCTTTGATACTAGAATTATAGACAATCAGGAACCGGAAGAATGACAGCTCATTCTGTAGTCTACAAAAAAAAAAAAAAAAAAAAGAACAGGATGCTTAGATGGAAAAAGTAATCATGACAGCTAATAACAGTTGCCACCAACAATATGGAGAATTGGAGATAATCCCTGCTTTCTACCTGCTGTGCTTAATACTTCAAACTATATACATAGTTGTCAAAATCCTATGATTCACTACTCGATTCTTAGTTTCAATAAGATTCAACAGCTGAGAGATATGAACCTTCATGGGAATCCCAAAAGGTTCTAAATTTCATCCGAATCTTTCAAATCTTACTGATTCAATGGTGCAATTCAAATCTTACCATTATTTAAGATTTGGATTATGTGATTTTTCATTGGTATTTTTATTTAAAGTATCATTCATACTTCATATGACTAAGAGACGTCTTGAGTCTCCAACTTTCTATTAAAAACATTTCAGTTTCTGACTCTTTACATGAGACTTTTCAATCTCTAACTCTTTACAAAAGCCTTTTCAATTTCCAGTAGCTCTTCTCTCAATCAAATACAAATTCTGCCTGTTACTTTCTCTTAAGTTCTACTTCTTCATTAAGTGACCAACAGTTTCTATGACTTATGAGCCTACGACTTCATTATAATTTACATTAGTATAAATTGTATCATATATGTCTTTTTGTTATTTATTTGAGTATTTTGTTCATTTTATATGTCTTATAAAATTATATTTCAGACTTTTTATATTTGATTAGATATAATCCGTCACTCACAATCCTCAAATTGGAAAAACAATTTGCAATACATATCTCAATTTGACAACTATGCTATTTACGGAAATGATAACTACAACCCAGAACTCGCCTGGTAAATAAAGTTATGCCACTTTTAAAAAGAAAGAATGGAGATAAAATGTTTGAAAGACAAAGTTAAGTGTCTTTCATCAGCAACTCATAGCTATCACATGGAATCAGAAGTAAATAAAGAACAAGCATAAACAAGCCTTCCCCATTATGCAAGTTGGTTGCATAATATTGTGGAAGGGAGGAAATATAGAAGAAAGAAAGCAAATGCAAGCCAACAAAAACTAAAGGATGCTAGAATGTGGATAAAAATTCTAAAAGGAACCCATCATATTATGATCATAGCATAGAAAATCCATAAAAAAAATAAAAAATAAAAAAAGACTACAACAGAAACCATGATATCATAGGGTAACCTAAAAATATCAAATAGAGAAGAGAAATTTGAAAAAATTATGGCATATCTTAACTGAATGTAAGAAGTCATAAACCAAGCAAGGAAAAAAAAAAATCACTCAATAACTAGTTTACCAGCATCTAATTACATTTTCATCCAATGAGTTCACTGAAAAGCAAATGGCACAATAAAGGTAAAACAGTAATAGGTAGAGCAATTTTCAAGATTGACAATAAAAACTTACCTTTTGCAATTCTTTCACTCCTTCAGCCAACTCTACTTTACGTAGCAACGCAAGTCCCAACATGTAGTGGGCCTGTCATGTGGTAAAACAAGGGTGAACTTCACGTGATCTCAATAAAATACATCTGCACCTTTACACAGAAAAACACGTGTGTGTATAAATAAGTATGATTAAGTATATCTGTATAAGGTTGGAGGCCAAATTGAAGCTAAGTTTCTATTCAATAAAAGCTGAGCAGGTATGCAAGCAATAAAATTGCAGACTAGATTATTAAACATCACGAAAAAATAAACTTCATGCTCAATATGCATGAAAGAATCGAACTTTAAGCTCAAAAATACATGAAAGAATCAAAATGTCATGCTCAAAGTGAGAAAAGGAAATATAGACAAAATCCAAGCTTCTCCTTCGGGCAGGATATGAAAACTACCATCACGAATAATAGCAATACCTTAAAGGAATTGTTATCCAGCCGAATAGCACTGCGACAATCCTCTTCAACTTTTGGCCAATCACTGAATTACAAAAGCATAGCCCCACATGAATATATATACATATATATGAATAGAACAAATAAAGAACCAAGAAAACAGTTCAGTACTCGCACGTACTTCCGCTTCAGATGGCAAAGAGCTCGATTTGTCCAATATACAGGAACATTAGGGCACAAAGTAATTGCCTGTAGATTAAAGGACACGAACAAAAATTCAGTTATGCAAATTCCGAACTTTATTTCTCTCTGATCTAATAAAATAAAGAATTAACAAATCCCTAACCAAAAGACAAACATTTAAAGAAACCCACATCATTTCTTCATCTTTTTACCTAATCTCAAACATTTTAATTGAAAAAAAAGAAACAGTACCTCAGTATAAGCATCGATGGCAGCTCCAAATCGACTCTTTCCAAAACAGTTGTTTCCATCAATCCTCAACTTTTCCGCTTGCTTCGCCGTAGCAATCAATGCTGCATTGGTCCGCATTCTCTTTCTCACTCTCTATTAGCCACGCACAACTTTTACCTCACCGATCCTCTAATTTCCCGGTAAAAACATAAACTTTCCCTCTCTATAACGCGGCCATGGTAGGGCTCTAGAACTTTCTGTGATTAATTTTTTTATTACAAAACAACTTCCTTAAGGACCTTAACTCTGATACGCAAACTATAAATTGCAGTTAAAAATAAGAAGAGGCGATGAATTGGGAGTCTGAATGGTGACCCTATCAGGAGCTTTCAAGATCGTACGAGACGCGAAACGAGGAGCCCAAAATTTAAATCAATCAAATATCAATATCAAACGCCTTGTAGGCGAAGGGGTTCTATGTGGAGCTGTGATTGAATTACGCGGAGGTGATGCTGTTAGGTCACGGGAAGATTTTATTGGACGGCATTTGGAGATGGTGGGGGAGGGGGGCTGAGTTTGAATTTTGCTTTTCTTTTTAGTTATTTTAAATTTCACGTGCTTATTTTATTTTATTTTTTAATACGAGAAATTAAAAATCTGTTTGACCAGACAAATCTGGAATATTTTTTTTAATAATGTATTTTAAAAAAAAAAATACAAATTTGAAGAATGTCTAACTTTATTTATAAATCATTACACATGGTAGCAAAATTGGCAGAAGATATCGGTGAATTCAATGAAAATTTGCGCCGAAAATCGCTGAAAAAGACAACGTTTTACTCGCAATTGTAATATATCCGTTACTTTTTGAGTTTTGCAACTTAAATAAATAGGCAATATATTTTTCATAGATCAGTTATATATTTTCAGTATTATCGTATAAGGTTGTTAAAATTTTATAAACTTTTATTTATAATTTTATATGTTTAATTTTAGCTTGATTTTATAATAATATTAATTTTACTTATTAAAATGTAGAAATAAATCGAAATTCTCAATCAATGAGCTAAGAAAACCACAATTGTGTAGTTATTAGAATAATGTATTTTATTAATTTTTATATATTTATTTTTTTAATACATATGTAGAAAACCATTGGAAAGTATAAATGAATATATGTTATTATTATTATTATTATTATTATATCTAAATAGTGTGATTACGTTATTATATTTATATAAAATAATTATTATAAATGTTATTGAAAATATATAAAATTGAACCGGTATAGCCATAAATAATTATAAATATAGTATTTAATATTACATTTTAATTTATTAATAAATTTAAATAGCAGATTATTATTATTCTTATTCTTCTTATTATTATTATTGTTGTTGTTGTTGATAACATCTAAAAATATAAAAGACTGAAGGCCCAAAGACTCCAAAAGGAGCCATGGACAAAGGCCCATGAAAGTTCCATCAATTAAGGGACTAAACACCAGGATCGAGGCTGGCCGATTAGATTTAACATTTTCCTGACAGACAAAAGTCGTCTGATACATGTCACCATCCAATCACTGTTAGTTATGAGAGTAGACCATACTTGCCGCAGAGTATGACAATTGTTCGACACATTGCTTAAAACCTTTCCAGCTCTATAAATACCAGGTTCCTTTCTAAAAAGGATACACTTTCTCTCTCTAAATAATGCAAATACTCTCTCTTTCTAAAGAGCTTTCTTGTCCTTGACTAACTTAGGCATCGGAGTGTAAAAGTCCGGACACCCGAGTTTAACACCTTTTTGCAGGTTACACCAATGGTATTTCGACGGGGATTGGCTTTACTTTTCCAAGCCAATCCTCTTGTTTACATCGATACAGAGATACCTTGTCCCTATAAAATTTTGTGATTTATTATTTGGTGCTTTCGTTGAAAGTCGATGATTGAGCTAAAATATCTAGCTCTAACGATTCATAGGGCAGAAAACGAAATATATGGATTCTGTGAGAGTCCCCGAGACTACATAGAGTACCATGGAGAAAAAGGCAAAATGCACGGATTCTGTGAAAGTCCCCGAGACTAAACAAAGTACAGTGGAAAAAAAGGCAAAACACGCGAATTTTGTGAAAGTCCCCGAGACTACACGGAGTACCATGGAGAAAAAGGTAAAATATGCGAATTCTATGAAAGTCCTCAAGACTACACAGAGTACCATGGAGAAAAAGGAAAAATGCACAGATTATGTAACACACATAACAAACAAAGCTAACGAAACAATACGGTAAGCCGAAATTTTTTTTCCATTCCTATAACTTTTTTTTGTCCAATGTTACTATTTATTTTATAAAAATTTGGCAATATAATGACTATAAATCCAACTAGCCCCCTGAAATACAGACAATTTCCACAGTCTCTCAAAGGCACAACAAATCAATAAACACAATTATATAATCCATTTCACATATCTTTATATCCAAAATATTCATTCACGTCTGTCTCATGACTAAGTCAATATTCACATACAACCTTAAATAATCATAATAAACATCTTTTTACTACAATATCCATCATTTATACATATATATACATGTCCTATACAAAACTTCTTTGTCCCTTGTGTACTACTGCTCCTGTTTTTCAGTACTTACACGCAGTAAATTCTACGTGCTTCGCATTAAATATGTCCAGCGATGACTAACAATCATACTATTTTTCTTCACCAATATTCCACTTATACAACAATTAAATTAATAAACTCTTAGTGTAATTTCAAATAAGCAAATTTTACTCATTTTCGTTTCAAAAATAATTTTATTCTATTATTAGTAATTCTTTTTACTTAATACCTAAACTTTAATTAATTTTCAATTTAGTCCCTTAAATTTTATTTATTTCCAAAATTGCCTTTTTTATTCAATATTTACAAAATTGCCATTATATTCATTTTTTTCATTCTTATCCTATAATTTTACTTACAATTTATCAATTATTCCTTATTTTACCATTTTCATGTAAAATTATGCATTTGGTCCTTATGTCATATAAAACTTCATTTTTTTCACTGTTGGGATGCTAAATTACCATTTTACCCTTCATTGTCTTTTCTTAACCATATTTACTCATTAAATACCAGTTTTGATAAAATTACCGTTTTGCCCTTAAATCTTTTATTTTCTTTCAATTAGGTCATTTTTCACCTTAAACTTCATTTTTAGCTTTTTTTTCACACTTTTAGCTTATTCTTATCCCAATGCCCGTAGTACAATTATGACAAAAACTCTCAAATCGGATATATGGGACGTGAATTTCACAGGACTACTGTAATGGCCTCAACACCGGATTGACCGTGAACAGCAGCTTTTTTCGATGGTGAATAGTTTTTTCAGGCTGAAAATTGTATTCGGAAGTGAAAAATATTTTATTTGACTATCGGAAAGTATTGGTCATGATGAGTCCATGGGTGAAATTTAAAGTTAAATCGAGGTCAAATGGGCCTCCAAAAGTCAAAAATACAAAAGAGCTAGCGAGTCAATTTTCATTGTAGAAATGGTTGACTCGACTTTAACCGAATTTTTTAAACTAGTAAATGAACTCCAAAAATTACTAAATTTTTCAGATCTTAATGAAATTTTATGTAAAATATTTTGGTAATAAAAATTTAATTTTTCGGTGATGCCGGTAGTTATTGAATCGGACCAATTCAATTGAACCAGACTAGTAACGGACTCCGATTGAGTCAAAATTTTTCATGGAGGCTTAGTATATTATTTTAAAAATTATGGAATTAATGTTGATTGAAATTGAGCTTTAAAAGTGAGAGAAATAATTTTGGAAAGTATAATGGGCCTAAATAATGGAATTGGGCTTGAAATAGATTGTGCCAATTGGGATGGACCAAGCCCAGCCCATTAAGAGCCTTATAAAAGGCATAAAAAATATGATGTTTCAGCACATTCATCCAGCCTCTCCCTCTCTCACGTTTCTTCTTTTTGGCCAAGTGAAAGAATTCTATTTTTCTTATTTTCTTCATCTTTTCTCTAAGTTTCTTCCTGAATTCAAGCCCCCTAAGAAAAATTCAGCTTTTCTAGTGATTTATGGTAGCCTCTAATCTTTATTTGAGGTGATTATAATGAAAGAATTGAAGAAAAACCAAGAGGAGGAAGGTTATGTATCAAAATTGAGGTAAGTAATTTTAAGGTTTTTAATTTGATTTAAGGGTTTGTATGGATAAATTGAAGGTTATAGAGTAATATTTTGTAGTTAAGTTGAAAAAATGAAGCAAGAAATTAATAAATTTTCATCCTTGTATTTTTTACCACCTTAGGATTCTAAGGAGAAATGTGGTGTCCTAAGGATCTAAAGCAAAGAAAGGAAGGTTTAAGGAGTGAAAACAAGCTCTTGAGGTTAGTGGCTAATAAATCATAACATTTTCCTTTGATTTGAATAATTTTTCCTTTATGTAACTTAGGAAAATTTAATAGAAATGTGTATAATTGAAATTGATGATAGGATAATGGAATTAGACCTTAAATAAGGTTATTAGAAAGCTTAAATGAATTTAAAAGCAAGTATAAGGTGGACTTCTTAGCTTGACCGAATTGTACCCTAAAGATAAATAGTATTTAAATCATGTATTTTAACAAAATTAAGCCTTAAAATGATAATAGAGATGAAATAACATGTCCATAAATTTTTATAGAATTTATGAAAATTATTTGAATATTTTTGAAATCATTAATGGATTATGTAACTTGAGAAAATAATGAACTTTTAGGAAATAATATATGAAACAAGTGAAATATGTGCCTATGAATTTTTATAGAATTTATAAAAATTATTTGAATATTTCAAGATGAAATTTTGGTTATTTATGAATTGAAAATATTAAATTATTATGAGTTAATTCATAATTTGATGGAAAAAAATGGTGAATTATGGTGAAATAATTCACAGACTGTGTAAAAAGGACTGAAAAGTTTGACTGACAAATGAATTAAATGAAAAAGTAATGAAAAGTGTTAAAATTCGGATAATGATTTATAATTTAATGAAATTGTGCCCTTAGAAATAGTCTAGCGGTAAAATCTAGCTCATGATATAATTGGTTGGCCATAGGGATATCTGTACTGCGGTGCAAGTTATGATAACTTGTTTTGCTATGGTAGGATCTTTGATCTCTATAGTATCTGTATCTATCTGATATGATATCTGTTCTGTTGAAAATGGTCTTTCGAGGTTATTTTTCAGTCTATTTGTGGCCCTATGGGGTCCACATCCCATATATCCGGTCTAAGAGTTTCTGTTGGGATTGTATTAGGGGCACTATGTAAAAAATAAATTAAAAGAGTGAAAAGAAAGATAAAATGAAGTGTAAGATGAAAAATGACCTAATTGAAAGGAAATAAAAAGTATAGGGGCAAAACGATAATTTTATCAAAACTTGTATTTAATGAATAAAAATAATTAAGAAAAGACCATAAAGGGTAAAATGGTAATTTGGTGTCCCAACAATGTAAAAATAAAGTTTTATATGACATAGGGACTAAAAGTATAATTTTGCATAAAAACATTAAAGTAGGGAGTAATTGGTAAATTGTATGTAAAATTATAAGTTAAAAATGAAAATAAATGAGAATAATGGCAATTTTGTAAATATTAAGTAAAAGGGCAAATTTGTAAAAAATTAAGTAAATAAGGACTAAATTGAAAAATTATTTAAAGTTTTGGTGTTAGTTGAAAATGATTGCTAATAATAGAATAAAAACGTTTTTAAAAATGTAAATGAACAATAATTGCAAATTTGTAATTATATTGAAAGTTTGTTAAACTAATTATTACATCATTAGAACAACTACATTAAAGGAAAATTTTATGATTGTTAGTCATCATTGGGTATATTTAATGCTCAGCACGTAAGATTTACTGCGTGCAGGTATTGAAGAGAAAGGAGCACCAGTACACAGGAAGAGAAAGAATTGAGGATTAAAGATGAATTTTTGAGTGGCATGTATATGTATATAATAATTAATTTAAGTAAAGGATTTAGCATTTTTAGTACCTTTTATGTATGTATGTAAATCTTATATGGATGATGGGTATAGTCGGTTGGTACAAATGAGTAATGAACGATACGTTAATATTGTTATTATTGAACTATTCTGCCTCTGAGAGGCTGTGAAAGTTGTCTGCATTTCAGGTGGCTAGTTAGATTTATAGCCGTCATATTGCCGAATTTTTGTAAAATAAATAGTAACCTTGGACAGTTATAGGTCTACGGCAACGTAACTTAAAATTTATATAAATGGACTAAGACTAAAAATAAAAGGTTAAACGGTTTAGAAAAAAAATCTCGTCTTTTTGCACTGGAACGTTAGATCCGTATGGTATGGGTGTTACAGCCACAACTAGACTGAGAAATGACCCCAAAGGACCATTTATCATAGAACAGATAACAGAACAGATAAATGCTATGGAGATCAGTGATCCTACCATAGCAAAGCAAGTCGCCATGACTTGCACCGCGGTACAGATATCCCTATGGCTGGCCAATTATATTCCGAGCTAGATTTTACTGTCAGACTATCTCGAAGGACATAATTTCATCAAATTACAATTCATTACTCAATTTTTTTCATGCTTTTTATCACTTTTTCATTTAATTTATCTGTCAGTCAAACTTTTCAAACTTTTTACACAGTCTGTGAATTAATTCACCATAATTGACCATTTTCTCATCAAATTATGCATTAACTTTCATTAATTCAACATTTTTATTCATTACATAACCAAAATTTGTCAAAAAATTATTCATTTAATTTCTATAAATTCTATAAAAATTCATAGATATGTTATTTCATCTCTATCATTAATTTATGGCTTAATTTCATCAAAATACACGAAATACTCACTAATTCTCCTTAGAGTGTAATTCGACCAACAAAGGAAGTTTACCCTACCTATGTTTAAAAATTTAATTAAGCATTTTTCTAAGTTTATTCAAGGTCCGATTGCATTATTCTAACATCAATTTCAATTAAACGTGCATATTTTTCATTTCCCTTAAGTTACATATAAGAAAAATTCACTTAAATAAAGGAAAACACTATGATTTACTAGCCATTAACCTTTTCTCCTTGGTCTAGCTTGCCTAAACTTCCTTTTCTTTCCCCTTTCCCCTGAAAGCTTGAGTTTCCCCTTGATTTCCTACCATAGCCGAAATTTAAACCAATCAAAACTCTAATTTTTTTTTGATCTCAAATGCTTAATTTAACATCATAAATGAATTCTAGGCACCAAAAACTAATAAGAAACACCTACGAATCAAATTAAATCTAAGAATTTCTCTTACCTATTTATGACACCTAACACTTTAATCCTTAGTTTTTCTTGCTTGCTTTACCCAAATCAAAGGATGGAGGGATGAATATTAATCTAGAGGGATGAAATTAGCTTTTTTAGGCTTGGATTTGGTGTAGATTTCAAGTGAGATAAAAGAAAATTGGGAGGAAAGGGACCAAGTAGGTTTCGGCTAAGAGGAGGAAGAAGAAGCAGCTAAAAAATTTGGAATTTTATAGATGTCTAACACTTATATACCCGCTCCCATGGGCCAAGCCTTGGGCCAAATGAATGGGCCTAACCCAATTAACCAAAGCCGATTAATTACCCCTTAAAGCCCTAATCAATTTCTCTTACTTTCCCACTCCAAATCACTTCAATTTTGATTTCATCACTCTTATCACATCAAAAATGAATTGTACCCAAAATTTCAGCTCAATCGGAGTTCGTTACTGGTCTGGTTCAATCAAATCGATCCGATTCAATAACTATTAGTATCACCGAAAATTTTATTTTTTTATACCAAAATATTCTACATAAAATTTTATTAAGATCTGTAAAATCTAGTAATTTTTGGAGTTTATTTACTATTTTTAAAATTTTGATCAAAGTTAAGGCAACCCTTGCTATAAGAAAAATTGAATTGTTAGCTTTTTCGTATTTTTGACTTTTAAAAACCTATTTGACCTCGGTTTCACTTCAAATTTCAATCTTAGACTCACCATGATCAATATTTTCCATAGTCAAATAAAATATTTTTCACTTACGGGTACGATTTTCTACCTGAAAATACTATTTACCATCGAAAATTACTGTTCACGGTCAACCCGATGTCGAGGCCATTACAGATTATGTCAAAGTTTCTAAGACTACACTGAGTACCACAGAGAGAAAGACAAAACCCTAAAACTTAAAGACAGTGGAAAGCCATACATCAAGATGGAAAAGAAAACGAAACTTTCCTCTTTCGATATGCCACACAAATGATGCAGGAGACTCCCCGAAGTAGCATATTAGGAAAGATATTAGAGGGATGAAATGGACAACCCCCTCTATTTCTTAAAGCGAATCAGGTAGAGCCTAACACTAGAGCCAAAAGACTATCTCGAGAATGCCATCCCTTTCGCAAACTTAGCCAGTTTAAAAGATACTGAAAAGAGGAAGTCGGATTGGAAAAGATAGACTCTGAAAAGAGATAACTTCTGGCGCAACGTCCTGTGGATGAAGACAACAAGAGGGACATTGGATGGGAAAGGAGAAAAAGATGCAAAAATCGTGCCCTCAAATGACATAAGCCGAAAGGCAACAAAAGCCCAGCCTAGCCTTGAAAGAAAAGTGCCTGAAGATGAAGAAGGCTCTAAAAGCATGCATTTTCGTTTCCAGGCCGGAGTACGTTTCTTATTTCGATCGAGAGATCGAAGGATTGAAGAAAACCATAGCTGCGCCTATCGGAAGATTGATGAAAATCATTGTTATCCCAATCAATGAAAATGATCATTATCTCGATCAAAATATCGAAAAAAATGTTCATTGTCCCGATTGAAAGATCGAAGAAAGTTGTCATTGCTTATACATCGATGTACGCATTCCAAAATGTAATAAAATAAGTTTGTTGGAAGCATCACATACAACATCTATGTCTAATCAAAAGATTTTGCAAACATCTCGCACTCAAGGCACGATGAAATTTGGAAAGAAAAAGAAGATTAACCATGGTCTAAGAAAGGGAGAGTAAAAAGCAGCAAAAATAGAAAAACACATTAACCTATAGGCAACACTAATAAGTATGAATTTTAGTATGTTTTTAATATATTTTTAGTATGCTTAGTATGATAATTTAGTAATATTTAGGTTAATTCAATGTTTAATTTTGTAAATATGCAATTTGAGGTATTAATTGAGAAATTTACTGCTTTTAGGTGCTTATTTGAAGGAAATAGGAGTTTGTAGGGGCTAAAGTGTAATTTTAACAAATAAAGATGTTCATCGTAAGTCCAAAAGAGTACCACTTGGTGGAGTGATATCCCCACTCTACTGAGTGGATAAAAGAGGAAAAGATAAAGCCTTTGATCAATCCAGAGGAGCACTATTCAACAGAGTCATTGTCCACTCTACTGAGTGAGTAAAAGGAGAACATCACTTGGTGGAGTGATATTCTCACTCTACCAAGTGACTAAGTCTCACTTGGCGGAGTGATATTCTCACTTTGCCAAGTGGCTAAGCATCACTCGGTGGAGTGATATTCTCACTTTACCAAGTGACTAAACCTCAATCGGTGGGATGAAATCTCACTTTATAGAGCCCAGTCTTTGATACCAAATTAAACTCTGATTCTTGCCAGTTTGGGAATTCTTGGTAATTAGGAAGTCTTCTGGTTTGGAAAGTTTAGAGGAGACAAATTTCTTCCCGTTTGGAGGTTATAAAAGCACCAAGAGACATCAGTTAGAGGGGGACCAATCTTTACAAATTAAACATATTAGTTTGTTTTAGTTATGTACTTATGTTAGAAACTACGATTGAAGTCTCAAGAGTAGTTGAAATTATAAGTGTTTGTATTATTTTCTATTATTTATTTGCTTTAGTTTTCAATATGAATAGTGAGTAATTTTCTTTACTTTTGCTAAATGATACTTGAAGCTTTAACTTTATATTGTAATGACTTAGTTTGCACTTAATGTGATACAAGTTGATTATTTCTTGATTTTGTGCTAATTCTTACCCGTGGTTGTTTTTAAGTTGATTGTTAACTTATTGAAATTAATAATTGATGATTGATTTATGCATGATTATAGGTTTGCATATTCTTAGGTTAATTTATTGGTATTAATGCATGATTATATTCTGAATTAAGGTATAGTTGTGTGTTGGTAATAATAGATTAAATTTAAGAAAAGTTAAAATCAAGAATAAATAAAAGTTGAATTTACTTGTAAAAGAGTTTAATAGACATCTAGGAGGCTAAAATCAAATATTGCTAAGTATTGAATAATTCTGAACAGGAAAGGTTTAATGCTTAGAATGATAATATTGTTTTAAGTTATCTTGCTTTATTCATTTGATTTCTTTATAATCACTTTTGTCAACTTTTTGATTGAGTCATTATAATATAAGTTAAGGTGGATAGCCTTTTAGTGAAAGTTGTTATTAATATTGATTTTCACCAATTTTATTTACTTGCTTTCAGTTCAATTGTCGAGTCTTTAGTTGTTTGCTTAAGTTTCTGTGTTTAGTTTAGTTAACCCTTCATCATCATAACTTTGGAATCTCTTTTCTCCCTCACACACAATTTTCATTTTACAAATCTAAAATCCTGCACACATTCACAAGTTTCCCTTGAGTTTGATATTTAGGGGTCATAATTATATTTTCCTATATTACTAATCGATCTAGTACACTTGCTAGATACCGATCAAACGTTATGGCAAAACAATCAAAAGGCCCCATGAAGGAGCAAAATAAGTGGTAGAAACAAAAAGAAGAAGCATGAACAACCAGTTCTATTTATAGTATGAAGAAATACATGGCAAGTACAAAGCCAAAAACAATCAACGGTTATAACAAAAAAGAGGACCACAAAAATTAAAGAAAATACAAAAACGGTCGGTTGCGACCGTTCATCAAAGGTGCAATCTAAGGATGACTTCCAAAGATGCTAGGCTATCTTTGAGTTTGAGCAGGTCTCGATCCAAAAACTCAAAAATTTGAAGAAAAACGTAGCAGAGCAAAGAGTGTTCGATCGGATTGATGGGACCCCGATTTTACTAACCCATTAGCACACTGCAGAACCTATGCATTTAGCTTACCCCACGTCGTATTGCTACTCATCTAACCTAAAAATTGACAAGCAAAACTCAGCATTAACCATGTGAATCTTAAAGGAATAGGCCAATCAGGGTGACACACTGTCTTTATAAAGATAAGTGCCATTCGATCACCATTACTTCTTTACAAGTTTTTAGCTATATCTTTTTACTTGAAATCATCAAAAAATGCAAAATGCATAAAAAAACCAGATATAAAACATTCAAGGAATTAAATTAATTTAAAGTACAAGGTATATAGATAACATTCTTCCTATCCGAAAAAAGCACACGGCCTCAGACTTGCTCCCTTCCCAAAAAAAAGACAAAGAAGAAGAAGAAAAAGAAAGATAAGAAGAGAAGGAAAAGCAGGACTACAAGAAAGAAAAAATAGGACAACAGGGAGAAAACATGCAAGAGCCTTGCTGCCGCCTCGACCACTACCTCTCCAACGAGACCACCTCTCATTATAACCCTCTGTCGACAGGTCAACATTAAAAAAAATGGATAAGAAAATACAGATGCGTGTCCCCTTATATGATCAATTAAAAGTCCTGGGTTGAGAGAGAAGGACAGCAAAGGTAAGAGGTTGCATGGCTCATTAGCGCAAGTCATATCCAGATAAGTCAATGACCCTTTTTTTCATTCATCTTCCTAAAATGGGAAAGTTGACGGTAAAACAAGGGTCTAAAAGTCTCATGGTCAAACTTAACAACCAGGAAGCAATAAAAATTAAAAGGAGAAATAGGAAAAGATCGCGTAAGAGGAAAAACGAAAGGCTGATGATCTATTAATTCAGATCGATGACTTAATCCCGATTGATGTATCAATTCCAGCCTCTCAAGGCTAATGATCTATTAATTTCGATCGATGACTTAATCCCGATTGATGTATCAATTCCAGCCTCTCAAGGCTGATGATTTATTAATTTCGATTGATGACTTAATCCCGATCGATGTATCAATTCCAACCTCTTAAGGCTGATGATTTATTAATTTTGATCAACGACTTAATCCCGATCGATGTATCAATTTCAGTCTCTCAGGGCTGATGATCTATTAATTTCAATAGATGATTCATCCTGATCGACGGGCCAATTTTAGCCTCTTAAAGTTGATGATCCACTTAATCCGAGCGACGATTCATCCCAATCAATGCATTAATTCTAGCCTCATGAGGCTAACTACTCTTTTAGTGCTGCTCAACGAACTGACCCAATTGACTTACCTGTCCTATTATTTAAGAAATTCCATCATTAACAATATCAAATAATTTAGCACCGGTGGAGCATCGCCACTTTGATTTTTTATTGAACTAATCGATGGGAGACAAGTGATAAAACCTAAAAATATAAAAGGCTAAAGGCCTAAAGACTCCAAAAGGAGCGCCAGATAAAATGCCCATGAAAGTCCCATCAATTAAGGGACTAAACACTCGAGGCTGTCCGATCAAATTTAACCTCTCCCTAAAAAACATAAGTCATCTGACATACGCTACCATCCAATCGTTGTTAGCTAAAGAGTAAGTCATACCTATTGTAAAGTAAGATAACCGTTCAACACACTACTGAAAGCCTAGCCAGCTCTATAAATAGCAGATTTCTTTCTAAGAATGATACACTTTCTCTCTCTAAATAATGCAAATACTCTCTCTCTCTCTAAAGAGCTTTGTTGCCCTTCACTAACTTAGGCATCAGAGTGTTAATGCCTAAGACACTGGGCTTAACACCTTTTTGCAGGTTACACTAATGACATTCTGATTGGGATTGGCCCTACTTTCTAAGCTAATCCTCTTGTCTACACTGATACAGAGATACCTCATCCCTATAAAATTTTGTGATTTATCAATTATGAATATTTTTTTCTCTTATAGGTAATTGAAAGATATCGACATATATTGAATTTTATTTGCACACGGGAGGAAAAATAAGTGTTGGAGCATCAGCTTTTCAATATGACGTATCAGGTCAAAATGCCATTACAATGAGAATGAGAGTTAAAAATAAGCCGACTCTTCTTGAATTGGTCCATAAAATTCACATAAAATTAGATTTAGGTATCAGCAATGTGATTTCAAAAATTATTCACAAGAGTCCAATATACAACTGAGGATTGTTATATTGAACATTGATCGATTAAGCGGATGACGATGACATAGATGCAATTTATGATAATTTGAGGAGATATGATGATTACAACTTGGTGAAATTAATTATTATAGTTGGTGAAGGGGGTGCAAGAGCTAGTCGACCCATGTATGCACTCGGATATCAACTTACAAGTGAGGCATTGTAAAGGGAAAACATCGAGGTAGGTCATCATCAATTGCTTAATGAAATTGGTCCTAATCAGCTTACATAGTCCTTTAGTCATCAAGATATTGAAATGTTCTCTCAATATAATTTTGTCAGAAATGCATTACAAAATTTAGATGAAAGTGCCCAACGATGATCTTATAGCCACCGAGGTGATGATATTTCCAATCAGCAAAGACAATTTATAAGTCGATGGGATGGTGAGTTACTTAGAACACAAGCTAGTGTCAGTTCAGGACAAAGTCAATTATGCCGATCAGTTACCCAAGTGCCTTCCGCTAGGATGAATCAACCCAGGTGATCAATTAGTCGAAGGGTTGGTATTTTTTCAGTAAATCACTTTTTTAAAACAGATCGAGAAGTCATTCTATTGAGAGAAATTTTGTTGATGGAATAGGTGCAGAGCCAAGTCATATTACAGAACACAACAGTCAGTACCGTTCAATTTTCCATGTCCCAGATGTCAGTTAACATCATTCTATTTTCCATGTACCTACTGATAGTCAACGATGTTTTATTTCCTATGTTTCTACTGACAGTCAATGCCATTCTATTTCCTATGTTCCTGTTGACAGTCAATGCCATTCTATTTCCTATATTCAGATATTAATTAACGGCCTTCTACTCAACAATTTCCAGATATAGCTCCCAGTCAGCATTGACAGTCTATTAATAGAAGAGATAGTGATTTACTTTGTGACAACATTTTTGGCAACACTCAAAATATAGGTGTAAATGAGGAGACAGGATATAATCCCACTACTGCAGATTATGGAAATGAATTGTGAATTAATTTGGGAGATGAGAATGATTTTGAAGGTGTTCCAATGTACAATGATTATCTATTGCCCAATAACGATGTAGAGGTGGAAATTATGAACATGAATGCAGATAGTGATGGTGAGGATTTTGATCATACTAAATATGCCAGTCCATACATCTAATTGAGGAGACAGGCGAGGTGAACTTTGTGTTCCCATCGGAGCATTACTTAGAGATTGATTTCGATGCATCCCAAGTTGATATTTCTGAAAATGTTCACTTTAAAACTTGGGACGGTGTCTCTGAGTTATCGATTGACTTGGTTTTTACAGTAAAGATGAAGTAAAACCTTGCATGAAAAAGTATTCAATAATGAAAAATGTAGATTTGAGAGTTATTGAATCCAAGCCATATTACTGGGTTGTGCAATATGCTAAGGCTGATGAGGATTACAGATGGAGGTTAAGAGCAACCAAAAAAGGAATAAGTCTTTTTTGGACTATCATAGGGTTCTAGGGACCACATTCATGCCTTACTACTAACGTATCAATGGATCATAGATAATTTGGCTCTCAAATTATTCGCAATTACATCATAGGCATGGTAAGTAAACAATCGACCCTACCTACTAATGTTATTGTTGTGGCTGTTAAGCAACAATTTAATTTTGAAGTATCGTATCTTAAGGCTTTGTATGCGAAGATGAGAGCAATAGAGTCTATATTTGGTAATTATGTTGAGTTCTATCAAAGGTTGCCGGGTTTCTTACTTGCTTTAAAAATATACAATCCCAGAACTGTTTATAAGTTTATGAGGAAAGAAACTCAAGACCCTACTATTAAGCAATTTCAACAGATTTTTTAGAGTTTTAAACCAGCTATTAATGGATTGGCTCACTATAAGCCAATTCTATTGATAGATGGTACCTTCTTGAACAAAAAATTTCAACAGACACTTCGTATTGCAAGCTCAGTTAATGGTAACAGCATGTTATTTCCAGTTGTCTTTGCTGTTGTTGATCTAAAAATAAATATAGTTTGGTTTCGTTCATGTTAATGCTTGGGAAGCATGACACTCAATGTGTTGGCATTACAGTAATATTTATTCGACATACTGATATAATGGTTGTATTTCGGGATGAAAAAAGTAGGTGGAAGGAACCTCTATCCTTTCACAGGTTCTGTTTATGGCATTTCGTAAGCAACTATAACACACACCACATGAATGCAACAATAAAAAATCCGTTTTAAAAGGATGGTAAGAGTAAAAAATTTTAATATTATTTATTCAAATCAATTACATCAATGTAATAATGTTCCATACTTGTGTAAGTGCACAATTTCAAAGGCATAAGTTTAAACAGCTGATGGACAATATAAAAGACCTTGACCAAGATTCCTATAACTGGGCAATAAGAATATCACTAGATCATTGAACACTATTTGAAGACGATGGTTATCGATATGGGCAAGCGACAACAAATATTGTTGAGTGTCAACAGTGCTCTGAAAGGTGTTTGCATAATGCTGATTACTAGGATTACTGAACATGTTTTTGCTCATTTGGTAAAATTTTACTGAAACACCCTAATCTAATGCCTTTATCATGTATCATGTTATATCTTTCAATGACATAATAGTAGGTTATTAACCCAAAGTTGTATACATTTATTATATTAAATAGCCTATTTATATAGGTATC
Source organism: Excoecaria agallocha (assembly GCA_037975025.1). NCBI lineage: Eukaryota > Viridiplantae > Streptophyta > Magnoliopsida > Malpighiales > Euphorbiaceae > Excoecaria > Excoecaria agallocha. Next base: position 47,747,568 of record CM075807.1, on the reverse strand, counting down.
CTACACATCAATTAGATATTTCCCATAACTTCAGTCTCTTAATTATGTATGCATAATGGCTTATTCTATAACATACTCATCATTTTCATGTTAGTCATAACTGTCTTAACTTCATATCTTATCATGTATAACATTTATCCATTAATCTAGCATATTTATGACTAAACATTCTACCTACTATATGCATGCATGCTTTAGCATTCTTTCACTGAACTTATTACATCACTTACATTATATTACATACACACACACACACACACGCACACACACACACATATATATATATATGATAGCCTTTTTTATACATATTAAACGTGCAAAAGAAATTGCACCAAAATCAAAAAGAACCATACATCAACTTCTATGACTTAGGTGTTAGCCTGTCTTGATGCAGAGATCGTTCTTGAGCAAAAGCTTTCACAGCAGTACCTACACGGATTAAATAACCCGTGCTAAGCTATAAAGCTTAGTGGGGATACTAATTTTGAAAGACAACAACTCACAACGATTGCCGAAAACATATAACATACAAAAATTGATAATAACAAGAATGACATATTTAAAATAAATAAAGGACATAATAAAATATCATCATCAACAATCAAATCTCATATTTATATTAACATGCTTGAAATTAAAGCATAACGTAGGAGGATCAGTATCAAAAGTATCCAACTATTACATAAGCAATGGAAAATACAGTTAAATATATTATCTCATGTATCATGCTTTATTTATCTAAAATTAACTGTAACGCAATAACACAACCGTTTAGCCTGCTTAAGTTCTAAAGGTGGATAACGAGATCGGTGGATACTCGAAGGTATAAAAAAGGTGGATATCCGAAGATATCAAAATTATGGACCCAATCAGGGCCAACTGTACGGTAGACCAGTCAAGGACCCAAATAGGGTCAAGAAATAACCCAAATGGGCTGTGCAAGATCCAATAGGATCAACTATACTGTGGACCTAAAAAGGTCGATTGTGGCAGCCGCAATATCCCTATAGGCGCCTATCTATCCACAATTGAACTATAACTGCAGGCAAACTCTATTTAATCTTTCTTTTCATATATCATGCTTACACTTATGGTGTTCATTTTGCACATGTATAATCATATGATAGCTATATTGTTACGATGACATAACTGCATATGTAAGTTCATTTAATGATACAATTAATTTTTACCTACCATCATTAGATATCTCAAATTAGCATAGCATATCGTATATATATGTGATCATGTATACAAATACATAATCCCTAGTGAATAGGAATATATAACATCATAATAATATACTTCATTATGTTATCATTCAGGCATCACACATGAACATAGTCATATATTGTATTTCTTGTTTCACAGTATAAGTGCACGTTCAAATATAATGCACTCTATCATTAGAGTATGAATATGTAAGATTAATTGCATAAAACAATCATGTACACAAATTTCATCACAAGTCCTTACCCATGTACACGTGTGAATGTATATGTATACATATAATATTGTATTAATATTCATAGTACCTGCTCTATCCAATTCATTTTGTAACCACATAAACACATATTTAGTTCAATTAATTGAAAACCATAAGATAAAGTACATTAAAAATCTGCACAGGGCAGCATTCTGGACTCAATTTGTGAGCCACAAATAAATTTGAAAATGTCATTTTTAGGCTAAATGATCTTCTACAATATTATTCCCCTATTTTTATAGTTTCCAAAGCATCAAATTTCACCTTATTATCTTACCTATAACTCAAGATATTTGAGAAATACTATACATTGTTCATAAAACCGAAACAATGTTTACTGTCACTTATAAAAATTCATAGCATAAAATTAAGAGGGATTTAGACCAACATTTCTTCATCAAAAACGTGATCCTAGGTATCTAGTTGACTCATAATTTTACAGCATAAGATTTTGACTTCTCTACTAATATTTATGCCCAAAATACCAAAAATCTGTACCTTAACAATACAAACAGATTCAATGAATTTCAAGTCAACATTTGACATGCTTGCATATATTTTAAAGTCATACTTCCTTCATATAAAACGTGTATTTATGAGTCTATTTTGCATAGGAATTAATCTCATGTCATTCTGATCATTGTACATACAGATATCTCAATTTTTCCCTAACCTGGTCCAGAATCCGAAATTAGAAGTTCTCCTAAATTCAATAAATCATAAAAAATATCTAAAGGCAGAATTGAAGGTAGGTTCCTTCTTCAATTTTTTAGGCAAATGTCTTATATAGCTACAAAAATTTGATGTGTTACAATTAGAGGTCTCTATTACAACTTACACTAAATTTTCAGTCACTAGGTCAGAATTTTCATCTCATCCCTTCATGCACATTTCACACATTGAACTCTCTTTTAATTACTACAAATTCAATTTAATCACAACAAGTTCTAGCAACCATATTCACATGCAACAACCAAATTCACATGCATAAAGGTAGCCCTAATCCTATACATTGGCCTAAATTCCCTTTAGCCAATTAATCTTTAGCAGGACCTTTTCCTTTATCTCCTCTACCTTCTCCTTCTTTATCTACAATATAAATCATTGTCTGATCCATCATTTCCAGCAGCTATTCCAAATCGAAATCCAGATGGAGAATGACGAAGAAGAAGAAGATGATGACGACGAAGATAACTAAAATTAAACCATACCTCATTAATCTACATCAATATTTTCTTGAACAACCCACATGCATGCAATTGTCTTAATGAATTGATAGGTAAATTGAGAGATAAGCTTAAAATTGTAAGAGATGAAAATGAATTATTTCCTTTGGTGTCATCCCACTCTCACCTTTCTCTTTTTTTTTCACTACAACTAACATATATATAGTACCATGGTAAATATCCTTCTTGGTCCTTCAAGATTTTGCATGTCACAACATAAACACACATTTCTTTACATGCTATAATTTGCCCCCACCATTTAATCTATTTCATAAATCAAACTCACCATTTGATCCTTTCCTTAAATTGGCCTCTCAATTATTCTTCAATTCACAATTGACCCCCTAAAATGCCATAATTATAAATTTACCCCAAATTAATACTTTTTACTTCAATTATACCCTCGATTAATATTAAACCACACTATTAAATTTTATTTTCATGCAATTAAAATAATAAAAACATAATTTATCCCTTGTCCCATACTTATACAAAATTCTCATTTAATTTTAATTTTAATCAAATAAAAATCCTATTAAAAACATGAAATTTCAATTAGGGTCATGTTAGGGGTCTTACATTTACAATCAGTGATGGAGCATGTACATGACTAAAATGGCCCAAAGCTTGCGCTTCACCCCTCGATGTGTCAAAATAATGACCAAACATGCTAACAAGGCTCGACATCATATGGTGGTTGATTATGATAATCGGTAAGAGGTATACAAGGTAATAGCATGTAGAGCACCAAAGGTAAATGTTGAGCCTGATACATATATATTGAGTCTCGATAAACATGAATACGAGTACGGTAAGTTTCAAGGAACAAAAATGCATTGTTCACATGTAATTGTAGCTTACATGCACAGGTATCTTGATATGTGAGATGGATAAGCGAGAAAAGGGTAATGTCACTCATTGCAGCAAGTGTGGTAATGTTGGTCATAATGAAAAAACTTGCAGAAGTGAATTTGGATCGTCCAGTCAATATTTCAGAGGTTAATAATTGCATATACAATGTAAATTTTGTATATTTAAATTATCAAATTTTATTATTAAGGTTGCCAATTTATTCTATTTTTCATTATGCTGATAAAATTCTTGAAATAAATTGTGAAACTATAAATAATCACTAATCAAATTAAAATTGTATTTAAATTAACATCATAATATTAAAATAAAACGTAATGAGAAAAAAATTAATAACATAAATAACTATATTGAAACATGATCTAGCCAAGTAATTTATATTATTGACAAATAATACAACAGTCATAATCTTCTATTGCGAGTCAAGGTGGTATATCTATTTGTTTGACTATTCGTATCATCAATATCTGGATATTGCGGCAATGACTTACATCACTATAACCTCCATTATATATTGTTTGGTCGACTAAACCCTGAGTACTGACTAGATTTGAGACACTAAAAGTTCATTGAAAAAATCATCATGCTGCATTAGTGGGCCCGTTTGGGCATATGTGTTGTACTCGTGTTGTATTAATGGGCTTGTTTGGGTATACGTGTTGTACTCATGTTGAATTGGTGGGCCCGTTTAGGCAGACAGATCATACTCATGTTGATCTTTTAAAGATAAACTGATGTTCAAATCAATATTTAATCTGGATGGCCCCGCTTCAAAGTCATTACATATAGATGTACCGGAATTGTTGTTAACTAACTAAAGTCAAACTGAAAGAATTGGAAGTGTCTTTAGGAAGATGTGCCCATTGCAAAGGTTTAAGACCTTGGTGCACTTCAAGTGGAATAGGAATAGATTCAACTATATAACGTCTTTCTTCCATTCCTCTCCTGCTGCGTCCAGATTGAAAAGAATCCTCATAAGGAATCATCATCGGGGGGATCAATACAGTATCTGGAACAGGCCATCGAGGATAATCAGTTGGTCATCTATCAATAGCACCCAATATACTCTCTGATGCCAAACAGATACTAATGCCTGTATTGGATGATAAACCAATATCGTGTGCCTAATTCATTCAGTGGAGTTAGCCTACATGCAAATAAATAAATTTGTTAAAAATCATCAATATTATTACTTAAACATATAAATAATAATATTAAATCATACCGATGCATCGATGGAAGCTCTAATTATAGTTGTCCATTGTCTGGTGCGTAATGTAAATCATTGCATATACTATGACCTCAGATGTAAAGGTGCATGAAGAGGAGGACCTATAATAACACGATTATGTTGAAGATTCCATTCATAGATGAAACTTAAAAATTTTACTTTTTAATTTTGATCAGTATGTCCCCTTAAATCGAGTGAGTGCACTCTATCATTGTAATGTGGGGGGAGTGGGATTGATTGGTCTATTTCAAATTTCCTTAAACATCGATAAGGGTGGTGCCATTTAATAATATGAAAATATATGAGTGGCACAACTGATGTCCAAATGGCATTTTCATTTATATAAAAATGTGGCAATAAGTGCAACACATTCTTGTAGGGCTCTCAATCTATCTACATATTTTTTTTTGCATATATCATATTGTAAGAAAATATTCTTTCTATTTAATGAGATTCAAAATTTTATTAAAAAAGATAAATTAAATGTAAACCTGATCATCACGTTGTAAGTCCAAGTCAAGACGATACTCAAAAACATCTTTGCTATTATTTTTGTTTAGATCTAATAAAGATCGCCACCTGATAAAGATTAATAATGCATTATCAATCAGCAAATTGAATGAACAAATTAATATATATATATAAAGAATCAAATTTACAAGTAACCATAAGGCATGGATTGATCAATAACATATGTGCGGATAAATAAGGGCCGAATATGAGGTAGCCTTTCCTAGGCCCACATTTGTATTAATTAATGGTAACCGCCAAGTGAAGTGGCACTCGGTTAGGTTGCACGGCATAGCTCTTTATACAACCATGGGCATTTTGATCCCCAGCTATACTCACCGGCAACTTATAAATTCTCCAATAGTAGGAGCCACATCAGATGTATATAGTTATTTGACCGTGTTATACATAGTTCATCAATACATCAAAGAATCCATACTCGAGTAAAACATTGTATTTGACAGTCATTTGCATCGGGCGGCAATAAATTAAAATTTATTAACAACCATGTCATTTTTATATTGTGTCCCCTTATTACGTCTTCTATAGGAGCTTGCCCCAAAAGATGGCCACATAGATCAACCCAGTCATGTTGTAGATACCCAGTCACAAAATGTCCTTCAATGGACAAGCTGCAGAGTACAATAACATCTTGTAGCGTTATAGTGGTTTCACCTACAAGAAGTTAAAAAGTGTGTCTCGGGTCGCCGCCTCTCCGCAAGCGTAGTTATTAAGTCAAGATTGACATGCTACACACCAATTTGCGAGAACTCCGTAAAATCCTGATAATCTTAAATATAGAATTATTTGCTCGTAAAGATTTCTATAATGATTGTCAACACTGGTTATGCGTGTTACCAATACATTATGTACAACCTAAAAATAAATAAATTATCAGAATTGTATACATAATTATATATGTATGTACATTTAAGTTATTTATAAAGAGAAAATAAAATTGCCATTCCATTTCAAATAGCATCTGCTTGATGTTTTTCTTACAGCGTTACAAGATCATTCACGTAAGGTTCAGGATAAATATACTATTGATTTCTAAATTGTTCCATTTTGTATCAACCTAGTAATAAATTAATAAAAAATGTTATATCTATATTAAAAAATATTTATCATAATTAACTAAATATATGTCCATATTAAAATTATTTCGTACAATAACACAAATTAAATGATATAAATTAGAGGGAATAAAAAAATCATTTCTTTGTCTATATAAATTCGATCCAAGACATATTTCAACAATAATTAAATATATTTCTACAAGTCCTTCCCAAAATAAATTTAGTTCTAACAAAATAATATAACTAAATTTCTACAGCAGTTGATAATAAAACTATATATCAATTTATAATTTTAATTTAAATTGAAAATAATATGCATATCACAATTAAATAATAAGCCTTAATTTCTGTAATAAATTAATATTTTAAATAATAATTTTTAATAAATTAATTTCAAAATTAAAAAAATAATACATATTTGACATTTTTCCTTCACGCGTCTCAATATTAATTAACAAAATAGAGCTACAAATTAAAGTTTGAAATAGTTAAATATTGTATTAAATTAATATTTTTCAAACACTTCTTCAAGAAAATTTATAATAACTAATGCAATTAATTTTTTTTAACTTTAATTAATTTTGGCATATAAATCGATGAATAAACAAGCACAATTTTTTAATTTTAATAAAAATGTACAAATAACAAAATTATTAATCACATATATATTCTAATTTAATTACTAAATGGGTGAAAAAGTTGACAAACATATTTTTCTTAAAAAAAGTTCACACTTAAATAAACAAATAATGGGTGAAATTTGCATACCTACATTAAATATGGCAACTTGTAATACTACATTAATTATTGTCATATTAGATTTTAAGGGACATTACCATTATAATTTATATTTCTCTTTTAAATCAATTATTACAACAAATTTAAATTTAAAATATATGAAATAACTTGCTTTTTTTTCGCAAATTAACAAATTAACGATCGTATAATACCTGTCAAATACAAAATACCAACATTAATTAAGTATATAATTAAATTTATAAATACAATTAACTGTTAAAATCTACAATTTATTTACTTAGTTTTAATTTCTAATATAGTTAATAAACTTACTACACATTCTAATTAAGCAACTATATCATAAAAACATTTAACAAAGAAAAAAGAAACCAAACATATTAGTTTTAATTTCTAGGATAGTTAATAAACTTACTACACATTCTAATTAAACAACTACATTATAAAAACATTTAACAAAAAAAAAAAAAACCACACAGATGAAATAATGAAACAACGATAAGGAGCATACCAGCAGAAGAACGAAGAAGGAGATGCAATAAGGAGGGCCAAAGTACAGTGAATTATTGGGTATGGGGTTTATGTAGTAAAAATTTAATTTATATTTTTTTTTGAGTCAAATTGATAAGAAAAGACAAAGAGGGGCTTTTTCAAGGAATGTGTCAGTCCACGAGGGACTGATTTAAAATTTACCTACAGCGTCTAAAACTGTCGCAAATTATAACAATTTCAAAATCTGAAATCGCTTCAATCTGCAGTAGTTTTAGACGCTGCACATTTTCTCTTTTCCTGCGCCATCGACACCCTTTGTTAGTACCGCTGTCACATGTAGTGGTTTTATGCAAATACCCCACTTTCGTAAATAAAGTCTGACATGCACCATATTCGTAATTTTTTTAAATATATTATTAAAAAAATGTCCCATGAGAACTTATCCCATTTAATTTTTTTTATTTTTCTTTTTGTTGACGACTTACTTATGTAGATGTGTAAACGAAAATAGAATTACGTTTCAATAAAAAATTTATCCAATTTATTAGATAACTTTTGTTAAATTGATTTAAATAAAAAATTTTAAAATAAAAGTGAAATATTTTATGGATCAATATATAAAATAATTAAGATAAAATTGAAAATCATTCCCAAAATTTTTTTAATTATTTGTTAAATTTTTTGGGATTAATTAAAAATATATTTCTTTCAATTTTTTAGTTATTTTTTATCTGACAAAATATAGGGATGCATATCTTGACATTACATATTTTGATTTTTCAAGATATATATAGTAAAATAATCGCATGATTTTTTTTTGTAGGAATCGTTTTTTTTAATAAATGCTTGAAAAATTTAGAGAGGTAAGAATAATTTTATTTTCTTTCTATTACAATCTTTCCAAAATTAACAAATGCTATCTAGATCTTTTTTAATTTTTTTTATTAATTTTTGATATTTATAGAATTAAAATTTAATTTTTTAAGAAAATAAATATTTAATCAAATATTCTAAATGATTTAAAAATAATACTCATTTACATTTTTTGAGACTTTTTTAATAATGTATTTTTAAAAATTATTTACAAAATTAGGGTGTGTCAGACAAAATTTACGAGATTGGAGTTTTTTTTGACAGCGCTATACGTGGCAACGGTATTGTCAGTGGGTGTCAGTGGTGTAGGAAAAAAGAAGGTATTTGCCGCATCTGAAACCACTGCAAATGCTGCAGGCAAACATCTAATCAGTCCTACGTGGACTGGCAAATTCCCTAAAAAGTCCCTCTATGTCTTGTCATATCAATTTGGCCTGAAATTTTTTTTTTAATAATAAATTTTTCCTACTTTAACCCCTTACCAAATAATTCACACTATTTTGGCCCTCCCCATTGCATCTCCTTCTTTGTCTTCAACTAGTATGCTATTGATCCTTGCTTCATTATTTCATCTGTGTTGGTTCCCTTTTTTTAAAATATTTTTATAATATAGTAGCTTAATTAAAATGTGTAGTAAGTTTATTAACTGCTGTAGAAATTAAAACTAATATTTTTAATTTTTTTTGGTTAACTGATTTTATAATATAGTTATTTAATTAGAATGTGTAATAAGTTTATTAATTGCAGTAGAAATTAAAACTTAGTAAATAAATTATAAATTTTAATAGTTAATTGTACTTATAAATTTAAGTATATTCTTAATGTTGGTATTTTGTATTTGACGGGTGTTATATGATCGCTAATTTGCTAATCTAGGAAAAAGGCAAGTTATTTGATATATTTTAAATTTAGATTTATTGTAATAATTGATTTAAAAGAGAAATATAAATTATATATTAATGTCTCTTAAAATCCGATATAACAATAATCGATGTATTATTACAAGTTACCATATTTAATGTTGAGTATGCAAATTTCGCCTAGTATTTATTTATTTAAGTGTGTTTTCTTTTTTTAAAAAATATGTTTGTCAAATTTTTTACGCATTTAATAATAAAATTAAAAAATACATATGTGATTAATAATTTTGTTATTTGTAAATTTTTATTAAAGTTAAAAAATTGTGCTTGTTTAATTATCGATTTATATGGCCGAATTCATTAAATTTAAAAAACTAATTGCATTAGTTATCTTCAGTTTTTTTTTGAAGTAGTGCTTGAAAATAATAATTTAATACAATATTTAAGTGTATCAAAATTTAATTTGCAGTCCTATTTTGTTAATTAATATTGAGACGCGTGATGGGAAAATGTCATATCTATATTATTTTTAAAAATTTTAAATTAATTTATTAAATTTACTATTTAATTAATTTATAAAATATTAATTTATTGTAGAAATTAAGGCTTATTATTTAATTGTGATATGCTGATTATTTTCAATTTAAATTAAAATTATCAACTGATATATAGTTTTATTTTAAATGGAATTTTGTAATTTAGTTATATTATTTTGTTGGAACTAAATTTATTTTTGGAAGAAATTGTAGAATTATATTTATTATTGATCTATGTCTTGGATTGAATTTATATAGATAAATGTATGATTTTTTTATATCCTCTAATTTATATCAATTAATTTGTGTTATTGTACGAAATAATTTAAATATGGACATATGTTTAGTTAATTATGTTAAGTATTTTTTTTTAATGCAGATATAACTCTTCTTATTGAATTTAATGCTAGGTTGATACAAAATGGAACAATTTAAAAATCAAGAGTATATTAATCCTGGATCTTACGTGAATTATCTCCTAACGCTACAAGGCAACCATTGAGTGGATGTTGTTTGGAATAGAACGGTAGTTTTATTTTCTCTTTATAAATAACTTAAATGTACATATATAATTATGGACAAAATTCTAATATTTTATTTATTTTCAGGTTGAACATTATGTGTTGGTAACATGCAGAGCCAGTATTGAAAATCATTATAGAAACCTCGACAAGCGAATAATTCCATATTTAAGATTAGCAAGATTTTACGGAGTATCGAAAATTGGTGTGATGCAAGTCAATATTGACTTAATAACTGCACTTGTGGAGAGGTTGCGATGCGAGACACATACTTTTCACTTTCCTGTAGGTGAAGCCACTATAATGCTACAAGATGTTGCTGTACTCATTCCATGTCTTGGATTGAATTTATATAGATAAATGTATGCTTTTTGATACCCTCTAATTTATATCAATTAATTTGTGTTATTGTACGAAATAATTTAAATATGGACATATATTTAGTTAATTATGTTAAGTATTTTTTTAATGCAGATATAACTCTTCTTATTGAATTTAATGCTAGGTTGATACAAAATGGAACAATTTAGAAATCAAGAGTATATTAATCCTGGACCTTACATGAATTATCTCCTAACGCTACAAGGCAACCATCGAGCGGATGTTTGAAATAGAACAGTAATTTTATTTTCTCTTTATAAATAACTTAAATGTACATATATAATTATGGATAAAATTCTAATATTTTATTTATTTTCAGGTTGAACATAATGTGTTGGTAACACACAGAGCCAGTGTTGAAAATCATTATAGAAACCTCGACAAACGAATAATTCCATATTTATGATTAGTAAGATTTTATGGAGTATCGAAAATTGGTGTGATGCAAGTTAATATTGACTTAATAACTACACTTGTGGAAAGGTTGCGGTGCGAGACACGTACTTTTCACTTTCCTATAGGTGAAGCCATTATAATGCTACAAGATGCTGCTGTACTCATTGGCTTGCCCATTGAAGGACGTCCTGTGATCGAGCATCTACAGTATGATTGGCTTGATCTATATGGCTGTCTTTTGGGTCAGGTTCCTACAGAAAATGAATTAAGGGGATACAGTGTAAAAATGACATGGCTGTCAAGAAAGTTTAATTCATTGCCACTCGATGCAACTGACTAACACAGATAATGTTTTACTTAGGCATAGATTCTTCGTTATATTGGTGGATTATTATGTACAGAACATACAAATAATTATATACATTTGATGTGGCTCCCACTATTAAAAAATTTATAAGTTGCTAATGAGTAAAGCTAGGGATCTCCATGCCTTGCCCGATTGAGTGTCGATTCACTTGGCAGTTACCATCAATTGATACAAATGTGGGCCTGAGAAAGACTGCCTCATATTCAGCCCCCATTTGTCTGTACATATGTTCTCGATCAATCCATAACTTATGGTTACAAGTAAATTTTATTCATTGTGTGTGTGTGTGTGTATTAATTTTAGTTTGTTCATTTAATTTGTTAACTGATAGTCAATGTTATTAAAATCGGACCGAATAAAGAACTGGAGAGCTCAAGGATTCGTGGTTCGACCGGTTCGTTGGGGTTCAACCGAGTTTTTTTCATTTTTTAAAAAATATATTATTTTTTAAGTTTTATATAAATATTATGAAAATATCACTATATAAAAAAATTAAAAATAGTTTAGAAAAATATATTTATCATCAAACATTAACAATAAGACTATATTTTTAAGTCATTCAATATTTATAACAAAAATTTAAGATAAATATAGTAAAAAATTGTAATTTTTTAAAGAAATTCTTCAAATATAAATTATAAAATTTTATTTTATTCATAAAAAAATCATTAAATTATTTGAATTTTAATTATTTTGTATTTATAATTTTATTTTATTTTTTCCAGAAAAAATAATATTGTAGGAATATTTTGGACAAAAAGTTGATTTTCCTAAAATTAAACTGGTTTAATCGGTTTTTTGGCGTTTTGAAACAGTATTTTCCGATTTTTATCCAATTCGGTTTTCACCCATTGAACCAATCGGACCAGTCGACGGTTCTGGGTTAAACCGGTTCGATCGCCCGGTCCGGTTCGATTTTAATAACCATGCTAATAGTGCATTTTTTATCTTATTAGGTGGTGATCCTAATTGGATCTAAACAAAAATAACAGAAAGATATTTTTGAGTACCGTCTTGATTTGAACTTACAGCGTGACAACTAGGTTTGTATATAATTTATCTTTTTCATTATATTTTCAAATCTCATTACAAAGAAATAAAATTTTCTTACAATATGATGCATGATTTTTTTTTAGCTGTAGATGGATTGAAAGCCTTATAAGAATGTGCTAAGGGGGCATACTGATCAAAATTTGGAAGTAAAATTTTCAAGTTATATTCATGAGTGGAATATTCGGCATACTCATGCTATTATGGGTCCTCCTCTTCATGCACCTTTACATCTGAGGTCACAGTATATGCAATAGTTTACATCACATGCAAGACGGTAGATAACCTCAATTGGAACTTCCATCGGTGCATCAGTATGATTTAATATAATTATTTATATGTTTAAATAATAATATTAATGATTTTTAATGAATTTATTTTTTTGCATGTAGGCTAATTATACCGAACAAATTAGGTACACTGACATTGGTTCATTATCCAATGCAGAAGTTGTCATCCGTTTGGAATCAGAGAGTATATTAGGTGTTGTTGGTGCTATTGACAGACGATCAACTAATTATCCCAAACAATCTATTCCTGATATTGCACAGATCGCCCCGATGAGCCATCCTTTTGAGGATTTTTATCAATTTAGACACAACAGGAGAAGGATGGGAGAAATACGTTCTATAGTTGAATCTATTCCTATTGTACCTGTAGTGCACCAAGGTCCTGAACCTATGCAGTGGGTATATCTTCCTGACGACCCTTCCAATTCTTTCATTTTAGCTTTAGTTAGTCAGCAACAATTATTTGATATTGTAGCTGGACCATCTAGATGTAATGATTTTGAAGCGGGGCCATCCAGATTGAATGTTGATTTGAACATTAGTTCATCTTCAGGAGATCAACATCAGATTATCCAAACGGGCCCAGTAATGCTGAGTCCATCCCGTATGACAAAACGGGCTTACCAATTCAATATGAGTCTAACCCGTATGTCCAAATAGGCTAACCAATGGAGCATGATGATATTTTCAATAAACTTATTGTGGCCTAAATCTAGTCAGTACTCAAGGTTTAGTCGACCAACCACTATACAGTGGAGTTATAGTGATGTAATGTCATTGCCACAGTATCCAAATATTAATGATATGGATAGTCAAACAGATAGACATATCACCTTGATTCGCAATAGAAGGTTTTTACTGTTGTATTATTTGTCAATAATATAAATTAATTGGCTAGATCATGTTTAAATACAATTATTCATGTTATTTATATTATTATTTTTTTCTCATTGCATTTTGTTTTAATATTATGATATTAATTTAAATACAATTTTAATTTTATTAGCGATTATTTATAGCTACACAATTTATTTCATGAATTTTATCAGCATAATGAAGAATATAATAAATTGGCAACCTCAACAATAAAATTTAATAACTTAAATATACAAAAGTCACATTGTATATGCAATTGTCAGCCTTTGAAATATTAACTCGATGATCCAAAATCACTTATGCAAGTTTTTTATAGTGACTCATAATACCATACTTGCTGCAATGAGTAACAAAGCCCTTTTCTCACCTATCCATCTCGTTTAGAATGCAAGTTATTTTTGAACGACCTTTCTTTCTCTGTAACTCCATATCAAGTACCAATTTAGGACTATGATACTTGGACCAGTATGCTTTGTGCCCTATAGGGTTGAATTGCCCATCATAACATTTGAGTGCCTAGGTAATGCTATAACAGTTATCTATAAATTGGAACATATCAAGATGCCTATGCATGCAAGCTACAATTATATATGAACAAGGCATTTTTGTTATCTGAAACTTACCACACTTGCATTCATGTTTTTTGAGACTTAATATATATATATATATCGAGCTCAACATTCACCTCCAGTGCTCTGCATGATATTACCTTGTACACTTTGTACCAATTATGGTAATCAATCACTATGTGACATCGAGCCTTATTAGCACATTTGGTCATTATTTCGACGCATTGAGGCGTGAACCGCAAGCCTTGGCTTATTTTAGTCATGTACATGTCCCTCCACTGATTGTAAAATTTTACCAAACGAGCAAAAATATGTTCAATGATTGCAGTAATCAACATCATACAAATACCTTTCAGAGCACTACTAACACTCTCAACAATATTTGTTGTCAATTGTACGTATAGATAACCACTATCCTCGGATAGTGTCCAATGATCTAGTGATATCCTCATTATCCAGTTATAAGAATCTTGGTCAAGGTCTTTGATATTGTCCATCAACTGCTTAAACTTGTGCCTTTAAAATTGTGCACCTATACAAGTATGGAATATTATTACATTGATGCAATTGATTTGAATAAATAAAATTAAAATTTTTTACTCTTATCAGCCTTGTAAAGTAGATTTTTTATTATTGTATTCCTATGGTGCGTGTTATAGTTACTGACGAAATGCCGCAGATAGAACCTATGAAAGGATAAAGGTTCCTTCCACCCACTTCTTTCTTCTCGAAAAACTGCCATTACACCAATATGTCGATCAGATATTATTGTAATGCCGACACGTTGAGTGACATGCTTCCTAAGCATCGACATGAACCAAGCCCAACTGAATTTATTCTCAGACTTAACTACAACAAAGGCAACTGGGAACAACATGCTGTTACCATCAACTGAGCTTGCAATAAGAAGTGTCTGTTGAAATTTTCCAGTCAAGGAGGTACCATCTATCAATAGAATCAACTTACAGTAAGCCAATCCATCAATTGTTAGTTTAAAACTCCAAAAAACCCATTGAAATTACTTAACAGCGAGGTCTTGAGTTTCTTGTACCACAGACTCATAAATTGTTTCGAGATTGCACGTTTGTAAAGTAATTAAGAAACTTGGTAACCTTTGATAGGACTCAACGTAATCATTAAATATAGACTCTATTGCTCTCATTTTTGCGTACCAAGCCTTGCAGTATGGTACTTCAAAATTAAATTATTGCTTAACAGCCGCAATAATAACATTAAGATGTAGGGTTGGTTGTTCACTTACCATGCCCATGATGCAATTGCGAATAATTTGAGAGCCTAATCGTTTATGATCCATTGATACATTAGCAGCAAGGTATGCATATAGTCCCTAGAATATTGTGATAGTCCAAAAAGGACTTGTTCCTTTTTTGGTTGCTGTTAACCTCCATCTACAACCCTTATTAGCCTGAGCGCACTGTACAATCCAGTAATGTGGCTTGGATTTAACAACTCTCAAATCCACATTTCTCATTATTAAATACTTTTTTATGAAAAATTTTACTTCATCTTTGCTGTGAAAAACCAAGCCGATCGATAATTTGAACACACCATCCTAAGTCTTAAAGTGAACATTTTTAGAAATATCAACTTAGGATGCATCGAAATCAATTTCTGAGTAATGCTCCAATGGGAACACAAAGTTAGCCTTGCCTGTCTCCTCAATTGGATGCATGAATGCTAATGGACTGACATATTCAGTATGATCAGAATTCTCGCCATCATTATCTGCATTCATGTTGACAAGTTTCTGCCTCTAAATCATCATTTGGTGATACATAATAATTATGCATTGGAACATCTTCAAAATCATCGTTGTCTCCCAAATTAATTGATGATTCATTTCCATAATCTGCAGTAATGGGATTATAACTTGTCTCCTCATTTGCATCCATATTTTGAGTGTTGCCAAAAATCTTGTCACATAGTAAATCAACATCTCTTCTATTAAAAGACTGCAAATGCTGAGTAGGAGCTACATCTATAACCTGTTGAATAAAAGGCTGTTGATTGATAGTTGGAATATGGAAAATAGAATGGCATTGACTGTCAATAGGAATATGGGAAATAAAATGTCGTTGACTATCACCAGGTATATAGAAAATGGAACGTCGTCGACTGACATCTAGGACATGGGAATTGAACGGCATTGACTGTCGGGTTCTGTAACATGACTTGGCTCTGTACCTATTCCCTCAATAAAATTTCTCTCAGTAGAACAACTTTTTGATCTATTTCCAAAAAGTGATTTACTAAAAAAATACCAACCCTTCGAATAATTAACCGCTTGGATTGACTCATTCTTACAGTAGGCACTTGGCTAACTGATCGGCATAACTGACCTTGTTGTGAACTGACACTAGCCTGCGTTTAAAGTAAGTCACCATCTCGTCGACTTACAAACTGTTTTGGCTGACTGAAAACATCATCACCTTAGTGACTATAAGATCATCATTGGGCACTTTCATCCAAATTTTGTAATGCATCTCCGACAAAATTATATTGATAGAACATTTTAATATCTTGACAACTAAAAGATTGTGTAGGGTGACTAGGACCAATTTCATTAAGCAATTGATGATGACATGTCCCAATATTTTTCCTTTGCAATGCCTCACTTGTAAATTGATATCCGTGTGCATACGTGGGTCGACTAGCTCCTACACTTCCCTCACTAACGAAGTTGTAATCGTTATATCTCCTCAAATTATCATAAATTGCATCTATGTCATCATTATCCACCAAAATCAATCGACATCCAATATAACAATCCTCGGTTGTACATTAAACTCTTGTAAATAATTTTGAAAATCACGTCATTGATACCTAAATCAAAATTTACGTGAATTTTATGAACCAATTCAGGAAAAATTGGCTTATTTTTAACTCTCACCCTCTTTGTAATGGCATTTAGACCAAATATGTCATATTGAAAACCCAATACTCCAACACTTATTTCTCCTCTCGTGTACACATAAAAATTAGTATATGTCGACATCTTTCAACTAGCTACAAGTGATAGAATATTAAAATATTTTATTAAATTTACATAACAACAACAACAACAACAACAACAATAATAATAATAATAATAATAATAATAATAATAATAATAATAATAATAATAATAACAATAACAACAACAATAGCAGCGATAATAATAATAATAATAATAATAATAATAATAATAATAATAATAATAATAATAATAATAATAATAATAATAATAAACGACTATTTAAATTCATTACTAAATTAAATTACAATATTAAATATTATATTTATAATTATTTGCAGTTATACCGTTTAGTTTTATACATTTTTAATAATATTTATAATAATGTAATCACACTATTTATATATTACAACAACAACACATATTCATTTATACTACTTTCCAATATTTTTCTTCATATATATTAACAAAATAAATATATAAACCTAGGGGGTGTGGTTGAGTGGAAGGGATGCATCCATCCTTAACCAAAGGTCAAGGGATCGATCCTTGATTTTGGGTATAGTTCAGGCCAGCTGTCTTACTTTTTGAGGTACCTACAAATCAGCGAATGAGAATTACTCTAAGTGTGATATAATTTAAATGTGCCTTTTTCTTAGCTTATTGATTGAAAATTTCAATTTACTTTTGTATTTTAATGAATAAAATTAATATCATTATATAAGCAAACTAAAATTAAATATATAAAATTATAAATAAAAATTTACCAACCTTATACGATAATATTGAAAATATATTACTGATCTAAGAAAAATATATTGCCTACTTATTTAAGTTAAGAAATTTATCAAAATAGATAATCATATATTATAATTGGGAGTGAATGGTTCGTTCCAATGTGGGGTTTATATAGGTAGCTGCACGAAAATTTTTCAACGAAGGAATAATAGGAGAGTGGAAATTGTGCTGAAATCATTGAGTAGGACAACGTTATTAGGTTTAAAATTGTTACAAGTGTCAGTGATTTCAAACCTAAAACTGCTATCCTTCTTGGCAATTTTCGGCACAACTTGACACTATGGTCCACCAACACACTGTAACATGTAAATTATTTTTGGTAGACCTTATTTCTGTAAATATTTTTTAAAATTACATTATTAAAAAAAGTCCCATTTTTTTTAGTTGGATTCCAAGTTCACTCATTATGTCTGTAGCCAGAACTCCATCTTCTCTCTCACTTTCTCTTAAACCTGAAACTACCCGGAAAATAAATTACTTTCTTTCTTGGATGATTCTCAAAGATTATGTTCAGTCTTCCTCCTTCAACCAATGTCCTATCAAAGCCACTGGCCAAGAACAACCCTTCCCCCTTGTCTATCTTTTATCCCTTGGTTCTTGCACAAATGCTAACGTGGAGCATGACCCGCCTCCTAACGGTTGCTTCTTCCGTTGAAGATGAGAAATGTAACCAACCTGAAGGATTCTATTTCTTTCTTTTTCTTATGCAAATAGGAGGGAAAACTACTTTATTGGAATATGATGCTAACGAGGAGCATAACACTTGTTTGTTCAGCTCCGCTTCTTACCAGTTTCCGAATCCATCAGGTCGGTTCTTTTCTCATCCTCATATCATAATTCCCGGAGTATAAAATCCAGTGTTGAAATGGAACTTGGTTGATTCTTCAATTGGATTCTTAATATGAATCCACCGCCTTCTACAGCTGCATTCGGTAAAATGCTATCTGCGCTAACTATGAAACATTTTGATGCTGTAATTTCTTTGTGTATTTAGATGGAATTGGATTGAATTCCATATAATGACTATACTGCTAATATTTTGATTTATTGCTTCTGGATTTGGGATCCTTTGTTTTGGGAAAAATTTTCAAACTTAGTTTTCAGCTGCAATTGTAATCTTTACTACGTTGATTAACGGTTAATTCTTTATCCACAATCTCCCCAAACTGCAAAGGTATACAATTTGTTCCATCTCCTCTGTTATTGTTTTGTCAAAACTATCAAACTAATGGGTATGTTTTAAAAAATTCTTGTTTTGTAGAATGAATGGATGATTTGTAGGGTTTTCCAAAAGAGTTATGGTGGAAGAAAACCCATGTTTCAGGGCTACTGAGATTAGGTTCTTTTGGGAATGAATTGGGTCCTTCTTTACTTCCATTAGTTGATTCTTCCCCGTGTAATGCCAAAACTAATAGGCCTGATTGGCCAAATCGGCCTACGTTGCCCTGCTTCTCTAGTCCAATTGATGTTCAAAGAAATCGCCATGAATCCACTGATACCATCAATAATCATCTTTTTAGCTGTTTCTTCCAAATCTTGTGATGTATTTCTTCGAATTCTCCTTTCCAATTCTCTGTACTCTGCTCAGTGTTTCCCACTGTCAGAGCAAATCTGCAATACCCAGGTTCTGATTTGATTCAAGATCGCTGATTTTGAAGAGCTTTGATTGAAAATCAGGGATCAAACATGAAACGAGCTTCGAAACATGAAAGGAGATGGTTAGTGCATCTCAAGGAGCAGGGTTAACTACTGATATTAACACAGAAATTTCTTCTGTAATTTCAAATCTTGAAAATGGGTAGAAGGCCATTTGATGATCAAGAAGCTTCTCTGCTTCTGCTGGACAAGTGGACCTTGACTGCCTTTGGAATTACTGAAGAAAAGGAAAAAAATTAATTATCAATTGTTAGCAAATGACATTCTAGTACAAGAAGATGAAAAGTTTAAGTTTCTATTACTAGTTTGAAAACATGGTTAATATGGTTGTTTGTATGAAGCATATATATTATGAATAACTATTGTTGTAAGAAATTACTTGATGAAATTTGTCTCAGCAGCATGTTGTTGTTCACGGGTACGGCAGAACAAAAGGACAGATAAGGCGACTTCTTGATGAAATGCTTCTTAAAGGTTTGATTCCTAACATCTCAACTTTACTATATGGCTTTTGTAATGATGGATATATTGGTGTTGCATTGGACTTATTCATGAAATGCAAATAAAAATGTTGAAGCCTAATTGTTTTATTTATAACATGCTTATAAATGGAAGGTTTGCAGATGCTAAGGAATTGTTTTCTTGACTTTGTATTGAAGGATTGCAGCCAAATGTTCAAGTATATACTACATTAGCAGGTGGACTTTGCAGAGAAGGATTACTTGATGAAGCATACTAAGTCCTCAGAAAAATGGAAGAAGATGGTTGCCTCCAGAAAGTGTCTCTTGTAATGTGATTTTCCAAGGATATCTCCAGCACAAGAATCTGTCAGGGACAATTGAAACAAACTTATTGATGAACTCCTTCCCGATTGCTTCTATGCGGATTACACAAGACAGCCTTTTGGTAGTTGGTGATGGTATCATGATGAAAAAACTACAAAAGAGTCTTGAAGGATTTCTGAGTTAAAAGATGAAGTGCGATTTTAATATATACAATTGATCTTGTGCCGTTGTAAATTAATTAGCGTATCAGTATGTTCTAGTGTTGGTTTAGTGCTGCTGATACTTATTTAGGCCATAAGAAACATTTATATAGATAAAAATTCTTTCCATTAACTGCACAATCTGTGATCTTCATTGAGTAGTGCATAATTTCCTTCTGCCTGTCATTTTGGTTCGTCGTCATATTCCTGCTGATAGCAAGTACTCTTTGCAGATCAATTAGCCTTCAAGTCATTGACGATAGTTAACGAATTCATTTTGAGAATTGCCCTGCCTTCTGCCTATTTTCTGTGTATCATCTACTCTTAGCGGTTGAGAAAAAAAAAAAAGGTGTTTTTTCAATTACAATTATACGTTAATTAAGCCGTATGCGTCTTATTGGGATATTTTTATCTTCCAACGTGTATCTTTGTCTCGTCTTAAGATAACAGGAAGCTAAAAATTTCAAATAAACTGGTTTTATTTATTCATCTGGTTATATTTTACGAGAGAATTGATCAGTTTAAAATTAATCATAAAAACTACAATCTACAACTGCCCAAGGATCTCATATTTAAGATTTCATGATTTGTGGAATCCTCAATCAAACGTTGGCTTATGTAATTACCTGTTCATGAAGTAGGATAACAACTTAAATTTCTGTATAAACATAATTCAAAGAACAGAGTATGGAACGAACATAATATATCCAAGTATTTCAACCATACGTTCCATCGTGTAAATCAGGCTACACAAAAGTGGTTGCAAGATTTAATCTCAAAAGAGACATCGGAAACCAATGCACTGTGAATAACATCTCATCGGTAAAAAAAAATAATAAAAAAAAAAGATGAGCAATAAAAGAGATTTTTTTTTTAAATGCTATAAATTTTTTTCTTGATATTGAAGCAACAAGAGCCCCAAGTTCCTTTTCAACTTTAATGTTCATTACTATAATTGCAACTTAACTAAAAACAAGGTATTTTTGAGTACTAAAACATCACATTTACCCAAAGCGAATAGAGGGCTGCTTGGAATCTGTAGTACCTGCTCCAGTGAATGACATTATGCACAATTTATCGTACAAGCTCAAGAGAATATTTAAGTCCTGCTAACTTGAAGAGAGACTAGATTCTTGACCTTTGGCATCTTCAGAAATGTTTGACAATTGTTCTCGAACAGCATTAACAAGTTGCGAAGCTCTATGATCAAAATTTAAAGGATGCCTCCGTAAACTCTGTAAATTTCATTAACTATATAATATTTAAAATATTCTCTTCTGCAGCAATAGAAATGTGCATCAAGAGCGATTCATACCTCTGAAGTCCATAAGCAATCACTTGCCTTACGAGGAATTATGTGTATGTGTGTCTGAAAATAAATATTAATTTGCTGTAAATAATTGAAGTAGCAAGCTACAAATAAGCACAAGTTTCTCATGGATCAATAACAATGTCTCATTTTGTTCAAAAAACAAGCATAATACAAGTCAGAAGTGTGAATTTACCATCAGAATCACTTTATGTGTATGTGTGTGTGTGTATGTGTGTGTGTATATATATATATATAACTAAACAGAAGTTTAAACAACCTACGTGAAAAACAACTTGGCCAGCAGCTGCACCATTATTAACCAGCAAATTGAAAGAATCTGCATAAAATTCGAAATGCTAAGTTAGTTTACTACTTGATGTTTAGCTGGAAATTTTAATAAAATTAGATTCTTTCTGACAAAATAAATATGACTAATGTACAGCCAAGCATATAAGATGATATGAACTCTACAACCAGAACTCTAACCAGTGGTAATGTATTATCCAGTAATCTTGACGCTAAATAAATGACACTCGAGGCAAGTACTTTTACTAATTGTTGAAATCAATACATAAACAGTGCCTCATTACAACAGCCTATTATAATGTGACATAATTAATGACTTACTTTCTTTAAAATTATCAATCAACGCACATTATGATCATGGCTTCAATCAAGGATTTATAATCAAACCTACTCAAAAACTGTAGCCTAACAAACCAAACCCACAACCTGAGTGGGAAGGATGTGGAACCTTGTTACTCTAAGGCCAATTAATGCCACTTGTCCCAGACTAAAAGAAGGTGTAACTATTTTGAATGGTGCCAACCTCTAACATCCTGATTAGAAAACCAATTTACCATGGTTCACAACATCTGTATCAACTTGCACATCTCAAATAGCACAAAATGAAATGGATAATCAGAAATGCAGGGAAGAGAAAGAAATAAGTTAAAGATATGAATAACACTGAAAGTTGAACACTACCAGAACCAGTAGCTTTCATGATAGCGCTGCTAATAAAAGGCACTTTTGAACACATTGCTGCAACCACCTGCAGAAAAATTCCTTAGAAGACCCATAGCAATCTGAATTTTAAATTACCATTACTACGATTCTATAGGCGCCCGATGTTATATGATACAAAAAATATAAACTTCAAGGACTTCTTATTAGACGTCAAATTTTGAGATAATGGGACAAGAATCCAAATCTAGAAACTGCTTTAAGAATATCAAAATTTTTATTCTCATGCACATGCATTTATTGGCTTCGGTGGTTGTTGTGGAGGAGGCCACGTAGCCTTCATAAACGTTGATAGAATGGATTTTGTAAGTTTCATTCTTTTTTTTTTTGAAAGAAGTTATATAAATTGAATTTGTAGTGTAAAGGAATTCCTTAACATAAATAAACCAACACCAGCAGTTTTTCATTGCTTAATCTGTTGTGAAAAGCTGTACTTTTGTCTACAGTTCATTCAAAGAGTATACCTTAGAAGTGGGGCCAAGAGTTAGAACCTACCCTCCCTCTTTCTCTCTGTTCGCAAATCAAAACATATTTTCGGTTCATTATTTTAGCAGCAGACAGCCTCCTCCCTCCTTAACTCTCTGTACCTAACCATAAACTAGAAACTAAGGGGTAAATACAATCTTTCCAAAATATTGAAATATTTTGGCACTCCTAATCAAAATTTTGCTTCTATACCTAAAAAAAATCCAACAGAATTGATAACTAAGAGAAGCATGCTAAGCTGCTAGCCACACTGCACAAAGATGAACATGCAAAAAAGTATTGAATACATTATATCTAATTGCTGTCAAACAAAGCTCATATGGAAAAGTGGAACAGGCAGACCAATCAAGCAGTACACGAAATATGTTTTTACATAGATTTTCAGAAGAGTCCAGAGTAGGAAAACATCTTATGTTTTCATCTTTAGTGCTGTAACTTAAGAAATAATATCTAAAGACTGACACTCTCTAGTCAACTATGGCTCTGCAGGGGATATGTGGGATACAAGAAAGCAACTACACAGCCACACTAAAAAGACATCGATACCGGTGCGATGAAATTTATGCAGCATAAATAAAAAAAAAAAACGGGATGTTATATCACAATTAATTCTATAAAAAATACATCTGAACCATTACAAATCAACAAGTAAAGAAGTTGACTTATAATTGTCAAGATGACCAATGATCTTTCAAAAAGAAAAATTTCAATACCCATGATGGAAACACTAAGACATGTAACAATCCAAATGTGATGTAAGAAACTCATGCAGATTCCATAAATGATGGCATCAAATGAAACAAAATTACTCACAGATGAGGGAGTTGCTTCTAGGCATGGAAAATGAGATTTAGGGATGATAAGAGAGTGCCTGTGAAACCAAAAATAACAATAATAAATAAGTTTAAACCCACAAGGGAGATTAGTATAAATTCAGAGCTAAAACAAGTAATTGCACAACATTAGAAGCACAAGTACAAACTGGTTAAGTTTTTTCAGAGATGAATTTTAACGTTTCAGAGTTGATGTTGATATTGTTAAAATTTACAAGGTTTGTATCAAAAGCATAACCCTCAAGGAACACATCTTCTCTACACTAAAAGATTTAACCATACAGAAGGCAAATATCCGTGCATGTATGCCAAAAAAAAAAAAATTGAATAACAATAGAGTCTAGGATGATAAAGTTTTCTGTAAACAAATGCTGAATGCATTCCATTAGTTGTTTCTTTATGTGCCAGTTTCTATCAATAGGCAATAAATTCATTGAAGATAGAGAAACTATAACTTGTAGCATCCTTTCTGGGCAACTCTATCAGTAAAATCCAATTCAAATGATGAATTCGTAATAAAATAATACTTGACACCGCATCCTAATAAGTGAACTCCACATAAAGCTAAACTATAAATTTGAAGTGGTAAGTGATACCTTACCCCGGACTCAGTGGATTCGTATCCAAAATACACAGGCAAGTGTCGTCCTCATAAAGCTGCAGGATTAAAACAATCAAGAACCAGAAAGACAGCTATTAATTTCCTTGACAACTTAGAGAAATAGATTGAAAAACAATCCGACCATTCTAAACTGCATTAATAATTTAAGGAAATAACAACCTTAAAAGCAGGGGATTCTCCGCGAATAATCCGGCAGAAGACGCAGTCGTTTTGCAGATTCTCCTTCTCGTTAGAAGCGCAGTAAGAAGAAGAGAAAGAGGAGAGTCCGTTCTCAGAAGACGGAGCTACAGGGCGGAAATGAGAAGAGAGAATGGCAAGTCTCCTCCGCGCATCCATTCAGGCGGAATCTGCTCGTCGGTCGACAACCACCTGAGCCTTAAAGTCCGTCGCCATAATATTTTTTTAATTGAACTTTTTAATTTTAATGGTGGAGAAAAACAGAGGGGTCAGAGCTGATTCGAAGTAATGAGGGAGCACGAAGACAAAGTATGAAGAAAGGTGGTGTAGCTTTTTCGAGGGAGGTTACTGACCGGTCGTTGGTTCGCCTATCCACATTGTTTTATTTCACATGCACGACGTCGTTTACTGCCTCGACCGTTTCTCTTTTTATTTTATTTAGTGTGTGTATGGGCTTTTGTCTGTTTTGTTGAAAACAGATAGATGGCCACCGCTAGCAAATGCAAGCCCACTCTTATGACAAAAATGAAAAAAGGCAAATGCAAGGCCACCAAACCTTCGGATATTGCTTAGGCAACAGAAGGATAGTGTCAGCAAATGCAGGGGCATTGGTGAGTATAAGGTCAGTTCGAGCTTTCCAAAGGTACCAACACAAGCAAAAATGGCCAGATTGACTAAAAGAACTGCATCTGGCTTTGGAAGGGAGATGTGACTGCAGCTTATGCCAGAGAGGAACCTAGAAATAAGTTGGCGCAGCTGTCTTGCAAGAAGACATGGAAAAAAAGAGGTGCGATACTGAGTCTGGTTGACGAAGATAGGAGTATCAAGGTTAAAAGTTTCAACTAGAGTAAATTTATTTCAATTATTATGTTAAATAACCAATGTTATTAAAATCAGCCCGACAGATTGGACCGGTTTAATTGTGAACCGACAGCTGATTTGGTTGATTATAGAACTTATGAGGCCGTGAATTAAATGTTTATAGGAATTTATCATTGAGTTACTTACATTGTCTATCAATATTAGGTGGAAAATCTATATTATTACTAAAGATGAAATGATCCACCATAAGAAGAAAACTTGACTCTGTGTCTTCATTTTTAGGTGCAAGCTAGGAAATTATATCTTGTCATGCTTATGTAATGTTAAGGTTAGTTAAAACTATTAACGCTATATAAATTACAAGAGAATTCAATTTCATATCTAATGTATTGGAGACTTATTTTATAGGCTGGATTGATAACATCAGGGCCCAAGAGTTTATTTAAATGCCTCTAAAGATGAAGCAAACATGCAACTTATTAAAGGCAAATGAAATAATTTAGCTTAGCCTTGGTGTGCTAATAAACTATAAGGTTTAAATTGACGGAATTTCAGTTTGGTAGATCAGTTTTGTATTATTTATTAGATTTGGTTTATGAATTTAACTAGATGCATTAGCCCAAAGATTAAACGTCTCCTCTACTTAGCCGAATTGGTTAACTGAATTTAATGACAGGCTTTTGGCAAAAATAAGAAATTAATTAAGTTGTATAATTTGAACATATAATTAGAGTTAGGAAGCACCAAGTAGGTACTAAATAAGAAATATAGAAGATTGATTATATAAATAAGGTTGAGCATGTGATTATAATTTAAAGAAAGCAAATTAGTTTAATTTTGTATAAAGCATCAAACTGCAAGATTTACTAAGTTAAATTTATTCAGTAAATCATTTATGTTATTTGCATAAATTGATGTGAAGTTAACAGACTTGAATTATTCCTCTTTGGCTCTTTAATTTGTCATTTCGTGTTGTCTCTATGAGAAGTTGAGATTATAATAAAACGGTATGTTGCTATGCGATATAGTTTTTATAGAAATAAATATGTATATCTTGATTTAAATAATATCTTGGTAACAACTGCGTGAGCTAGATTGGGTTATATACTGAAAACTACGATGAATGTATAAGTATGCCTACAAAACTTATGCACATATATTTGAATCAATTAACTGATGATAATTCGAGATTAAAAGAGTTACAAGTGAAACACTACAGGGCCTATGATAATAAAGACAACGAAAGCGACAACTATCGAGAATAAATAATGCTAATATATATATATATATATATATATATATATATATATATATGATATCTATTTATTTTGTTTAATGATGATTTTATATTTGTTCTTAGTAAAATTAAATAAAAATTAGAGTAATTGGATAAGATTTACATGCTAATTAGAGAAACTTAGTAGTATTGCGCCTTAATACAATTACCAGATTAAATGGCTCTGAAAGCTCTTCCAATGAATGTAATTGATTTGAGTCGTGGGCTGAATGATTTCGAGAGCTCGGTTCACATGTATATATATATATAAATATATTAAATGGCGGGCTGTATGGTTTCGAAAACTCGGTCAACTTATGTATGTATATATGTGTGTATGTGTGCGTGCACGCGCGTGTAAATATATAGTTAATGAAAAAATTATGAATGTTTATAATGAGAAATAATGTTGAATGGATCGTATAGTTTCAAGAACTCGGTCCCTTGTATTTGATTCTCGTTTATCCAGCTCGGCATACAATTTTGCTGGATTTTACTGAGGGCAAATATCGAAAGCGAATGAGTAGTTAAAACTCGTATAAAGATACTGTAACGAACATAGTAAATGGCTTAGTTGTACTATGGTTAATTATGCACTACCTAATGTGGTATAGCCTAATACAACTAGGAATATACGTACATGTATACAGGTATGTGTGTGTATGCGATTTTGTGGGAATGCTTGAAAATTTGATATTCATACCCAATTGATTTTATTTAGCGAGTAATTTATATGAAACAAGGTACCGACCTTAAGAACATTTTTTTTTAGAAAATTGTTTGTCTAAATTACATGTGAAGTTTTAATATTTATTGTTCATGCTTGTGTGCATTGTAAGTTTGAAACGTACAACCTCTCTCTCTCTCTCTCTCTCTCTCTCTCTCTCTCTCTCTCTATATATATATATATATATATATATATTGTAACTTTGTATGTAAAATTTAAAGTGTTATAAAAGTATTTTTAAAACTGCATAACTGAAAAGATAAATTTGATAGTCACCACTAAACTTTTAGCTTAGTGCGTAGTTTTTTTTTTCTATCTATGCGCAGGTTTAAGGGCAATATTCTTGAGATTGAGGCAGATGGGTTGACAATTTGTTGATTCACGAGGAATTTAGAGAAGAGGAGTTCTGAGGGGGTTTTTAGTGTGATTTTGGCACGTACAATGTATGGATAATTTGAGAAGTTATTGTAAAAGTGAATTTTGTATTATTTAATTGAAATTAAGTTATGTATGTAAAATTGAAACTTGTGTATATAAGATTATTGTGTATGGTTATATTTGAATTTTAATTAAACTGAGTTGAATTATTAAGGAAGATGGCAAAACATTGTGTTGGAGTTTGAAATAGAGTTCGATGGTAGGATAGATGAAATAGAAGTCTATTGAGAATCTTTTTGGTAGGGTTTTTTTTTTTAAGAAATTTTTAGGAAAATTTTGCCAAAATTTTTATAAAGTAAACAGTAACTGTTGAAATAATAATGTTTCTAGATAGATGAATTTGTGTCGGCTCTCAAAAAGAAATCTAAACCCGAGTGTGATATTCGGTATCCGAGTCCGGTTATAGGGTGTAGCAGATTCTTTGTTCGGTCTGATTTTAATAATATTGTAAATAAGTAAGGCCTTGTTTGGATTAGGTTGGTGATGGTGGGTTATGATGTGGTATAACACGATATTGTATTGTAATTATCGTTAATATGGCATAATATGGTATTATTTAATAATTTTTTTATAAGAAAGAAAAGTTACAATAAAATAAAATAAAATAGCTGTAAAATTAAGATAATATTAAAATATAATGGAACTTTTTAAAATTAAATAAGGATATTACGATAACAAAAATTTTAAAAATTGGGAGAAGTTATCAAATTACCATTTTGATGGTTTAAAAATTTAGATAAAATTAAATTATAAAGTAACCATATCATATCATATGGGGACAACTTAATGATTACAATAATAACATTGATTACAACAAAGGATAAGTCAATTTTTAAAATAAAATTGAATATTTGACATTCCATTTTTAATTGAAATGTGATGTTTTAATTTGTTTGTATGTGCAGGGACCAAAGCCCCATATAGGCAAATATTTTTCAATGATAAGCAGGGTAAATCTACGCAATGAACCGAGTTTAGACGTTAAAAATACTTAAAAAAAAATTATGTAAGTCACATTAAAATCCGATTCAGTTCCGGCAAAAAATCAGCCCATGTCTAGATCAAGGCAAGAGTAATAATATGATACATATCTAGTATTGATATTAAGTGATTACTTGGAAAAAAAATTTAATCTATATATAGTAGATACAAAAAAAAATCTAAATTTTAAAAATTAAGGATCAAAATATTTTGGAGGCAAACTTTAAAGTAAACGAATTTTAAAGGTTGATTTATAAAATTTAGTTTAATATTAAATTAAAAAAAATTGGGAGCCAAGCCTTTCTCACATATGCTATAATATATTATTTGATGGTAAATTCATGTTTTTATGTGAATTACTTATCCAACAAATTGATAATTTATCATCATTCATTATATCATCTTTTGCTTTGCTAGTTGCTCCCTTAATTTAACTTTTGAAACTTATTTTAATATAATTCAAATCTTATATATTTTTTTCTCTTTGTAAAAGTACTTATATCTCATTTTTTATGATCTTTTCTATAAAAAATTTATTAAATCACATTATATTATTGATAGAGTTAAGAATACGCCCATAACTGATGAGATGAGAAATTAGTTCTGATATAAACGTGATAATATCGAAACAAAAAATAATATTCATATGAAATTAGTTTCATATTAAGATTTCTCATAGTTAGAAATTTGTCATAATTAGAGGATATTAATATAGACAGTTACATAATTTAAATTAGATAACTGATATATTAATTATTGATATTATTTTCTATATTTAATTTGAGTAACTACCAAATTTAATTTTATCTTATTAAGGAAAATTTAATTATCTTAATAAGAGCCCTATAAATAGGGCTACGCATTCTACTCTTGGTAAACAAGAAAAGAATTTCATACCGAAACTCTATCAAAATTATTTCGCACTTTTTTTTTTCTATTCGTTTGGGATTTTTAGTTCGTGAAATTAAGTTTTCATCTTGAGGCATAGCGAGACGTGGACGAAACTAATACCGGTGACGCAAAAAGGTAGACGATCTTGATGATTATGATTCTGCACTATGAGAGGTATTTATAATTATCATCTCGCGATATTTATAACTTATTTTTTTTCATTGGTATCAGAGTTATTTTTTTGCGTTCTGGCATGTTTATATGTAGATATGTATTTTTATGAAAATTCAGACATGTTGATAGGCTGATTGATATGCATACTAGATCTGTTCTGTATGTGTTTTTTTAATTCTGGTCTGAAAAATTATTTTTGTGATTTTTTTGATACCGAAATTAAATAATTATTTAAAATTTAGTAATAAATATTTCTAGATGAAATTTTTTATTTTTCACCATACCATTGGACTCAAAGACCCCAAAAACTCCCTTTAGAAAAAATCCGGCAACCTAAAACTACCGAAAAGTGGCACGTGGCTTGCATGCGCCACCAGTGTATTGGGTGCATCTCCAGCATGCGAGTTGCCACACAGCTACATGGTTAGTGGGGGAGTGACACATGGCCTTATGGTGAAGCGCCATGTGTCAGCTGACGTGGTAATGGGGGGAGAGTCCATTTGGTGCCACGTGGCACTGCATAGACTGACTAAAAGTTGACATATGGCAACCTGTGGGACTGACACATGGCAAGGGTCTTGCCACATGGCTTGATGTGTCATGCCACATGGCATCCATATGGCAGCCTGCAGTTCAGCCACGTGACGTGTGGGTTTAGACACGCGGCTTGATGAGTCATGCCATGTGTCGACACGTGGAGCAATGAATGGGTGACACGTGGCATATTGTGTCATGCCACGTGTCCAGTTTGTTGGTCCAGTGGGTCCACGTGGCATCCACATGGACAAAATGAGGGGTTGCCATGTGTCACCTTGTCCTTCTACGCAGCAACACGTTCCCGATGGGGTCACACCACATGGCAAAGTGCCTTGCTAGCACGTGGTTCCTCTGTCGTGAGTGGGGCGTGTGTGGGCATGTGAGGGCTCCTCCGGCCACCATTTTTTGCCCTTTTTTGGCAATTATGCTTTTTTTTTAATTTTTTGGTATTTTTTATGCTACAAAATTATTTTTATAAATTATTTTGTTGAAAAAATTGTGAAAATTTCAGAAAATTGTATTTGTTTTGCCTTCTTTAATTTTCAAATATGTTTGAAAATTAATTATGTGGATTTTTTCCTTGTATTTGATTGAAATTAGTTTCAATCATTTTTGTTTGTACATGAGTGTACTAACAATTTTTTTATACTATTATGTATAACAGCTATGATGATGATAAGGACACCCATGATTCCACACACTCCTCAAGGTATTGCTTTGGCCAATGCACGAGTGCATGAGGTTCACAACATGAGGTTTCACAAGAAGGCAAGGAGCTATAATATTGATGTTATTACGCATCACATAGTCAAAATGCATAGAAAGATGCAAGACTGTATTTGGGTTGGTGGCCTGGACGGGGGGTGGAATCATAAGTTACTTTATGATGTAATGTGTGAATCTTTTAGCTACCATGTGGAACTTCAGAACTTATTTGTTGAGTGCTGGTAAGAAAATTATAAGGATTCCATTATTAAATTTTTATTTAAGGTAGCAAAACGAGAAGTGTACAAGAGCAACACTCCGTCTGAGATGGTGCTCAGAAGTGGGCGTATAGTGAATCGCCCATGGTTAACTGATTACACACATGGAGTACCTTTGCAGTTAATGTGTATGATCAAGATGACAGTTCCAGTGATTAGGATAGTGTTAGGTCCACTGGGATCCTAATTATATTTGACTTAAGTGTCATAATATTACCTTATTTTTTGTGGATTTTTGTGTTAGGAATTTTGTTTCCTAATTTTATTTTGAGACGAGACATTTGTGTCTTCTTTTGGATTTATTGGACTTTATAATAAATGTGTTTATTTTAATTTTGGATATAATAATGGCTTATAATTTTTATGATGAATGTGTTTATTTTAATATTATTTTTCATGCAATATTTTATGAGTAGAATAGTTTATTTATTATTAAGTTAAGGCTTAATTATCTTATATACATAATATCCTCAATTAAGTTAAAGAACTTAATTTTCAATAAATCAAATTTACTATGCATGAAATTTTAATCTGTAAGGTTAGACATTAGGACTTAGAGAATAATCAGATACTGTTAGTATTTTTTTTTCGAATTTAAGCCTTATGGATAACCTTATTAGATTCTTATTTTAGATGCATAGTAAATAACATGTATTACCAAATTCTTAATAAGTGCAACATATATTCTATTTTTGATTAGAGGATTTAAATGGATTCCAAATCAATAGTCGCTAAATTGAACAAAGATATGAAATTGAATGGCGACAACTATGAAAATTCAGTATGTGCTTGAAGAGCAAGAGGCTCTGAAAACCTTAAGTTTAGTTATGACTGAACCTGAGGATGGCACTTTTGCTTAGCATAAGCAGGACCAAGTAGCTTGTGCAGCATGAAAAAAGAAGAACTCCATTGCTCGTATCATCCTCCTAAGTGCAATGAAAGATGATATCACCATGCAATTCCACTCATATCAAAATGCAATAGATCTATGGGTCGCATTATAGGATAAGTTGGAGGAGTGTCTCTAACCATACTCCGATCTTTAACGATCAAATTCAATACCTATCAGAAGAGGCCTGATTATTCAATGCGAAAACATCTTCGAGAGATGGAGAATATGATTTGCGAGCTTGGTGATATAGGTCATAAGTTGATTGATGAGCAACAGGTTCAGGCTGTCATCCGATCTTTACCAAGGAGTTGAGAGTACATAAAAATGCAACTAACAAACATGGATAACATTATGACATTTAATGATGTTGCTAGACATTTGAAGTTGGAAGAAGACCGTTTAGTATCGATCGAGGTCAATGTTGAAGTGCATATGGCACACTCCAGTTCTTGTAAGAAAAGGTCAAACCAGAACAAAAAAAGAAGCTTCATGAAAAAGGCAAAAAAAGGGCTCAAGAGCCTAAAAAGAAGAAAGTTAAGCAGAATGGAAAGGGATAAAGTGTTTCAACTGCCAGTAAAAGGGATACTATGCAAAAGATTGCACTATGCCTAAATAGGTACATTATTCTAACTCAAGAGTGAGTGAAATTTATGTATCAAGTTTTGCATTTTTAACTGAACTTCATCCTTTGTGGGTGATTGATTTAGGAGTAACAGACCATGTGACAAGAGATCGAGATGCCTTTGTTGAGTTACAATGAGTAACTGCTGGAGCAAAGTTAAATTATGTAGGCAACAAGGCTAAAGTGGCAGTCCTAGGAATTGGCATATGCAGACTAGTCTTACGTGAAGGCCCAACCTTACTCCTACACAATGTGTTTTATGCTCCTAATATTCGTAGGAACTTAGTTTCTGTTTTAACGTTAATGAAACTTGGGTTTGTTCTTTATTTTAAAGATGATAAAGTTAACCTGGTTTTGAATGATATTTTTTATGGTTATGGTTTTGTTTTAGACAATTTTATAATTATGGATGTTGATCCTAATTGATAAATCTCAAAGTTTCATGGAGGAGGGTGTTTCCACTTTACGTTGGATGGGGGCACATTTAAGAAATAAGGGATCGGTTCTGATCGGATCCTTTAGTTAAGGACCTGCAACAATACTTAGCCCGGTGGACCCGAACTTCAACACTCCAACGTTCAAGTTAGCTATCATGATAAGAAAAGATAATGGATTTAATTTACTAAGGGAGAGAGGATAAGAAGGAGTTATCCTTTTTAGGAAGGAACCTACTATTTATAGTCTGAAAGAGCTTGGAGCAGTGTGCGCAACAGTGTCCCTATTTTGTGACAAGTATGGCCTATTTCTATAGGCAACGGTGATGAGACAGTGGCGTGTATCAGACTTTATCAGTAAGACGTCCAATACGATCGGACAACCTCGATTATAGAATTTTTTTCCTTAATTTGAGGGATCTTAGTGGGTTTTTTTGGGCCCCTTTCTGTGATACTGGCCTGTTGGTTTTGTTTTTTAGAGTGTTATCAGATGTCTCCTGCCGAACAGTTCGATAGGAGATCGAAGTAGCGGTTGTGTAGCTAGATTGCGTATGAGATTTTCTTATCGGTGGTGTTCTTATTGTTCTGCCAATCGAGCCAACTAAGGTGATTGTTGTTTGTAGGAGGCCGCGCTGTCCTCCACCATTCGTGAGGAGTGAACTATAGCGGTTCGAATATCAAAAAGACCTCTGTCTTGACATGACATGATTAATTAGTTTGGTGAGGCATTTTTAAAGCATCAATCGGGATGATTCGTCGATCAGAATTAGAGAAACATTAGCCTTGAGCTGAAATTGATTGGCTTGGAGTGGCCTTTTGAAGCATCAATCGGGATGATTCGTTGATCGAAATTTAGAGAAACATCAGCCTTGGGCTGAAATTGATTGGCCTAGAGAGGAACTTTGAATCGTCGATCGGGATGGTCTGTCGATCGAAATTTAGAGAAATATCAGCCTTGGGTTGGAATTAATTGGCCTGAAGAGGCACTTTGAAGTATCGATCGGCATGATCCGTTGATCAAAATTTAGAGAAACATTAGCCTTAGGCTGGAATTGATTAGCCTGGAGAGGAGCATTGAAGCATCGACTGAGATGGTCCATCGATCGAAATTTAGAGAAAGCCTTGGGCTGGAATTGATTGGCCTGGAGAGGCACTTTGAAGCATTGATCGGGATGGTCCGTCAATTGAAATTTAGAGACACCTTAGCCTTAGGTTGAAATTGATTAGCCTGGAGAGGCGCTTTAAAGCATCGATCGGGATGGTCTATCGATTAGAATTTAGAGAAACATCAACATTGGGCTGGAATTGATTGTCCTATAAAGGCGCTTTGAAGCATCGATGAGGATGGTCCGTTAATTGGAATTTAGAGAAACATCAGCCTTGGGCTGGAATTGATTTTGCAAAATACTTTTGATTTATCATAAATTTTATATTTTTATTTTCTAACCTGTTTAAGGAGTTTTGTTGTTTCTTTCACTAGCAGTTCCTTTTGGATTTCAGCCCATACACCTTTCCTTTCCTCGGGGGCTCGGCAACAAATGAATCAAGGGCTTTAGCTCTTCCGACTGTTCTCCTTGTATTTTCTATAGACATATATTTGTGAATATTAATATTTTTAGGAGGAGGCGAAGTTACCTGATGAGGTCACTGTCTGCTTAGCAATCCCTTTTGGGTTTCATCTGATGCACTTTTAGCTACTCCTTTTTGTTTTTAGATGATATGCATTTCAGGGGTTTCCTCGGGCAACTTCGATGAATGATGAGTTAAGAGTTGTATATTTTCGATCCGTTGCTTCTTTCATGTTCGCTGTAAGCGCACATTATAAATAATAATAATTTGAGGACGGAATGGGGTTACCTAATAAGGTTATTGTTAGCCTTGCATTTGCTTGGTGCACGCTCTTCAAAGGGTACAACTGTGACTAATGGACTCTCGAATATGTGTGCCAATCAGCACGCCAACTAACTCATCCTTTATTCTTGTTTCCTTTGGATCATTCTTATACAATCGGTTAGTTGTCCAAAGGTCATTTGTTAAGCGTCGCTTCATCTCCCTGACTTAATGACGGATGCTTCATTTCTTGTGTTTCGACGGTTGGCTTTTTTTTTGGCGCTTCGATTTCTGGTCGTGCATTAATGAGGTGAGAACGCGTAAAGTCTTTATTAATGCCTTATAATCAAATTTGCATGTAAAAAGGGTTTCTTCTGTTATTTCATGCTATCTTCTTCTATTTCTTTTTATCGCTTTGTTTCCTCATGTCTATTGCGTCTTGTCTATTGAGTTTCACTATGAGGCCTCCAGATTTCTCATGTGTTATTGCCAAATTCACCATTTTTGGAAGATAAATGAAGAAAGGATCCTTTGTCTTGTCTGGATGTGGCTTGCACTAGCAAGTCATACGATTTCCTATCCCGAAGGCTCTTCTCACTTGGCCCAGGGCTTTCACCTGATCATGATTGTGGATACGTATCCGTACTTTCCTCTCCATTTATCCTAGTGTTTCTCTACTATCAAGAAACTATAATAAGAGGTGGTCTTATTGCGGAGGTAATGGTCGAGGCGACGGCGAAACTCTTTTCCTCCTTTCTCCCTGTTGTCTTTCTTTTTTGCTTTTTCATTTCTTGTAATTAGCCTTCTTATTCTCTTTTTATCCTCCTTTTTGTTCTTCCCTCTCATTTTCTTTCTTTTGTCTCTATTTTTTGTTTTATGGGAGATGAAGCAGGAAGTTTTAGTCGTGTCTTTCCAGACAAGAAGAACGAAAGCCAATCGATAAGAATGCTATTTATGTAGATCGTAGGAAGAGCACTATCTATGTAATTTGTAATTTTTGGAATGAATATAATTTCTTTATTGGCATGTTTATTCTTTCTCTTTTCTTTCTTTCTTTTTTTTTTAGCATTTTGTGGAGGCAATAAGGGGGAATTGTTAAAACTAGTAAGAAGTTAATAACTTGTACTAACATAATGATGATTTGAGTAGCACTTATCTTTTTCCAAAAGATGTTGCGTCGTTTCAAACGGCTGCTTGTCCCTTTTTGCTTGTGTTCGTTATGTTCTGTAATCTGGACTTTCTCTGGGACAGCGGACGTGATTGGATTTTTTATTGGGGAAGTCTCTTGGTTTTCTAATCGCTTATGATGGATGTTTTTGTTTGATGGCAATCTTCTTTTATTCTGCATTGGCCGTTGTGGCGAGACCAGTGAGTTGGCTTTTAGATCTTTTTCGTATCTCCTTTTTTAGTATTGGTTTGGATCGAAGGGATTCCTCTTAAAGATACTTCTATGACTCAAACTCTTATTACGAGAAGGAAAAACCTTTTGCCATGATTTTTATTTTGGATAAATGTGACTCTTTTTAGAGAACAAGTTGTTCTATTAATTTTGGCTTATTACATTAATGTGTAATGATAGACACCATTGATCTTTCAATTGGGATATCACATGTTTTCATCAATCTTTCGATCAGGATATCACATGTTTTCATCGATTTTTCGATCGGGATATTTATATGTTTTCATCGATCTTTCGATCGGGATATTTATATGTTTTCATCAATCTTTCAATCGGGATATTTACATGTTTTCATCGATCTTTGGCATGATTATGTTGTCTTTGTATTCTTTTCTTGGAAAGAAGATGTCCTTTTAAGGCCTTATTCACTTTAACTGCTTTTCCTGAACGACTCATTTGGGTCTTATTCTTACCCTTTTTGTATTGCCAGAAGGGGAGGCGTGCTTGTTCACATCTTTTTCTCCTTTCTTGGATTGGCTTTCCTCCACCTGTTTTAATCTACAGGGCATGATGTTGGTGCCGCTTTTTCTTTGGGATCTCCCTTCTCCAATTTGACTTTCTCTTCTCAGTATCTTTCGTACTGTGTGGGCCAACGAAAGGAGAGGCATTCCCAATGCAGCCTTTTGGCTCCAGTGTTAGGCTTTACCTGATTTTCTTGGAGACGTAAAGGGCAAATGACTGCTCTCTTTTTCCCAAAATGTCTCCCAGTATGCTGGTTTAGAGAGCCCTCCATTCCTTTTGCATGTTAGACTAAATGAGGGATGTTTCGCCTCCTTTTAGCCTTAGCACTTGGTTTTTCGCCTTCTTTTAGTCTTAGAATTCCACTCTTACTCATCCAAGTGTCTGTGCGCTTTATGAAACCTTCATAAAGTTTGCGCACCCTTCCCACTTGACGATTTCTCATACAGTCTCGAAGACTTTCATGAAAACCTCGCTGCATACCCTTGCCACTTGATGATTCTCGAAGACTTTCATGGAAACCTTGCGTCCTTAGTTTGACGATTTCTTATATAGTCTCGAAGACTTTCATGGAAACCTCATGTCCTTGCAGTTTGACGATTCTCATGTAGTCTCGAAGACTTTCATGAAAACCTTGCATCTGCGTCCTTGCAGTTTGACGGTGAGTTTGTATATTGCTTACAAGTTGTAAAACTCGGATCATTCTGCTCAACCGTCACCTCTCAACGAAAGCACAAAATGATAAATCTCAAAGTTTCATAGAGAAGGGTGTCTCCACTTTACGTTGGATGGGGGCAGGTTTGAGAAATAAGGGATCAGTTTCGATCGGATCCTTTAGCTAGGAAATCTGCAACAATACTTAGCCCGGTGGACCCGGACTTCAATACTCTGATGCTCAAGTTAGTTATTGAGATAAGAAAAAATAATGGATTTAATTTACTAAGAGAGAGAGGGCAAGAAGGAGTTGTCGTTCTTAGGGAGGAACCTATTATTTATAGTTTGGGAGAGCTTGGAGCAGTGCGTGCAACAGTGTTCCTATTCCGTGACATGTATGGCCTATTTCTATAGGCAGCGGTGATGGAATAGTGACGTGTATCAGACCTTGTCAGTGAGACGTCCAATCCAATCGAATAGCCTCGACTATAGGATTTTCTTCCTTAATTGGAGGGATCTCAGTGGGCTTCTTCTTTGACCCCTTTCTGTGATATTGGGCTATTGATTTTGTTTTTTTAGGGTGTTATCACTAATTATTCTAATAAAGCTAGTTTTTCTTTAATCTCTTCTTCTTCAAATACGTATGAGGATAATGTAAAATTATGGCATGCTAGATTAAACCATATCGGGCAAGATCGAATGCATTGGTTAGCTAAGGTAGGTTTGTTAAGTGACTTAAATGAGGTTGAATTGCCTACATGTGAGCATTGCTTGCAAGAAAAACTAGTTAGAAAACCGTTCGAAAAAGGAACTCGAGTCACAATTCCCTTACAAGTAATTCATTCATATGTTTGTGGTCCAATTAATGTTAGGGCAAGATATGGGACCTATTATTTCATCAGTTTTTTAGATGACTATACTAGATATGGTTATGTCTATTTGATTTTTCACAAGTCTGAAGCATTGAGTTGCTTTAAAACTTCTATGAATCTTGTTGAGAATCAATTGGACAAGAAAATTAAAGCTTTAAAAACCAACCGTGGTCGAGAATATCTTTATGATGAATTTAAAGCTTGGCCCCGATATAAATATGATAATATCGAAATAGAAAATAATATTAATATGGAATTAGTTCCATATTAGAATTTTTCTTAATTAGGAATTTGTCATAATTGGAGGATATTAATATGGACAATTATCTAATTTAAATTAGGTAACTGACATATTAATTATTGATATTATTTTCTATATTTAATTTGAGTAACTGCCAAATTTAATTCTTTCTTATTAAAGAAAATTTAATTACCTTAATGAGAGCCATATAAATAGGGTTACGAATTCTATTGTTGGTAAGCAAAAAAAGAATTCAATGCTGAAACTCTGTCAAAATTCTTTCGCACTTTTCTCTCTATTCGTTTTGGTTTTTTAGTTCGTAAAATTAAGTTTTCATCCCGAGGCGTAGCAAAGAGTGAGTGAAAATAATACCGGTAACACAAAAAGATAGATAATCTTGACGATTGTGATTCTGCACTACGAAAGGTATTTATAATTATCATATCGTGATATTTATGCTTTATTTTCTTTCAATTATATTACACTATATCATCAAGCATGTTAATAATAATTCCAATTAAAATACACAAATATTTTTCAGCTATAATAGGTGGCTGATGCGGTCAATGGTCATGGCGATGGATCTAAAATTTGTTTAATTTGTGTTTCTTTCAACTTTAAGTATCATTTTTTCAGCTATATTAAGTGGACCGCAAACTTAAAGTGAAAAATACATGGATAATGTGACACTTTAAAAGAAATTTTCGTAAATCCTTGTTCAAAGTACCAATTAATTGACTCCAAGTGACACTTTAATGGTAAAATATATATGAAATGTCACAAATTTAAATTTTTACCCTCCGTAAATATTAAATTAAACTCTCTCTCTATATATAAATTACATGAATAATATGTCTTGTTATTGAGCGAACACTTAAATCATCACACTCTGATCTTCATTTGAACCGAATAAAATTACTAGAACGGCAAAATTCTTTTACTTGATATTTAATAAAATTACATTATGATACGTTTATACTATAATAATTATTTATTCAATTTTAAAAGGGAAAGAATGGTAAAATATTAAAATTTTTCTTTTTTTTAAGGGCAAATTAGTAAAATATTGGAATAATTAATGAGCTCATCATCTTTTAGTAACGTGTATTTGTGGATGGATGGAGTATTGTTGCAGGCAAAGCGATCATTGGATTAATGACATCTAAGATCATGAATTAGATGAAGAAACTTTTAATTGCTCCAAATGACCCGCCATGGCAAAGCATAAAAGAGGATGGTCAAAAGATAGTTTGACAAGGCATCAATTAGCGAGTAAAAAGATTAGTAGGTGACCATAAAGTTGTTTGCATTAATTAAGATTTCACTAATCAGTACAAGTAGACCCCAAATTAGACTGAAACAGAGGCATCTCTTTACCTCTCCCTTAATTTAATCTATAGCCTAAATGAGCAAATAAAAGATATTAGAGCCTAAGACCTTACATTTAGTTTTTTTTTTTTGAAGAAAAATGGACCAATTCATTAAAGCATCTGCTGAATACAAGGGGGAGGAGAAATAAATCTTACTCCCGGAGAATCAACAGAGATCCTAGCTAAGACATGGGCAAGATCATTACCAGATCTTCTAACAAACGAAAAAGAACAACTTAGAAAGAACAGACTAAAGTCTAAGCAATCCTGGATAATCAACCCAAAAGGGAAATTATTTAAACTAGGGGACGTCAAAGCTTTATGAAGGACAACACAGTCAGTTTCAATAATTACTCGAGGAAAGCCTTCTTCTTTCAACCATTTCAGGGCTTCCTTCACTGACATTGCTTCTGCCATCAACGGGACAAGAGGGCAGCAAAGTAACCCATGATAAGCAACTACAAAACTCCTCGATGAATCTCTGCAGATCCACCCACAACCAACTCGACTTTCATCACTAAAGATGGCTGCATCCACATTGCATTTAATAACTCCATCCGGAGGAGGAGACCATACTTCCAGGGAAATGGGAAAAACCGAAGAATCAAGGGTAAAATCTTTTTGGTGCACCACTTGCCATTGATTGAGAGAACACATTGCCATACGAAGAACTGCTCCATTACTCATTCTTTGCCTTTCCCAAATGTATTTATTCCTTTTATGCCAAATCAACCACATCAAAAATACAGCTTGATGAGTCTCATCACGGTTTGAGAAAGATAACCAATTGCTGACAATATCAGAAATAGAAGAAAGGTCATCATAGCATATACCAAGGGAGCTTTCCAGCCATATAGCTTGAGAGTAGGGACATGAGAATAATGCATGATGAGTAGTTTCTGCCACTATTGAAGAGCAAAAAGGGCAAACTGAAATATCCACCGCATGCCTTTGATAGAGATTAAATCTAGTAGGAAGATTGTCAGTAAGACAACGCTACAAGAAAAGCCGTACCTTCGAAGGAATAGCCAATCTCCACATAGACTGCCACGCAAAATTGCTATCTGTTAAAGGTTGAGCATCACCAAGTAGCAAACGAACAGCACTTTTAACACTGTATTGACCATTAGGTTCAAGAGGCCAATAGATCAGGTCTTTTGTATCAGTGCTTGATAACGGGACCTGAAGAATTCTGCTAGCATCTGCACTGTTAAAACATGCTTGAATAAGAGAAACATTCCAGCATGACCCTCCAATCATCGAAGACGATACCTTGGAATTGAGAAAGAAAGAAACTGGCTGGGAATTAATTTTGGGATGTAGAGGATCAACCAACCATGCATCCCCATAAATATTAATTTTTTCACCATTACCAACCCTCCATTTGTAATTCTGCATGACAATCTCTCTTGCTGCCAGTATGCTACGCCACGTGAAGCTAGGACTACGACCCAATTGAGCTTGAAGCACGTTGCTGTTCGAAAAGTATCTGGCTTTAAGAACTCTAGCAACCAAAGAATTGGGGTTAGAAAGAATTCTCCAAAATTGTTTACCCAATAGAGCAATGTTAAAATCATGCATATTGCGAAACCCCAGCCCACCCATTTTCTTAGGATGGCATAATAATTCCCAACGAGACCAATTAATACCTCCTGAGTTAACACCGGTACCCTGCCACCAAAATCTATTAAGCATTCGATGAATAGAATCACACATGCCTTTCGGAATGAGAAATAGGCTCATAATGTATGAAGGAATAGCCTGCAGAACTGCTTTAATAAGGATTTCCCTACCACCCCAGGAGAGAAACTTATTCCTCCAATTATTAATGCGCTTCCATATCCTGTCTTTGATAAAAGCAAAAACTTGATTTCTGCTTTGTCC
Organism: Excoecaria agallocha; assembly: GCA_037975025.1. Classification (NCBI taxonomy): domain Eukaryota; kingdom Viridiplantae; phylum Streptophyta; class Magnoliopsida; order Malpighiales; family Euphorbiaceae; genus Excoecaria; species Excoecaria agallocha. The sequence goes on along the minus strand of CM075807.1, from coordinate 47,704,787 downwards.
CACAAATATTGGCATGCCAAGATAAGATTTAGAATGATGAGCTACCGAAACACCCAGAATATTACAAAATAATTGCCTCATTAACAGATCCACATTCTGGCTAAACTCAATTGCTGACTTCTGGTAATTAACAGATTGACCTGATGTACACTCATACTTTTCACACCAATTAGTTCCACTTTACTTTCAGTTATTTGAATTTGCTTACTAAAATGAGCTTTATACCATTTTCGGGCTTTTTAATGAGAATTATACCATACAGAATTAATTTTATTTATTATATTTATTTATAACAATCGAATTCGAAATATCACATAAGTACTATTAAATTTTAAAAAAATATTTTATATGATCACAATTCAATAAATACTAATTAGTATTTAGGAAATAATTGGTGTCAAGTACAAGTGCATCACAATTAAGTCAATAGTAAATTTTTTAAGTAAAAAGCTGATGTTATTTAAATATTAATATAATAATAAATATTAATTAATAAAGCTATGAATGTTGACTCTTTATCTCATCATCTATATCTCTTACTATAAAATTATTCTTTCTTCTTTTTATTTTTTCTTTCTAGCTTAATTATATATACACTTGTCTATGCCAAAATGGATTTTGTTTTCTTTAATATTTTCTATTTCCTTTCCCTTTCATTGTGCTCGGACAGAAATGGGATTATTAAAAAATTGATAGAAATCAAATCAATTTATATTTTATTTTATTGAATAAAAAGCTATAGAGGCCAATAACATACCTAGGATAATAAATACAATCCAGAAGTAGAGGAGCCAGCACAAATAACTTAACAGAATACATCAGCCAGCCAAAGATTTAAAACAAAAACATCAGACCCTACACAAAGCTACAGCCCAATATCAATACTATAATTTTTTAGTAAGTGCAAAAATTAACCATGTAGTATTAATCCCTTATAATGCTCTAATAAATGATAGTGCAAAAAAAAAAAATTACCCCAATTTAATAGTTCCACTAACACCAGGTAGAAGAAAAGAAACCAAAAAATATCTCATTTACTTAATCATTGAAAAGAACCAAATTTGTTATTTTTTTTTTCTTGGACTGCATTTGCGTCAAGCAAGACAAACTGAATATAATATATAACACGTGGACTGACTAGAAATACTCCAAGATTAATTTTTTTTAACCTATATATACATATTATTATGAGAGCTGAAACTTTTTACAGTGTTACGCCAATGTATTTTATTACAAAAATATTAAAAATACACAGTAATGTGAACTTAAAAACATTTTCTGTTAGGTATTTTTGAAAAAGTCAGGTGTCTGGTATAGTCCCGTTATGTTCTCCAAGAAAAAAGCAATGCATAATTGACTATATGCGTTGGTTGAATTTGGAATTGCAACGTTCTTCCACGCATTCTAGAAGCCCATTACAATAAACATTAAACGCGTTTATAATTTCGTAATCACGAAAAGTTACATAATTTCCTCGCTGCCTCACCATTTACAGAAAACCGCTCTGATCTTGCCACGTCCGCCCGCCTATATAACCAAAATAGCTTACGTGTTTGAATCTCATCACTGAATAAATACCCACACTCAAAAAAATAACCCGTGTTTCGAATCCTTAATCACCAAGCTAAAATTATATAAAAATAATAATAATAATAATAAAAAAAGGCATAGCACAACACATTATCCCACCACCGGGAGTTAACAATAACAACTCATCAATTCAAAGTTTAAACCATCCCTTTATAAACTCCCATTAACAAATCCTCGATCGTCTCCTCAATAACAGAACTGCGACGTCGGTTTTTGGGCCTTGAGGAGGCGGTCTCCGGCGAGTTTCGGTTTCTTTTGCTTTTCATTTACCATGAACAATCCTGAAAGTGTTGTGCCGTTTTTGAATTTGGAGGATCTCAAGGTGGTATGTCCGCTCGGCCGTGGAGCCAAAGGCGTCGTTTTTCTGGTTAAAGAAGAACATTACGGTGAGCTTTGGGCTTTGAAGGTAATTTTGAGAGATTTGATTGAGAAGAAGAATAAAGATGTGTCTGATGGAAATGAATATAAACGAGTTTGCTTTGAACGGCAAGTTTTAAGCCATTTTAAGCATCCGCTTCTGCCTAGTTTGCGTGGTATTTTGGCTACTGACAAGATTGTCGGATACGCTATTGATTATTGTCCAGGTCGTGATCTTAATCATTTGAGAAAACAACAGAGCGAGCGAATGTTTTCTGTTTATATTATCAGGTAATTGATGTTAAGCGATATGTTTTTTTCTTCCAATTTCTGTTTTACGATTCAGTTTAAATTCATATTCTTGAATCTTTTAATGCTTTAATTGCTGAATTTGATTTTTTTTTAAATGATTTTTAGGTTTTATGCTGCGGAAATGGTTCTCGTCTTGGAGTATCTTCACAATATCGGAATAGCCTACAGAGATTTGAAGCCCGAAAACATTTTAATTCAAGAGAATGGCCATATAATGCTCGTCGATTTCGACCTCTCCGCCAAGATCTCACCGAATTGCAGTCAAAATCCTTCTAAATCTAATCCAGGCGTCAAATCTCAATCCTTTAAGAAAAGGAGGAGGTCTTTTATCTCCCGATTCTGCAACTCCGGTATCTCGCCGGACGACACGAACGAAGATGCACCGGTACAAAAATCGGAACCAGACTCGACAGAGAAGTGCAATTCGTTCGTCGGGACAGAAGAGTACGTGGCGCCGGAAATCATCCAGGGTAAAGGCCATGACTTTGCCGTGGATTTGTGGTCCCTAGGAATCGTTCTATATGAGATGCTATATGGAGTGACGCCGTTCAAGGGGTCAAACAGGAAGGAGACCTTTTTCAGGATTTTAACACAATCGCCGGATCTCGTAGGGGAAACGACGCCGTTGAGAGACCTGATTAGGAAATTACTAGTTAAAGAGCCCAATAAGAGGATCAAAATTGAGGAAATCAAGAAGCACGAGTTTTTTGAGGGTATTAATTGGGATCTGCTTCTGCAATTGCCGAGGGCACCGTACATTCCGCCGGCGAGTGATGAACTTTGGGCGAACGAGGGCAACGACGGAGTTATGAAAATTGATGTGGAGTCATTTGTCCAAAGAATATTTGCAGGGGGTGAAGTTGGAAAACAAAATGATGAAAAGAAGACTGAAAATGAGGGTGAGAATAAGAAGAATCTTGATCATGATCATCAAGAAGAACATATCCCGGAAAAACGGGACTGGGTTAACGGATTAGATCATCCTCGTGCAGATAATTTTCTTGTTTTCTAACCCGGTTATCTTAATTGATAAATTAATTATTTTTTTTATTATTTCAAATATTTATTTTGTATAGAATGACACGAATGACACAACAAAAAGCTATATAACTCGATTCTTCATAATTGAAAAGTTGATTTGATATCGCTAATTGTTACGCAGAGCCATTTTTCTTAATATAATTATGGAACTATGTATAGTTTTTAAGATTATAACTTCTTGTCCTGATTTCTACGTATAAACTTATTTTGAAAAAAAAAATTAAGAATTTCAATAAAAAGCTATTCAATTGAGACTTTAATCTTAATGATAACTGTACAGTAGAAAACATGAAAGCTTAATGCAATTTCCTTTTCCTTGCAAATTCCAGCTTTGATTTAGAAAAAAGAAAACGTTGACGATAATTATTCTGGCCCAACTACCGAAATTGCACTTTTCTTTTTTTTTTAAAAAAAAAAAAATCACACTAGAGATTTCCACAGGCATCAAGATCATAAGGTCAATTATCACAAGCAGAAAATATTTCCATGCCATGTGAGAACCCACGAATTCAGGTTTAATAAATAGCATAATAATCTCCATACATTTCCATAACCCTTGGTACGTAGTTGCGAACTGATCTTGCCGCCGCCGCTACCAGGGTCTAAAATAATGTGGGAAGACTATCTTGGACTTTCAAATGCTTGCTTGCCAAGTTTTGCAGCTAGATTAATTAAATTATTAAAAATAATTTTTTTAAGAGAATAAATAAATAACATTTATATATTCCCATTGACCTGTGTGAAACTAAATTGCATATATAATCAGCCACGTTAATACTAAAAAATAGAAAATCTTTTTAATATACATACATTAAGGAAAGGACGTGGGTGTTGATGATTGGAGTATGGGAATGCCGTCAAATTTATTAAATTTGTTTATATAAATTAAACATAATGCATGATAATATGTTTTCTTTTTCTAGTAATAAATAAAAATTTCTAATAATTTGATTTTCATCAAAACCTTTGTTTTTTTCTAGTGTAGATTCACATTCACTTCCTTCGTTCAGATTTGGGCAAACTTATCAGATCAAAACAGGACTCACAGGATTTGAATATAAAGAAGTGTATACACACTGTTTATCTCTAAAACTAATAGCCTTAAAAAATAATTATGATTAATTAGATTAGATGTATCGAATATTCATCTTTTTTTTATTTTTTTTTTCAGAATCCTTTCAAAAGACTAACAAAAACAGCTGGCTCATCAGAATCTTTTTGTCATTCTATGCGTGGCTATTGTTATATCCTTTTAAAAAACAAATCTATGAAACACGTGCTTCATATTAATTTATAAAAGGTTCTTTTTTAATGCTAATTTATAAAAAGTTAGTGGAGGAAATTAGTAATTCGGTTTTTGGTATGAGTTCGTTTAAATCGTGACGGTGGATGGTCGAACGCTGCAGATCCACGTGTGTGTGCTTTATCATATTTTCATTTTTATTTAAAAAAAAAATTCCGTTTTAATCCTACAACTAATATATATATATATATATATAATTTAAAAATACCCTATTTTTATTTTATTATAAAATCCTAGTTAATCTTATTATCTCTCTTAAAATAAATATATCCTCGTATCTTTTATCTCTTAAGATCTCTCTAATCCCTTGGATCTTCTAAAAACTCTCCCCATCTCTTATCTCATTCAATATTTCTCTTTCCTGAAAAAATACATATATTTTTTAACATTTCAATCTCTCATCCCTCTCTATTTCATATATATATATTACTCAATTATACTTTAGTTATATAAAAAATTAAATTCTAAACTTTATCAAAAATGGGGTAAAACTCAATAGTATCTCAGTTATACAAGAAATAATATTTCAAAGTTTTTTAAAAAAATCGAAGTATAACTCAATTATACTTTAACTATACCAAAATTTAGATTTCAAAATTTGTTCACAAAATGGAGATATAACTCAATTATAAAAATCAAATTTCAAAAGATTGATTAACACGTTTTGTTATCTTTTGGTCCTTCTTTATTATTTGCTCATGCTATCTAATATCCTGTCTTGTATTGTTTTCAATAAACTTTAAATTAATGGTAACAATTTGATAATCAGAATTATGAGAAAAATAAAAAAAAATTTGTCACTATATGTTGTATAAATTTTAATTAATTCAATGTTACATCCGAAACATCAAAATGAATGCAATTTTACTTCCACTAAACAATCCATTATCTTTAATCGAGTTCCATCCATTGGCTTGCTAAAATAAATAGAATAATGACTTGTATTGCCATATATACTGAAATTATATCTCTCAATTTTTACCAAGTTTAAAAAATAATTTGATTTTGGATTAGTATTGTACAAGAGGCAAGGGACAATTATATTAATGTCTATGTATGTGATAACAAGTGATGAATGCATGTGGATGTAAATGCAATGCAAGTGAGAAGTCAATTATCTAGCAAATGATAATATTTTTTAGATATTGTAGGTAGATATGATAATTTTATCACAACTGCTATGGTTGGAGAATTTTCCTGAATTTGGAGAAAAATGGTGGGAGAAATTTTTGCTCATGCTATCTAATATCCAGTCTTGTATAGTTTAACAAACCACTAGATTAAGCCTTTTGTTAGTTGTCGCTTGTTTAGAAACCCTTATCATTTTTAATTTAGCTATGAATAAGTTGAACCAATTTGGAGTTTTAAGTTAAGCATAACTTTAAACATTAATTATTTATCTAAAACATTTATATTATCTCATTCTAAATTTATTGCCAACTCGAATTTTCCAATAATATAAATTGTAGTGCAACTGGAAAAGCACATTATATGGCAAGAACACAATATTGTTAATTAATTATTCAATTTTATTTTAAAGAATTTCAAGTAAAATTAATTAGATACCATAATTTTCTAACTGTTAATAGAAAAAAAAAACAATAATTAATAAATATGCGCCTCCCTTTCCGTTCAAATATTTAAGGATGAAGCCTAGTGGACAAAGAAATGTGAACAGGAATATTGTTATGAAAAAAAATAATATTGAAAGATCCGATCGCTATCTCCTTATTAATTATCACATGGTGTCATTGATAACAGCTAACAAGCATAAAAACAATAAGAAGCAAGTACTGCTACTGGATAATGCTAAGGACATTATTCTGAAATCTTGTTTGTTTCTCAGGAAAATGATGTTAGCAAGAAAGTTAATGTTCGCACTTTTTTTTTTTTAATTGACACGATAAAGACTATTGAATAAGAAGACAATTAAATTTATCTCAATATCATGCAAAATTTTATTGATAAAAAAAGAATACTGTCTCGATAATTTATCACAAACATTAGTGTTAGTCCTCTAAAATAGAATTATTTGCTTTTTTTTTTATTTTATCAAAAGAAATTATTTATCAGCACTATTATCTGCATTCCAATTTTTAGAGGACTTAGAAGATTAATATTTATGTTTTAATAGTTTTAAAGAAAAAATAATTATGTTTTAAAAGTGATCCAACAACAAGGGGAAAAGAATTAGAGGAAAGCATTGCCTCTTAATTAAATTTGGAGGGTACGTACTTCATGCTATGAATCAATTTGGCTCAAAACTAGGGTTGGATTAAAAAAAATGAAATATCATTAAACTAATTTTAAAAAATTAAGTTCAAATCGAATTTAACGGTTAATTCGTCAAATTGAACATGAACATGAACTATAATTTTTAAAATTATGGTTAATGGACTTGAGTCTGGACTTAAATGTCTAGCTAACTAGTTTATATGAGAATAATTTTCACACACGTGCACCTATATATATATAGATATATATATTCTGCTTTAATATTAGAAAGTAAATATAGGATAAACTAATGTTTATTTTAGTTTCTTTTAGTGTACCTTTATTAAATTTTTAATAGCTTGTAATTTATGTTTAAATTTTAAAAAATTTATATTGTAGTTTGAAGGATGCATTGAAATTTTTTATATGAAATTTATGTTTAATTTTTTTTAATGGTTAATTAATGGTTAATGGTAAATTGATCATATTTAACAGTTAACCGGTTAATAATGGACTGAATTTGAATATAATTTTAAAAAATCAATTCTTATAGAATAAATTTAAAAATAGGTTACGGATTGGTTAACCAATCCGTGCCACCTCTGCTCAATAAATTTAATTAAAGACACCCAAATATAACATGAAAAATCATTTTAGGCCACTTAAGTTTTTTACTAGAAAATTAATTAAGATGTCTAATATATTCGAAGATGTATATATTAAGCCTGCTAGTTTACAAGAAAATAGACATAAAAAAGAGGGTTTTTTTTTTTAAATAGTGTTATTTTTAAAAATATTTCAAAATTTGGGGGTACAATAAAAAAAATTTAAAAATTTGGTGTGTTGGATTCCGACACAGGGGAAGCTGGAATTTGACTGGCGGGACCCACCTGTCTTTCACTGGCAGGTTGCCAGAATTCGGCACAAGGGGAGCCAGAATTCGGCATCCTGGGCCCGCCCTTGATGTTGTGGTGCTGAAATCCGGCTGCCACCAACGCCGGTATCCGGCACTTCTTCCAGGTCAACCACTTTTTAAATTTTAAAAGACCTGAAAATATTGTCTGCTCCTCATTTTATCATCTTAGAAATTTAGTTCTTCTTCTCAAACTCTTTCATTATATTTTGCAACACTTTCTTTGAAATTCTCATTCTAATCATTTGGTTCTTTTTCTCAAACTCTTTCACTCTATTTTGCAACAATTTCTTAGAAATTCTGTTTATTTTTATACAAATTTATACTCTTAGTTCTTTTAAATTTGTACCCGACATTGCTATCTTTTATATAAAAAAAATGTATTAAAATATTCTTGGATCAATATTTGTCGATATTTTTAAATGATATTTTATGTTTGATGTTACTTCACCATGTTCTCTTTTTTTATATTTGATGTAATATTATTATATTATATAATGATGTTTTATGTGTTTTTTCTTTTGTTTTATGTTACTTCACTATGTGCTCTTTCTTTATGTTTTATGTAATATTTAATAAATTTTATGATGATGTTTTATGTGCTACTTTCTATATTAATAAGCATCATCATCAATAAAATGCACAAAAATACACAAGGTAATACAATTTAATTAATTAAATGTGATCCTGTACCGTATCTAGTGGACCTTCTATTTCGAGCAGGATACCGTGGTTGTTATTCACCATGTGGTGCATTACCCTCTTGTACATCATTTGATTCGACATGTGGTGCATTACCCTCTTGTACGCCAATAGAACCACTATAATCACTAGTAACATCATTATAGAACTTATAAAATAACTAACCTCCATAATTTGTTTGCGGATATGATTCTTTAGGTGTTCCAAATAATTGTTGCATGAAGTCATTTTCAAATGCACCCTGTGTTGATAAACTTTATGTATCAAATGCTGGAACAGTGTGTGCACCGGGAGTTTGTTCAATTAGAATTGACAATGGTATCCCTGGGTGTGAGCAGCTCGATCCACTAATTTCACCTGGTCTATAACTTGTGCCCCCGAATTCAAAAGTTGAAAAATTTTGGCAATCAGATTGTGTCGTAAATTGGTCATGGAGTACATCCGTTTCTTGAAAAGGCCATGACATTGGAGTTGAAATATAATGACTATACTAGATAATCCTAATTACTGTTACTAATTACATTCCATTAACCCGTGAGTCATTTGTTGATGATGCAGATAGGTATAGACATATATATATATATATATATATATATATATATATATATATATTGTGCAAATCATATAAGATTAAGTTTGATACTTTAACATACTGCTAGTTATTATTTACAAAACATGATAATTACATGAATTTAATACAAAATACGTCATTATAACCAAAAAGATGCAAAATTGAAATCTCATACTTCAAAACTATTCTTCCTAGTCTGATGGTGGCCTGAAGATTGTTAGCTCTGTCCCTAAAGAAAAGGTCTAACCTGCGAACCTACACGGATAAACACCCATGCTAAGCTATAAAGCTTAGTCGGGAACAAACTAACATGTTGATAACCGCTCACAACGGTTATTACCAAACATGCAACAATAATACAAAATAAATTGCATTTACTTCATTAATAAATAATAAATAAAATGCATTATTGGAAGGAATAACTATATCATTAAATCATAAAATAAAAGATTGCAAACTGTATATGCATATCATTCATCTTATAAATTTTTCTGCTTAATTTTCTGTGGGTATGGATAACGGGTGCTGTGGATACCATAAGGTATCAAATCCGTAAATACCCGAAGGTATTAAATCTGTGGACCCATTCGGGTTAGAACTGTGGTCTCATTGAGAGATAAACTATGGACTCATAAGAGTTAGACTATAACAGTTGCGACTGACCATATAGTTATGCCTATCTATCCACCACCAAGTCTTTGTATGCAGGCAAAATAAATCATATCTCATATGTTATGAAATTATGCTCATATGATCCAATATAGCATAGATGAATACAAGGTACTAGAATTTTATACATGGTTAATTTCATAACATAACAATAGTCATTGTACTATAATTACATTAAAGTAAACACATGCATACTATACTTTGAACTTGAATAGTAAAATCTTAAACTTCTATCTTTAAACGAATCTTATAATTAAAAGGGATATATTACTATATACTTGCAATTTAGAAGGATTTATAAGCTTAGGAAGGGCTTAGATAAGTTTGGACATCAAATGGGGTCATAAAACTCCAAGTATCAAAATACAAGAGAGGGTCACGGTTACTACCAAATTTATGGTAACCACGAGCCCAGACATGTAATAGGGGTTACGGTTACTACTAATTTCATAGTAACCGTAAGCTAGGATGCTCCTCGATTTTGGACTAAAAGCTAACTACCTCACGGTTACTAAGCCTTGGGTGATAACCGTGAAGTAAGGCTACAAGAAGGGGTCATGGTTACAATAAATTCCTTAGTAACCGTGAGCTAGGGCAAGTTTCGTTTCTGGATAGAAAACTGGGGTGGCTTACGATTACTACCAAAAAGCTAGTAACCATGATGCCCTAATTTGCCCAACAGCAGATTTCTAGTTCCGGGTTCTAAGCCAGTTTTAACATATAAAATGACATTTTCAGCCAAAATAAACTTCTACAAAGTTTTAGGTCTATGTTTCTAGTTTCCAAAACACTAAAAATAATCTCAATAGAACATGTAAATATTCAGATATACAAGAAAAACCATAGAATACTCATAAAAACGGGATGACAACCATAACAAGATTTGAACACAAATTTTCACTATCATGAAGTGAAAATCAATTCTTGGTTTCTTCTAACAAAATCAAGATATATGTGTCTAATTTCTATACCAATTATAATTTCTCCATTTGAATACATATAACTCAAGATATGACCAAAAGAGTGTAGGCTGGTCCATTGAGTCATAAAACAGATTTTTGGTATCTTTCAACAAAACTTGTATTTTTTTATCTCTAAACCACTTCCAAGCTTAAAATCAACTATGAAACATATAATAAAAGTAGTGAAGACATCTCTCATGTCAACACATCAAGCATACACACACAAAATCAGACAAGTTCCTATACCTTATTTAAGCTCCAACCTTTCTTCACTTTTGGAGAGCCTCATTTCCCTTCTTCTTACTTGTTTCTCCTTCTATAAAATAAGAAACTACCATGAACACACATCAAGATATTCAATGAAAAATATACAACAAAGAGAAAACAAAGTTACCTTACAACCAAAACCAAGTAAATCTTTCATCTTTTTGCCAAAAATCCAAGAAATCTAGAGAGAGGATTTGAGAGAGAGAGTTTAGGGTTTGAGAGAGGATGAAGATGAAGAATGAAGACCAAGGTTTGGCTGGCCATCACTCTCCAAAATATCCTCCTCTCTTTAACTTTCTATTGGTCCAAATGTCATGTTTATGACAATATTGCTCTTTGGTCCTCCAATTTTCTTTATTTCTAATTATACCCAAAACTTACCCTTTCACTTTTCAATTGAGTCCTTCTATATGCATTTACACTTTATTTAACATAGACCATAATAATTAATTAGTGAAAATTCTCCTAGGGTATAATGAGGGGCATTACATGGAATTTGCGATATATTTGGATCATAAAGTACTTGATCAACACTTGATCGTCTCTCAATCATTCTACTCTTGTGCCTTCTACTACGAAAGTCAACAAATTATTATTTAATAGGTGCAACATTAATGAGATTGAAACAAGGTTGACGTGGATATTCGGTTGCAGTTCGATCCTCAAAACCTACTGCATGTAATATGCTTTCCATTATTTGGCTATTATTTGAAGATTCGCGTGATTTGTTATACATTCTTTCAACACCATCAACCTAAAAAAATTTAAAGTTAGCAATATTTATGACACAATATATCCTTTTGAAAATAATTATTTATTATTATAATTATGAAGAATACACAGCATGTGAAATACTTATTGTCGCTGAACGTGATGCATCAACTGGAGTTATCCAACGTCTAGTTCGTTGCATATACCATTGCATGTATTCAGATGGATTATGCAATGAATGCCTTAGTCGTTGGCCTATAACAACACGTGTATGATGAATGTTTCATATATTTATGAAGAATACAAATTCATTGATCTAATTTATATGGTGAAGGCCCCGCAGGTCTATCGTATGCAGATTGTCTTGTATAAGGGGTTGAGATGGAATTTGTTGGTCAAAACCAAATTGGTGCATGACCCTATCAATTTGGTGCATGACCCTATCAATTTGGTGTCACTCAATTGTATTGAAACAAATTAGTGGAACAACAACCATCCAACTCTGCTGTCCACTTGTATAATATTCGAGGATAAGACCAATGACATTGTTGTAAGGCTTCCACTCAAACTGTGTTGGAAATAAAACATAAAAATATAAAAATAAAGGTCATAAATTAAATCATAATTTTAATGTAATGCAAAATAATTTTTAAATGATTTAATTGAATTTAAATAAGAACCTCATTAATATCATGTGTATCTAATATTCCTCTATACGTCCATATATCCCTCCTGTTGATGATATTTATGTCCAAAGGTTCGGTCCATCTAAATAAACATAATTCCAAAATAATATTTATCATATTTTTTATAATAAGATAATATAATAAATTTAAATTAAATGTGAATTTATAATGATACCCTTCAATCTTGATTAAAAATTAAAAAAAAAGGAGAGGTCAATATCTTACCTTTAATTTTGAGATTAGATAATTTTCAAAATTATTACCACCTACAAATTAAACAAAAAAATATAATTAATAATAAAATAGATTTTAATTAACAAATTTAAATAGTATATTACAATAATATTAAAAATTAATATCTTACCTTCAAATAAAAATTACACAAGAGACTTTGTAAATGAGAAGAACCAAATAAAAAGAGAGTGAACTAGTATATTGGTGAGGACAATAGTCCAAGCTAATGCAACATGAATTAAATATCAGCGAGGGAATAGCGAGGGATATGTCCTTGCTAAATTGGCGAGGACTACATTCCAAGCTAAATTAGCGAGGACAAAACCCTCGCTAATTTAGCTTGGACAACAGTCGTCGCCAATTTAGCGAGGCTTATTTCCTCGCTACTAGGCAATTCATCATGAAGGTAATTTTATGGGCTAATTAGCGAGGACACAGCCCTCGCTAATTTAGCTTGGACAACAGTCCTCGCCAATTTTGATGGTATTCCTATTTTTATGGCTTATTCATGGTAAGTGTGAACCAATCTTGCGACATGGTTGTCCCAGCTATAGCGAGGGTAATTTTCCTAGCTATTTTTATATAATTTTGATTTCCAATATTTAAAATATATTTATATATAATTAAACCATTTAATTTAATAAATTTAGATAGTATATTATTTTTTGCAGCAAAAATTAAAAGAATTAAATGATTATTTTTTAAATGAACTAAATTGAAATAAATTATTATTTTTATATTCAATAATATCAATTATTATTTAATTATATAATAAATGAACTAAATTGTGAGGATACAGTATACGTAAAATTAGCTAGAGAAAAAGCTCTCGCCAATTTGGCGAGACGATTCCCCTAGCAAACTATCCAAATATTTTAGCGGGATAAAAACAGATGCTAGCGGGATTTATATTTTCAAAATCCATAAAAACCTTTTTCCCTTCTGTTTCGCCGCCCTCGTTCCCCTCTCTCTCTGTTTCTTTACTCATCGCTGCCCTCTTTCACCTCTATTGTTTCTACAGATAAACCTCTTCTTGTCCCTTTATTCTTTCCTCTTGGAGCTTGAAGCTAAAATAGAAATGGCGAGAGTAGCTTGCAGAAACCTTATTCCGGCCTTATCACTGCTCCCAACAAAATCACCATCCTCTCTATTCTCTTCCAGCATTAATGGATAGAACGCGTGGCAATGGCAATTTGTGTAATCGAGTTGGGTGGCACTATAGGTACTTAACACTATGGGCCAATGCATTTCTTCTCAAATCGGAATCCGTCCAAATAGAGGAACTGACTGCCGGGGTTTATCATCATTGGCGGCGTCGATGATCAAAATAATCCACGAGGACGGCAACCTACTGGAGCTGAAGAAGCCAATCAAAGCAAGGGACATAATAATCAAATACCCAAATTACTTCCTTTGTTGCTCGGAATCAATGTCTATTGGATCACGTGTGCCTCACGTCCACGAAGAAGAAGATCTTCAACTTGGTCAAATTTACTTTTTGCTGCCATTGTCGCTGTCCGACAAGCCACTCTGGTTGCCGTAATTCATCTTTGCAGGTTGATACTATCTGATAAAGTCAATTTATTATTTGTAAGTTCACTTCTTGCAGCTTCTCTCAATCTGTAACATATCAGTTTCATTTCTTGCAGGTTCTAGTGGAGTATTCTTATATAGTCAATGGGGAGTTGGGAAAAGATGAATTCAGTTCAGTAAGACTTGGGAAAACATAAAAGATGCAAGCATACTATCACTAGGATGCTCATAGGTTTTCTACCATAATAAGTAGCTGATTGTTTACAATTCTTGCAAATGGTTTTATGCAGAGTTTGAACTGGTCATTGATGTTATGTTAAAAACAGGGCATTAAGAATTTCACACGGACTGCTGCAAATCTCTTGGCTTCAATGATAAAGATAGATAACAGTTACTACCCTGAGGTATTAAAGTCTTTCTGAAAATGTTTCCATTGCTCTGTTTGATTGGTTTCTAAATGCTAACCCTGTAACTTCACAGACACTACATCAGATGTACATTGTCAATGCTGGTCCCGGTTTTAAGAAGATGCTTTGGCCTGCGGCACATAAATTGGAATAACAGTTCAGGCAATTTCCGTATCAATATATTTTTGTTAGTCCATTCCCACGGTTTATGCAACTCAAATCTATTTTCTTTTTTCAAATTTACAGAGGAAGATTGGATAATGGAACCATTGTTGCCATACAGTCTCTGACTTTGTTGAAAAAAAATTCAATTCAGAATCTTAAAGTACGGTTGGAGTTACTTTCAAAGCTTCATCATCCACATTTGGTTGGTCTCTTAGGTTATTGCATTGACAGCAGCAGACCTGACGATTTAAGTGGCACTAAGTCTTTCTTATTTATGAATATGTAGCTAATGGAAATTATCGTACACATCTTTCAGGTCAGTTTTCCGTGGAGCTAGAATCAATAACCTTTTGTTTGTACATGGGTGTCTGTGTTAATATGTGCAAGAGAGGATGCAAATTAAGGCATTTCCAGCCTTTAATAGTACTATTTACTATATTTTTTTTGTGTGTGTATGTGGTGCTTCCATGATATAATAACTTTGCTACATATACATTCAGAAACTTGCCCAGAGAAAGTCCTCAACTGGCCTGATAGGTTGGCTATTCTCATTGGAGTTGCCAAAGCAGTGCATTTTCTACATAAGAATCCCTTTGCCGGTTTAAATATCTCCATTAACCTGAGAATGGGAAATGAGAAGTAAAGAAATCAGCAAGCTTTACTAAATAATAACATTCAGTTTCTTCGTTATGTGCTGCATGGATTCTCATTTTCTTGTCTAGACCAATTCATCATGAACCAATACATACTGACATGAATGCAAAGTAATTACTTTGCATATATATATATATATATATATCAAGACATCGAGATTCTCTTGTTAAGCTATCTATTCAATGCTCCTTTGCAGGAGGGCTAGATATGTTTTAGGATAAGCAATAGCTATATAGTATTAATATTATAATTTATGCTTAGACGTGTTAAGATTTATATAAATGTTTATAATTATAAGTTTATAGCAAATGTTTTTAGCAAATCAATTTATTGTTTAATTATGTAAAAATGAAAGACAGGTAATATGGTTCAATGTCATGACCCTGCCCTCCAATCCACTCAAAAATTTGCAAGTCAAATTAGTTGGGTCATAAAATAAGCACCTTCGGTATTCAAAAAAATCTATTCCTAGTAAAATGGGTATCTTTGTATATACTATGGTATCTGTATTTATTTCTTTTGATAATATAAATATTTCTCCATTTATATTTTTTAATACTAAATTAGTCTTTACATATTCAGTAATTGTATGTCTGTTACCTGAATAATACTAAATTAATCTTTACATATTCACTAATTGTATGTCTGATTTTTCATTCCCCTCCTGTATCTAATTCATTTTGTATGTAATATTGATTGTCTTTTAAGGGTGATTTTAAATCTATTTTTTTCTTGATTATCTTTCCTTGTTCCTTTATAATTATTGGATCATTTTTAAATTGAGTTACGGGTTGCTATTTAGAAGATTTCCTGTTACAAATAACATCTGTTGATTATTTTCTGAACAGCCTCAGCAACTAGATGAATCAATTAGGATTGCTAAGGGAACCGTTGATATTCTAAAGGAGCAAGTATTCGGCTTTGATACTTTTTTTTGTGTCAAGCCAGGAGCCATATGAGGTAAGCCAATACTGATATTATAGCTTTTCTCCAAACTCTGAAAAGATATAAAAAAAAAATAGAGATGCTCTATAAGTTAGAATTGTGGTTGATGGTTGAGATTTGTAAAACTACACCCTTCTTTCTTCATGAACCAATACATGGAAATTTTTAATCTTTTTGCTTGTACTGTTTCTACAAGATAAGCTCCAGGCTGTTCCTTTTTCAAAATTGTGAAAAGATTCCACATTTTAACCTCTTTGTCTTACAATTTCCCATGCAGGTTTAGTGGCGGTGTTGCTCAGCATGTGGTTACTGCTGGGTTGAGGTGCATAGTGAGCAACCAAGACAAATGGTATTTAGATCACTTGGATACAACATGGCAAGAATTCTATCTGAACGAACCACTCACAAACATCACAAACAGTGAAATTAAGAATAAGAGGATTTGTCAAATTAAAAATAGCTTTAGGCTATAATAAACATTTTATGAACTGTTTGTGACTTTTCATTGTTACTGTTATATATGCATGTATCATTTTAGATATATTATTAGCAATATTATACACTTGTAAATAACAATTTATTCATTAATATTTATTTTTGTTATATTAAATATTGAGTAAATATAAATTTGTTATTTTTTAGTTTATTGTTTAAATAATAAAATTTTCATATTAAATTAATAAAAATAAGTTTTTATCAACATTTAGTAAAGATAAATCTCATGTTTGTATCAAAAGTCTTCCTAACTGAATTTAGCGAGGATTTAGTCCTCGCTAAATTTTGCGAGGATTTAGTCCTCGCTATCTTTTGCGAGGATTTAATCATCGCTAAATTTTGCGAGGATTTAGTCCTCGCTAAAGTTAGCGAGGGCTAATTCCTCGCAAACGATAGCAAGGACTAAATCCTCACAAAATATAGAGTCATCGCAAAAATTAGCGAGGACTAAATTCTGCTAGGATGACTTTTGTTACAAAATTTTTGTCCTCGCTAAATCCTCGCTAAACTGATTTAGCGACGAAAAATCATCATTTAAGTCCTCGCTATTTTGCATTTTTCTTGTAGTGAAATGAGATATGAAGAAAGAAAAATGAAATAACATTGAAAGAGACATTGATCTTTTTTATATGGGTTCCATGTATTATTGTCTTTTACTATTTACTTTTTTTTGTTGTTTACTTTTCATTTAATCTCTTTGTCCATTATTTCTTCACAACAGGAGGTCATGGACACTTTTCATTTAATTTTTCTTTGTCCATTATTTCTTCACAATATGAGTTCATGGGAAAATAATTTTCATTTGTCATTTTCATTTCAATCTCATTACAAAATGAGAGGTTGGAACTGCTTTACTATTTTTTTTTTAAAAAGTCAAAATTTCCTATCAATTTGTAGACATTGTGTGCGGGAGATGCAAGCGCCACATACTGGCTGGATTGAATGTCGGATTTCATTTGGTGGTGGGGCCTAGATGCCAATTTTCAGCACTGATATTGCCAGTTTTCAACACCCCACGCCTGTCAACCACGTGAGTCCCAACGAGTCCAATTCCGACTGTCCTTGTGCCATAATTCATCACATTACATTTCTAATTTTTTTTACTATAGTCCGATATTTCAAAATATTTTTAAAAATAATTCTATTTTCAAAACAACCCTTAAAAAAGAAGACTTCATGATGTTGTTCAACGGAATGGAAGCTTATCTCTTAGTATTTAACTAATCAATGATTAGAATTGATGATTTTTCTATTTCATTGGGATTCAAATCTCTTAAAATTTATCATAAACAAAAAAGAATTGATAATTTTCTTCTTCCACATGAAAAAAGTAACATCATTTCAAAAGAAATGATAGTAATTAAGTAATGGATTATATTCATATTAAATAATTATTTTTAGCATTTCCTGGAAGGTTCTGTTGTCACCGACATTTGAACCTAAATCATTATATTCCTTTTTTTTTTTTTTCGCTTTTTGAGATATATGGCGTCGTTTTATTTTGTGGCCATTAGTCGTATATCAAACTCAGCAACAATTATTAGTGTGATTATTACGATAAATATAAACAGCTCAAATTTAGTTGAGACATCCTCATTAACTCACAGCCATTCAATAATTAAAAGCTTTTTATTAGGGCGATCACCGTCTTTTACCAAGATTTTATATTAAGGAGGTATAGTCTACATATATTTTCATACACATAAATAGGGGTGACAAATGAATGAATTAGATAAATTTAAATGAGATTATTAATGAATGGGTCATTAATAGATTAGATCATAAATATATTAAAAAATATAGATTATAAATGGATTAATATCCAAATAAATTAGATGAATTTAGATCCACTCATGAATTTAATGTAAATTATTATAAATTATTTTATTTATTAATTAATAGATATGATAATAATAATAATATTCAATTAAAAATATAATATAAATAATAAATTAATATATAAAAAAATAAACGTTTAATTAATAATTTTTAAAAATTTCATGTAATGCTTTGATTTATAAAAATTCTCCTTTACATCCTAAATTCATGGATTAAATTAATACATAAAATTCATAATAAACTAATCACTATTTATTTTTAATTTATTTATCCTATGTCTTTTTTCATTTAGTTTGGTTTACCAATTTGTTCATGAAATCGATTTAATAAATGTTTTCGTCAATTTATCCAAACGTCAAAATAATTATAATAATAACCTGCAAAATTTAATGTGACTACTGGCTACCGCAGGACAATTTTTTTAATAATGCATTTTAAAAAACTAATTATCAAATTAGGGTGTGTCAGAAAAAATTTACAGAAATATGATAATATGTGAAATAGCTGACAGGTGGAGCAAAATTGTCGAAAAGTGTCAGCCGCCACAGAGGAGAGAGAAAAACCTGCAAAAGCTAAAATCGCTGCAGGCTGTAGCGATTTTAGGTCTGAAATGACCTTCTACAAAGTTGTAGGTCTATGTTTCTAGTTTCCAAAACACTAAAAATTATCTCAATATGACATGTAAATTTTCAGATATTCAAGAAAAATCACAGACTGCTCATAAAAACGGGATGACAGCTATAACCAGATTTCAATACAAATTTTCACTATCATGTAGTGAAAATCAATTCTCGGTTTCTTCTAACAAAATTAAGATATATGTGTCTAGTTTCTACCAACTAGAATTTCTCCATTTTAATACATATAACTCAAGATATGACCAAAAGAGTGCAGGCTGGTCCATTGAGTCATAAAACAGATTTTTGGTATATTTCAACAAAACTTGTATTTTTCATCTCTAAACCACTTCCAAGCTTAAAATCAACCATGAAACATATAATAGAAGCAGTGAAGACATCTTTCATGTCAACACATCAAGCATACACACACATAATCATACAAGTTCTCATACCTTATTTAAGCTCCAACCTTTCTTTACTCTTGGAGAGCCTCCTTTCCCTTCTTCTTACTTGTTTCTCCTTCTATAAAATAAGACACTACCATGAACACCCATCAAGCTATTCAATGAAAAATATACAACAAAGAAGAAACAAAGTTACCTTACAACCAAAACCAAGTAAATCTTTCTTCTTTTTGCCAAAAACCCAAGAAATCTAGAGAGAGGATTTGAGAGAGAGAGTTTAGGGTTTGAGAGAGGATGAAGATGAAGAATGAAGACCAAGGTTTGGCCGGCCATCACTCTCCAAAATATCTCCTCTCTTTAACTTTCTATTGGTCCAAATGTTATGTTTATGACAATATTGCTCTTTGGTCCTCCAATTTCCTTTATTTTTAATTATACCCCAAAACTTACCCTTTCACTTTTCAATTAGGTCTTTTTATATGCATTTACACTTTATTTAACATAGACTATAATAATTAATTAGTAAAAATTCTCCTAGGGTATAATGAGGGGCATTATAACTCTCTCCCCCTAAAAGAATTTCGTCCTCGAAATTCATACCTTTATTGAAGAGCTGTGGGTATTGAGCCCGCATGACTGCTTCAGGTTCCCAAGTCATTTCTTGTACACCATGGTGTTGCCATAACACTTTGACTAGGGAGATTTCTTTGTTCCTCAATTGCTTAACTTCTCTGGCCAAGATCATTTTAGGCTCCTCTTCATATGTGTAATCAGATCTGACACTGATGTCTTGCACAGGTACAATATGCGACTCATCTGATCTATATCGTCGAAGCATAGAAACATGAAAAACATCATGCAGCTTTGATAATTCACTGGGAATATCCAATCGGTATGCTACCGGTCCAACCCATTCCAAAATTCTGTAAGGACCTATAAATCTGGGACTGAGTTTCCCTTTTTGTTTCGAATAGTAACACTTTTCTCCATGGGAATACCTTCAAGAATAGCTCATCACCAACTTGATACTCAATATCTTTCCTTTTCAAGTCCGCATATGATTTCTGCCTTTCACTTGCTTCTTTCAACCTTTGCTTGACAAGTTGTATCTTCTTTTTGGTATCTTTAACAATGTCAGGACCTGTTAATTTGCTTTCAGCTAACTCTGTCCAACATGAAGGAGTTCTACATTTTCGACCATAGAGTATTTCATAAGGTGGCATACCAATGCTAGTTTGATAGCCATTATTGTATGTGAATTCCATCAAAGTCATATATTTATTCCAACTCCCGGGAAAATCTAAAACATAGCCTCTTAACATGTCCTCTAACACTTGTATAGTCCTTTCCGATTGTTCATCGGTTTGAAGATGAAAAGTAGTACTAAGAAGAAGCTTTGTGCCTAAAGCTTGTTATAGACTTTTCCAAAATTTAGAAGTAAATCTCGGATCCCGATCTAAAATGATTGAGATTGGTATCCCATGCAATCTAACAATCTGGTCTAAATATAACTCAGCAAACTTATCCATCGAATAGTTAGTTCGGACCGGTATAAAATGAGCTACCTTTATCAATCTGTCTACTATGACCCACATCGCATTATGCTTCTTCTAAGTAATGGGTAAACCTATGACAAAGTCCATGGTAACATTATCCCATTTCCATTGAGGAATGGGAAGAGGATTTAACAGTCCCGAAGGAAGTTCATGCTCTGCTTTTACTTGCTGACATGTCAAGCATTTAGAAACATACTCAGTTACATCTCTCTTCATCCCTGGCCACCAGTAGAACTATTTCTGATCTCTATACATTTTGTTACCACCAGGATGCATGGTGAATACAGTGTTATGGGTTCTTTGGAATAAATCTCTCTTTAATTCATTAATATCTGGCACACATAACCGATTATGATAGTAGAGACCACCATCAATCCCAATTAAATACTCTACTGGACCCCCTTCATGCACTGATTGAGCCAATTGCTATAACTTTTTATCATTTTCCTATGCATCTATTACTACCTGCCTTAGATTAGGGCGAGCTCGCAATTGAGCTAACAAAGCCCCATCAGATGCCAACTTCCATTTACAATTTTGTAACAATAGGGTTGCCATCATCTTTCGACTCAATGCATTAGCCACCACATTTGCCTTTCCTGGATGATAGTCAACTATACAATCATAATCTTTGAACAATTCTAGCCATCTTCGCTATCTTAGATTGAGATCCTGCTGAGTAAGCAAGTATTTAAGACTTTTATGATCTGTATAGATTCTGTACTTTTCACTGTAAAGGTATTATCGCCATATCTTTAAAGCAAAAACGACTGCTGCCAGCTCTAAATCATGAGTCGGGTAATTCTATTCATGGGGCTTTAACTATCTTGATGCATAAGCCACTACTTTACCTTCCTGCATTAACGCACATCCCAAGCTAGTTTTCGACCCATCACTATACATAGCATATTCTTTACCTGCTATTGGCTTAGTGAGAACTGGAGCTTCCGTTAACATCTTCTTTAGCTGTTCAAAACTTACTTGACAATGATCTATC
Source organism: Excoecaria agallocha (assembly GCA_037975025.1). Lineage (NCBI taxonomy): Eukaryota > Viridiplantae > Streptophyta > Magnoliopsida > Malpighiales > Euphorbiaceae > Excoecaria > Excoecaria agallocha. The sequence goes on along the minus strand of CM075807.1, from coordinate 47,682,640 downwards.
CATTCGAATCTTGCTTCTTTCCGAAGTAACTTAGTGAGCGGAAAGGTAATAACTTAAAAGCCTCTCATAAATCGTCTATAATAGCCGGCTAAGCCTAAGAAACTCTAGACTTTCGGCACATTCCTAGGCGATCTCCAATTTACAATAGCTCCAATCTTTTTAGGATCCACCCTGATGCCTTCTGAAGACACCACGTGCCTAAGAAAAAAGACTTCTTTAAGCCAGAACTCACATTTACTTAGCTTTGCATATAACTATTGTTCTCTTAAAGTTTGCAATACTATTCTCAAATGTTCTGCATGCTCCGCTTCATTGTGAGAGTAAACCAAGATATCATCGATAAATGCCACAATAAATTGGTCTAAATAGGGTATGAACACCCTATTCATCAGATCTATGAAGGCTGTTGGTGCGTTAGTCAACCCAAAAGGCATTACTAAAAATTCATAATGACCATATCGAATTTTAAAAGCAGTCTTCTGAACATTTACATCCTTGACTAGAAGTTGATAGTATCCCGACCTCAAATCAATTTTAGGAAATACCCCAACACCCTTTAATTGATCAAATAAATCTTCAATTCGAGGTAAAGGATACTTGTTCTTCACAGTTACTTTGTTGAGCTGTCTGTAGTCAATGCACATCCTCAAAGTGCCATCTTTCTTTTTGACAAACAATACCGATGCGCCCCAAGGTGACATACTAAGCTTGATGAAGCCTTTATCCAACAGCTCTTGTAACTGAACTTTTAACTCCTTTAATTCTGATGGCACCATTCTATAAGGTGCTCTGGAGATAGGAGCAGTTCCAAGCAAAGTTTCTATAGATAACTCTACTTCTCTCTCTGGTGGCAAACCCGAAAGTTCTTTGGAAAAAACATCAGGAAACTCATTGATTACTGGAATATCTTGAAGATTAACTGTCTCCCTCTTAGAATCAAGAACCAAAGCCAAGAATGCTTCGTATCCTTTTCTAAGGAATCTTTTCGCTTTCATAGCAGAGATAACATTGGTTAAGGGTTTATACTTAATACCCTGAATTAATATTTTTCCTCCCCATCATTCTTAACTACTACTGTTTTAGCTCTACAGTCCACTATGGCTTGGTATCTAGACAACCAATCCATACCCAGGATTACATCAAATTCATGGAAAGGTAAAATAATTAAGTCAGCTGAAAACTCTCTCCCTTGAATCCTAATAGGACAATTTCTATAAATTTCATTTACATGTATACTATGGCCCAAAGGACTGATTACACATATATCATAGCTCAGATGATCTACAACAGATACATTTCTATCCAACTCCCCATTACAAATATATGAATGTGTAAATCCCAGGTCTATAAGCACATACACATCAGTATCAAAGAGAGAGAATATACCAGCTATGACCTCAGGAGCATTGGCATCTTCTCGACCTCTCATAGCATAAGCTCTGACAGGAGGTGTAGGAGCGAATGGTCGATCCACTATCTCAGAAATATTCCTGGACTATCCTCTAAACTGACCCAATCCACCTCTGCCTTTACCACGACCTCTACTTGAAGAGGGTGCATTAGAAGCTCCTCTATTACTTTATGGACTGGAGGCTTGCTCCTGCTTCATAGGATAATTTGCCATAAAATGGTCTGAGCTACCACATCTGAAGCAAGCACCAGTAAGCATTCTGCAAGTACCCTAATGTCGTCTAAAATAATAAGTACATTATGGAGCTTGACCTGTAATGGCCTTAACGTCGGACTGATCGTGAATAGTGCTTTTCGATAGTGAATAGTATCTCCGGGCTGAAAATAACACCCGGAAGTGGAAAAATTTTTATTGGACTATTGGAAATTACTAGTCACGGGTAGTTTGGGGTTGAAATTTAAAGTGAAATTGAGGTCAAATAGGCCTCCAAAAGCTAAAAGAACGAAAACCGAGAAAATTAGGAATTAGGATTTTTAATTGAATTTTTGACCGTTTTGGTTACTAAAAATAGCAAATGAAGTCTAAAACTTATCAAAAATTATATATATGCATAAAATAATATGTAGATTATTTTGGTGGCAAAAAGTAAATTTTTTTTGTCACATTGGTATTTTGGAATCAGACCAATATGATTTAATCGGACCGATAAAATTGAATCAGACCCGAAACGAACTCCGATTGGGCTGAAATTTTAGGTATAGCCTATTTTTGATGTGATATGAATAATGGAATCAAATTTGAAGAAAATTAAAGTTATTAAGTAAGAGAAATTAATTAGGGCTAAAATTGGATAAATAATATGCCTAAACTAATAAATAGTTCAAGCCCATCTAAGGCCCAGCCCATGGCCCATTCATAAGACCTATATAATATGAATTTCTCCAGAAATCTCCAGCAGCAACTCCTTTCTTCTTCTTCCCTCTTGGTGGCCGAATTCTACCTCTCTCAAATTCCTCTCTTTTTCTTTCAATTCTTCTCCAATTCTCACCAAATCAAAGCCTCCTAAAGTGATTTCAGCCTCTTTAGATTGCCTTCATCAGCTCCAATCCTTGATTCAAAGAAGAACATCAAGAGAAATTTAGAGTTAAAGTTTAGGTGTCAAAATTAGGTATGTGAATTTCTTGCTTTTTAATTGGTTTTTAGGTGCCTACTACTAATTTTGGGTGCCTAGAGTTCATTTTAGCTATTAAATTTAGCATTTGAGGCTAAAATAATTGAGATATAATGGATGGAAATTTTGGTTTGTTAAGGATTTCAAGAAGAGGAGCAAAGTTCTCAAGCCAATGGAAAGGGAAAGGAAGCCTAGGTAAGGAGAATCCATAGAAAAAGGTGTGTGACTAATAAATCCTTTTATTTCCCAATTAAATTAATGAAATTCCTTTAGGTTTCTTAAGAAAATTTTTATGTATTGTGATATAATTGAAATTAATATTATATTCATGCATTTAGGAGTGATATATGCCTATTAGAGACTTTAAATGAAATAAAAATCAATGATATGAGGGACTTGTAGTGTAGGCCGAATGGTATATCATAAGAAATTAATGTAAAAATTGATGATTTTAATGATTTTAAGCTTCCTAATATTAATACTAATGTAAATTAATGAGTATGAATTTTTATCGAATTTATGGAAATTAAATGAATATTTTTGGAATAAATATTAATTAGGTATTAGTTGAAAAATATGACATTTAAATGAATTATGGCATAACTTAGTGATTTCATGATGAATTATTGTAAAATGGCTTGTAATATGTGTAAATAAGATTGACTGTAATGATAAAGTATTAATACTGTATTGACAAGTAATGAAAAATAAGAAATTAAGAAAATATGTGCCCTTAGAAGAGTCAGGCAGTAAAACCTAGTTCAGGATATAATTGGCTGGCCATAGGGATACATATACCGCGGTGCAAGTCATGGCGACTTGCTTACTATGGACGGATCACTGATCGCCATAGTATATTTATCATACGTACTGTCACATGTCATATGTTATATGAGGGATGATTCTTGGAGGTCATTTCTCATTCTATTGTGGCCCTGTGGGGTCCACGTCCCGCATATCCAGTCTGAGAATTTTCTGCCGGGTCTGTACTAGGGGCATATTGATAAGATAATGTTAAAAGTGTGAAAAAGAAGTTAAAAAGGAAAGTTTTATATGAAAAAGGGACTAAAATGAAAAGAATTTAGAAGTTAGGGGTAAAACGGTAAATTGCCTAAAAGGTGCAATTGATTGATAAAAGTAACAAAAGAAATAAGTAATAAGGGTAAAATGGTAATTTAGTCAATTAATTGGATAAAAAGCCAACCGTATAAAGTTAAAGGACTAAAATGTAATTTTACATGAAAAAGATTAAATTAAGGCTTAAACGGTAAATTATAAGTTAACTAACAAGGTAAGATAATAAAACAAGGAATAAAAGGGCAAACTAGTAATTAATAGGGTAAAAAGGACATTTTTGTAATAAATGAGAAGTTCAAGGACTAACTTGAAAAGATAAAGAAGTTTGTGAATTGAAAGGGAAATTAATCATTCATAAAATAAAGATTGCTTTGATAGAAGAAAAATCGATAATACATTGTTTAAACCAAAATTATTAATACAATTATATTTTAGGGAAATACTATGATTTTTAGTCACCGCTGGGCATGTTTAATGCTCAGCACGTAGAATTTACTGCGTGCAGGTACAGATAGTCTGGAGCATGGTACATAGAGGAAAAATTGAAGCTGAAGAGTTAAAAAGAATATTTTTGTGGCATGTATATATATATCCCTATTATGTTTTGTATAAGAAGATAATACTGTAGCTATGATCGCATTATGTATTAATTATGGTAGTATGGGGATAAGGAATTGTAGGGAATGAATGATATACAAGTGTTGCTTGAGAATAACTGTGGATGTGTTATATGATTGATATAAACTGTTGTGCCTCTGAGAGGCTGTGTAAATATTTGTTTTTCAGGGGGCTAGTTAAGAATACAGCCGTTATATTGCCAAAATTTTATTAAATGCATAGTGATTTATGGACAGTTATAGGTCATTGATTAATGAAAGTTCATATGCAGATTGATTGTTAAGGGAATTAGGAAAAAAAAAATTTCTGACCGACTGCCTATCCGATAAGTCCGTTACAGTAAGGGTGTTACATGACCTCTACCCTGTCCTGATGCAGTGCCTCTACCAGATCCAGTTGAAGAAAAAGTCCCCTGTTGTCTACCTCTAGATGCAGGGCGATTACCAGATGCCATTGGTTGATCTCCTGAAGTCATCCTCGATCTTTTCCCTGATGAAGAACCACCCCGAGAGAAGCTTCTTCTTCTTTGTTCTCTTTCTCTTTTAGAATTTTCTTCTTTCTCCACCCGAATAGCTGCTTGAACCAGTTGATGATAATCCACAGGGTGCAAAGAGATAGGACCTATCAAATGCTCTCGGATCTGATCATTCAACCCATCTTTAAACTGGCGACATTTGAAAGGCCCAGTCAACATAGGTTTTGGTGCATATTTGCTCAAGTGACTGAATTCTGCTTCATATTCAGCCACTGACATATCTCTCTATTTTAAATTCAGAAACTGTTTCATCCTTTCATCCTTATATGCTTTAGTCACATACCTCTTTTTGAATTCTGCTACAAAGAATTTCCAAGAGAGGGAATCAGGTAGCCGAGGTTGTGTCTGAACTAGCTACAACCAATCATAAGCTACTCCCTGGAGCAAGGACACATCATAGGTCACCTTTTGATTAGCCGGGCACTGAACTTCTATAAATACCCATTCCAACCTTTCGAGCCACAACTTTGCTTCCTTAGACTCTTCCTAAGTGGAGCCTAGAAACTCTTTTGCACTATATTTTCTGATCTCAGAAATAGGGGCCTTTGGTGTAGTCATCCTTTATAAAATCTGAGCCATGTCGTGGAAAATTTTCAACAATGCTTCCCTAGGCTCAGTAGCAGCTACACCACCTTTGGTGGATGCAGAAGATTCAGGCTGAGAAGGATTAGATTGTCCAGGTAGATTGCTTTTAGCCGATTCATCTATCACTTCACGATGTCCTTCCATATCTAACTATATCAAAAGAACCACAGGGACAACCACAATTAGACAACATCAACCAAAAATCTATATTTATAAACCTTAAAATTCCTATAGGCCAGAACCGCCTAAACCAAGGCGCTCTGGTACCAAAAATGTAATGACTATACTAGATAATCCTGATTACTGTTACTAATTACATTCCATTAATCCTGTGAGTCATCCGTTGATGATGCAGATAGGTATAGACACATATATATATATATATATATATATACTATGCAAATCATATAAGATTAAGTTTGATACTTTAACATACTGTTGGTTATTATTTTCAAAATGTGATAATTACATGAATTTAATACAAAATACGTCATTATAACCAAAAAAATGCAAAATTGAAATCCCATACTTCAAAACTATTCTTCCTAGTCTGATGTTGGCCTGAAGATTGTTAGCTCTGTCCCTGAAGAAAGGGTCTAACCTGCGAACCTATATGGATATACACCCATGCTAAGCTATAAAGCTTAGTAGGGAACAAACTAACATGTTGATAACCACCCACAACGGTTATTACCAAACATGCAACAATAATACAAAATAAATTGCATTTACTTCATTAATAAATAATAAATAAAATGCATTATTGGAAGGAATAACTATATCATTAAATCATAAAATAAAAGATTACAAACTGTATATGCATATTATTTATCTTATAAATTTATGTATTTAATTTCCTGTGGGTGTGGATACCATAAGCTATTAAATCGGTAAATACCTAAAGGTATTAAATCTGTGGACCCATTCGGGTCAGAACTGTGGTCTCATTGAGAGACAAACTGTGGACTCATAAGAGTCAGACTATAGCAGCTGCGACTGTAACCATATAGGTATGCCTATCTATCCACCACCAAGTCTTTGTATGCAGGCAAAATAAATCATATCTCATATGTTATGAAATTATGCTCATATGATCCAATACAGCATAGATGAATACAAGGTACTATAATGTTATACATGGTTAATTTCATAACATAACAATAGTCATTGTACTATAATTACATTAAAGTAAACACATGCATACTATACTTTGAACTTGAATAGTAAAATCTTAAACTTTTATCTTTAAACGAATCTTATAATTAAAAGGGATATATTACTATATACTTGCAAGTTAGAAGGATTTATAAGCTTAGGAAGGGCTTAGATAAGTTTGGACATCAAATGGGGTCATAAAACTCCAAGTATCAAAATATAAGGGAGGGTCATGGTTACTACCAATTCATGGTAACCGTGAGCCCAGACATGTAATAGGGGTCATGGTTACTACCAATTTCATAGTAACCGTGAGCTAGGATGCTCCTCGGTTCTGGACTAAAAGCTAACTACCTCACGGTTACTAAGCCTTGGGTGATAACCGTGAAGTAAGGCTACGAGAAGGGGTCACGGTTACTATGAATTCATTAGTAACTGTGAGCTAGGGCAGGTTTTGGTTTTGGAAAGAAAACTAGGGTGGCTCATGGTTACTACCAAAAAGGTAGTAACCGTGATGCCCTAATCTGCCCAACGACAGATTTCCATATCCGGATTCTAAGATAGTTTTGACCTATGAAATGACATTTTCAGCTAAAATGACCTTCTACAAAGTTGTAGGTCTATGTTTCTAGTTTCCAAAACACTAAAAATCATCTCAATAGGACCTGTAAATCTTCAGATATACAAGAAAACTACAGACTGCTCATTAAAATGGGATGACAACCATAACCAGATTTCAACACAAAATTTCACTATCATGCAGTGAAAATAAATTCTTGGTTTTTTCTAACAAAATCAAGATATATGTGTCTAGTTTATATAAAAACTATAATTTCTCCATTTGAATATATATAACTCAAGATATGACCAAAAGAGCGCAGGCTGGTCCATTGAGTCATAAAACATATTTTTGGTTTCTTTCAACAAAACTTGTATTTTTCATCTGTAAACCACTTCCAAGCTTAAAATCAACCATGAAACATATAATAGAAGTAGTGAAGACATATTTCATGTCAACACATCAAGCATACACACACATAATCATACAAGTTCCTAGACCTTATTTAAGCTCTAACCTTTCTTCACTCTTGGAGAGCCTCATTTCCCTTCTTCTTACTTGTTTCTCCTTCTATAAAATAAGACACTACCATGAACACCCATCAAGATATTCAATGAAAAATATACAACAAAGAAGAAACAAAGTTACCTTACAACCAAAACTAAGTAAATCTTTCTTCTTTTTGCCAAAAACCCAAGAAATCTAGAGAGAGGATTTGAGAGAGAGAGTTTAGGGTTTGAGAGAGGATGAAGATGAAGAATGAAGACCAAGGTTTGGCCGGCCATCACTCTCCAAAATATCCTCCTCTCTTTAACTTTTTATTGGTCTAAATGTCATGTTTATGATAATATTGCTCTTTAGTCCTCCAATTTCCTTTATTTCTAATTATACCCCAAAACTTACCCTTTCACTTTTTAATTAGGTCCTTCTATATGAATTTACACTTTATTTAACATAGACCATAATAATTAATTAGTAAAAATTCTCCTAAGGTATAATGAGGGGTATTACATGGAATTTGCGACACATTTGGATCATAAAGTACTTGATCAACTCTCAATCATTCCACTCTTATGCCTTCTACTATGAAAGTCAATAAATTATTGTTCAATAGGTGTAACATTAGTGAGATTGGGACAAGGTTGATGTGGATATTCGGTTGCAATTCGATCCTCAAAACCTACTGCATTTAATATGCTTTCCATTATCCAGCTATTATTCGAAGATTCACCTGATTCATTATATATTCTTTCAACACCATCAGCCAAAAAAATTTTAAAGTTAGCAATATTTTTGACACAATATATCCTTTTGAAAATGATTATTTATTACTATAATTATGAAAAATACATAGCATGTGAAATACTTATTTTTGCTGAACGTGATGCATCAACTGGAGTTATCCAACGTCTAGTTCGTTACATATATCATTGCATGTATTCAGATCGATTATGCAATGAATGCCTTATTCGTTGGCCTATAACAACACGTGTATGACAAATGTTCCATATATTTATGAAGAATGCAAATTTAGTGATCCAATTTATATGGTGAAGGCCCCGCAGGTCTATCGTATGCAGATTGGCTTGTATAAGGGGTTGAGATGGAATTTGCTGGTCAAAACCAAATTGGTGCATGACCTTATCAATTTGGTGCCACTCAATTGTGTTGAAACAAATTAGTGGAACAACAGCCATCCAACTCTGTTGTCCACTTGTATAATATTCGAGAATAAGACCAATGACATTGTTGTAAGGCTCCCACTCAAACTGTGTTGGAAAAAAACATAAAAATATAAAAATATAAAAATAAAGGTCATAAATTAAATCATAATTTTAATGTAATGCAAAAAAAATTTAAATGATTTAATTAAATTTAAATAAGAACCTCATTAATATCCTGTGTATCTAATATTCCTCTATACGTCCATATATTCCTCCTGTTGATGATATTTATGTCCAGAGGTTCGATCCATCTAAATAAACATAATTCCAAAATATTATTTATCATATTTTTATAATAAGATAATATAATAAATTTAAATTAAATGTGAATTTATAATGATACCCTTCAATCTTGATTAAAAATTAAAAAAAAAGAGAGGTCAATATCTTACCTTCAATTTTGAGATTAGATAATTTTCAAAATTATTACCACCTACAAATTAAACAAAAAAAATATAATTAATAATAAAATATTTTTAATTAACAAATTTAAATAGTATATTACAATAATATTAAAAATTAATATCTTACCTTCAAATAAAAATTACACAAGAGACTTTGTAAATGAGAAGAACCAAATAAAAAGAGAGTGAACTAGCAAATGAGATATGAAGAAAGAAAAATGAAATAACATTGAAAGAGACATTGACCCCTTATATATGGTGATAATCTTGTTTTTAATGTTTATTTTCTGGATAATTTTGTGTGTTTTAGTGTCTCATCTTGCATGCTTTTAGTGTTTTAATGCTAAAATATTGTTTCTTATGTTTATTTTAGTTATTTTTGATAAATTTAAAGTTTTTGGGTGATTAATGGTTTTAAATTTCAATTTATGCATGAAATTTTGCTAAGGCACAACTGAGACAAATCGTCCCAGCCGTGTCCAATGTAGATGGCAAAAACTCACCATTTCACTAATGGCCACGACTGAGACAAACTGTCCCAACCGTGTTCAATTCAGGAGTCAAAGCGCACCATTTCGTTAAAGGTCACGGTTGAGACAAAGTATCCCAGTCGTGGCAAAGTGCAGCCTATAAACGCCTTTTGATCTAGAAGCTTGTCGTGGCTGAGACAAACTATCCTAGCCGTGCCCATGAAAATTATCACTTTGTCTCCTTTTGTCGCGGCTGAGACAAAAGTATCCCAGCTGTGGCCTCTTGGACAGCTCTATAAAAGCTGCGAAATTTTCTGCTTAGAAGAGTCTTTTCTAGGGTTTCGTGCATAGAGTGTATAGGTAGAGAATAAAATACAGTTTTTCATATTTTGAGAGTTTTTCATACTTAGTATTAGAGTTTTACTTGTAAAAATCATTCTTTTATTTTAGTTTTACTTCAAGAACACAAATATAGTTATAGTTTTAGTTTCTAGTTTTGAAGATTACAACTTACAATCAAAGTGTTGTTTGAAGAAGAAAAGAAAAAGCTTCATCAACTTCAAATCTTCAGCTTCAAATGGGTTTTATAGTTTTCACTCTTACTTTGTTCATCTTTTATATTATGGATAGTGAGTAGTTATCTTTGTTGCTTGGGGAAGCTTTGAATCCCCTACTCACAATGTGAATATTGAGCATATTTTGATTTTTACATGAATGAATGGTCTATTTCACTGTTACTTATTTATATTTCATGGATTTTCAATCTATTGAGTTAATTTCCATACATGGATGAATGATGTTCATCATATATCTTTGAATGTGTATTGAGTCTAGTGGATTGAAGTCTATGAATAATCTTGCTCAGTTTCTCTTTCATGAATGTTGTATTATTTTAGACGGCTCCGGAATAAGATTCTAAATGTGCAGTAATTGTGATTTTAGGACTAAAGTTTTGAGTGAAATGGATGAGATTTGGGTTGTTTGGCTCTGAAATGGGAAGGCAACCTAAACTTAGGATGTTAGACTCATGTATAGGCTAGTTATTGGGCTGGCTCCGTAATGGGAAGTTTAACAACTAGAATAGTTGGCTTCACAATGGGAAGCTTGGGTTAAGAGGGTTATCCCGAATTCATTCATGTATACTTTAAGATAAAATTAATTCACAGTGGGTATGGGGTGGATGAGTGAACCTAAGCAACGTTTTAATTTCTATATATTTTCATACTTGTTAATTTTTCTGAATTAAATAAATACTCAATTCACTGTTATTAGAATTAAATTTTCCTTCATTGCATATTTTAGCTTTTAAAGTTTGCACTATACAAATTAAATAACTCATACACACTAAATTGGAAATTCTTTAGCATACAATTAATTTCCACAGTTTTCACACATATTTTCTTTAGGTTCGATATTTGCGGGTCCTAATATACCCCACTTTATTACTTGTCAATCTAGTGTACTTGCTAGGGTCGCAACATATGGGTTCCATGTATTATTGTCTTTCACTATTTACTTTTTTTGTTGTTTACTTTTCATTTAATCTCTTTGTCCATTTAATCTCTTTGTCCATTATTTCTTCACAGCAGGAGGTCATGAACATTTTTCATTTAATTTCTTTTTGTCCATTATTTCTTCACAATATGAGTTCATGGAAAAATAATTTTTATTTATCATTTCTATTTCAGTCTCATTACAAAATGAGAGGTTGGAGCTGCTTCACTGTTTTTTTAAAAAAAAGTCAAAATTTCCTATCAATTTGCAGACGTTGTGTGCGGGAGATGCAAGCGCCACATACTAGGTTGATTGGATGCCGGATTCCATCTAGTGGTGGGGCCTAGATACCAATTTCCAGTACTTATGTTGCCAGTTTTCAACACCCCACGCTAGTCAACAGGGTGAGTCCCAATGAGTCCAATTCCGGTTGTCCTTGTACCGGAATTCATCACATCATATTTTTAATTTCTTTTACTGTAGTCTTATATTTCAAAATATTTTTAAAAATAATTCTATTTTCAAAACAACCCTTAAAAAAGAAGACTTCATGATGTTGTTCAACGGAATGGAAGCTTATCTCTTAGTATTTAACTAATCAATAATTAGAATTGATGATTTTTCTATTTCATTGGGATTCAAATCTCTTAAAATTTATTATAAACAAAAAAGAATTGATAATTTTCTTCTTCCACATGAAAAAAGTAACATCGAAATGAAAAAAGAAATGACAGTAATTAAGTAAGGGATTGTATTCATATTAAATAATTATTTTTAGCATTTCCTGGAAGGTTCCGTTGTCACCGACATTTGAACCTGGATCATCATATTCACCTTTTTTTTTCGCTTTTCGAGATATATGGCGTCGTTTTATTTTGTGGCCATTAGTCGTATATCAAACTCAGCAACAATTATCAGTATGATTATTACGATAAATATAATACAATCATCATATTAATGAATGTTAGTTGAGACATCCTCATTAACTCACAGCCATTCAATAATTAAAAACTTTTTATTAGGGCGATCACCGTCTTTTACTAAGATTTTATATTAAGGAGGTATAGTTTACATATATTTTCATACCCATAAATAGGGGTGACAAATGAACAAATTAGATGAATTTGAATTGAATTATTAATGAATGGATCATTAATAGGTTAGATCATAAATGCATCAAAAAATATGAATTATAAATGGATTAATATCTAAATAAATTGAACGAATTTAGATCAACTCTTGGATGTAATGTAAATTATTATAATTTATTTATTTATTAATTAATGAATCAAATAATAATAATATTTAATTAAAATATATAATATAAATAATAAATTAATATATAAAAAAATAAACATTTCATTAATAATTTTTAAAAATTTCATGTAATGCTTCAATTTATAAAAATTCTCCTTTACATCCTAAATTCATGGACTAAATTAATACATAAAATTCATAATAAACTAATCACTATTTATTTTAATTTATTTATCCTATGTCTTTTTTCTTTTAGTTTGGTATACCAATTTGTTCATGAAATCGATTTAATAAATGTTTTCGTCAATTTATCCAAACAACGTCAAAAATAATTATAATAATAACCTGCAAAATTTAATGTGACTACTGGCTACCACGGGACAATTTTTTTAATAATGCATTTTAAAAAACTAATTATCAAACTAGGATGTGTCAGAAAAAATTTACAGAAATGGGGTAATATGTGAAACAGTTGACAAGTGGAGCGACATTGCCGAAAAGTGTCAGCCGCCACAGAGGAGAGAGAAAAACCTGAAATCACTGCAGGTTATAGCGATTTCAGGTCTGAAATCGCTGCAGTCTGCAACGATTTTAGCTTTTGCAGATTCTCCCTCCGGTCCACGTGAATTTTCAATTTTTCTAAAAAAGCTTTTCCTATGTTGTCTTGTCAATTTGTCCTAAGAGAGAAGACTGAATTTGAATTTTTTTAGGGCAAATGCCCTATATTAATGGGACTTGGCCGGATTTTATGGTCTTCTCCTTCCTTTCTCTTCCCCTTGCTCCTCATGCATCTTAGAATACTTGGTAAGTTTTCTTTCTTGATCTTTCATCTTTTATTGTTCTTTCTTCTTTGGTTTATTTTGTGTTTCATAATAAGCATGTTATATTACGTATTAGTTAGGTTATATTTAATGAAATAATTATAATTATAGATAATTGTAAGTATTAATTATTTATAAATAATTAATATTAAGTAGATGATTAGAGAAAACATGATTGTAGTTATTTTGTAATGTTAGGGTTAAATACACAAATAAAAAAATTAATAATAATGATTAGATGTGGAAATTTTATTTGGTTATTTGTTTGGTTATTATTTTAATATGATTTTAAGAATTTATTTGGTTACTATTTTAGCTTGTATTTAGTAATTTATTTTAATATGATTTAAGTTATTTAATTTAATATGGTTTTATTTATTTGTTTGGTTATTAATTTGATATTGTTTGAATGTAATTGATAGTTATTTAATTGGTTATTAATTTAATATGTCATTAGTTATTTGTTTAATATGATTATAAAGTTAAATAATTTAGAGTTAATTAATATGAATTAAGTTAATTAGTTTGTTATTATTTTATACTTTTATAAAAGATAATATGTTTCATTTAGTTCAAGAGTTGAATTAAATTGTTTTCTTAGTCTTTTAGTTGAAGTAAAAATTAAAACAAATAAATTAACTGTTAATTTTAATAATCCATGGTATTAATAAACTTAAAAATATTATTAATGGTGTTAAATAATTTTTGACATGTGATAAATATTAGGTAACTGGGTGACCTACAAAGAAAGGCAAGTAAATTTAGAATTTAAAAATATAAATATGTTATGACAATAGCTTTAGTTGGAAAATACAAAATTTATTTATATGTAAATTATAATGTAAAATAACAATTTTTTATACTGTATTACAAGGTTTATACTGTATTACAAGGTGTGATATTTATTGTATTAGTTATAATAAATTTGTATACATAAATGTTTTATAATTAATAAATAAAAACAATAGTTAATTGTGTTGATATTTAATTTGTAGTTGTATTTTGATAAATATTTTTGCAACACATGGAGAAAAAAGGTAAGATTTGTATATAATTTAACTATTGAAAATAAATTAAAAAAAAATAATTTGTGTGTATAATGGAAAAAAATAAATAATTATCTATGTTGTTGTAATTGTTCTACCAATAATCAATTATGAAATATTAATTTATTACATACAATATTTATTATAGAAAAATAATATTAATATATTGTTCTAAAAAATGTAGGTAATTTAAATTGCGTTATTTTACTGAATAATATTGATATGGTCATAGAAAGAATTATTTATGAAAAAAAATTTTACAATGCACATATAACATTTATTATCAAAATCACAGATACGACAATAAAAGATGAATCAATTTAGAAATCAAGAACACATTAATTTCGGACCCATCGTGAATGATATACTAATGCTTGGAGACAAACATCGAGCCAATGCCATTTGGAACGGACAGGTAATTTTTTTTATTTCACCATAAATAACTTTTATGCAGGTACATAATTATTTATATAATACTCATACCTAATTTAATTATTTTTAGCCTGAACATAATGTGTTGGTAACACGCAGAGCTAGCGTGAGTAATCGTTATAGAAACATTGATGAAAGAATAATTCCATACCTAAAAGTAGCGGGATTTTTTGGTGTGTCACAAATAGGTGTGATGAATGTGAATAGTAATTTAGTAACTGCAATGGTTAAGAGGTGGCGACTAAAGATGCACACATTTCACCTTTCGGTTGGCGAAGCGACAATCTCACTGCAGGATATTGCTGTATTGACTGGATTGCCCATCGATGGACGTCCTGTAACTGGACATCTATACCATGATTGGCCTTATGAATGTGGCCATCTTTTAGGTCATGTTCCTCTAGAAAATGAATTCAGGGGATACAATGTAAAAATGGCATGGTTGGGGAGACATTTTAATATTTTACTACCCGATGCAAATGAATATCAGATACAATATTTTGCTCGGGCATGGATTCTTAGGTGTATTGGTGGCTTATTATGTCTAGGACAATCAAATAATTACATACATTTGATGTGGCTGCCACTGCTAGAAAATTTACAGGTTGCAGGTGAGTATAGTTAGGGATATATTGTCCTTGCGTGGTTGTACAAAGAGTTATGTCATGCAACCAAACACACTGCCAATTCACTTGGCAGATACCTACAATTATTACAAATATGGGTCTGGGAAAGGCTGCCTCATATTTGGCTTGAATTTATCCATCAGTCTGTTTTTTATCAATCCATGCCTTATGGATACAGGTAAAATATACTTATTTTTTTATTTAAAATTGTTCATTTAATTTGCTAACTGATAGTGGATGCTTGAAAATTTTCAAGTGGCGATCCCAATTGGATCTAAGCAAAACTAACAGTAAAGATATTTTTGAATACCGTCTCGATTTGGACTTACAGCGTGACGATCGGGTTTAATTATAATTTGTCGTTTCCATAGTATTTTCATACTATAATATGTTTTTCTTAATACGATGATGAAATTATTATTATTTGGTTCTGGTGGTTTGGGAAGGAAGATTTTCATGTTCTATTCACGAGTGGAATATTCGGCATAATCACGTTGTAATGGGTCCTTCTCTACGTGCACCTTTACATCTGAGGTCACAGTATATGCAATGGTTTGTATAACACAAAAGACGGTGGATGACCCAGATAGGTGCTTCTATCGGTGCATCGATATGATTTAATATAAATATTTATATGTAGAAATAATAATAATAATAGTGATAATTTTTAACAAATTTGTTTATTTACATGTAGGCTGATTACGTCGAACGAATTAGGCACTCCAACATTGGTTCTTTGTCCAATGTAGAAGTCATTATCCGTTTGGCATCTGAGAGCATATTAGGAGCTGTTGGTGCCATTGACAGATGGTCCACTGACTATTCTAGACAACTTATTCTTGATACTGCACATATCCCCTAGATGGTCCATCCTTTTTAAGATTCCCATCAATCTATAGCCAGCAGGAGAGGAATGGGAGAAAGACAGTCTACAGTTGAGTTTATTCATATTCCAACTGGAGTGTAATAGTGTCCTGAACCAATGCAGTGGCTTTATCTTCCTGAAGATTCTTCCAGTTCGTTTAGTTTGTCTTTAGTGAGTCAACAACAATTATTTGACACTGCAGTTGGACCATCTAGATGCAATGACTTTGAGGCGGGGCCATTTGAATTAAATGTTGATCTCAATATCAATTTATCTTCAGGAGATCAACATCAGTACGATGTCATTGCCCAAACGGGCCCTTCATGTCAGTTTGAGTCCAATCCATATGACCAAATGGCCCCACCATTTTAATATGAGTTCACACCATATGCCCCAATAGGTTAGTTAATGGATCATGATGATTTTTTCAATAAACTCTTTGGTGGACCAAATCTGGCAGGTAGTCGTGGTTTCGTCGATCAACCCCTATACAGTGGAGGTTTTAGTGATATCATGCCATTGCCGTAATATCCAAATGTAGATGAGACAAACAGTCAGATAGATAGACATAGCACATCGCACCATAATAGAAGGTTTTGAATGTTCTATTATTTTGCTACATTATGTGTAAATACAATTACTTATATTGCTGGCTTTTTTTTTGCCTCAATTAGGTTTCTTTTTAATATTATGATATTAAGTTTGGTAGTTTTTTAACTTGATTAATGGATATCTATATATACACAATATGTTAAATTATTTCAACCATCATTATGAAAAATTAAATAAATTGGCAAACTCAACATAA
The DNA here is from genome assembly GCA_037975025.1 of Excoecaria agallocha. Taxonomy (NCBI): domain Eukaryota; kingdom Viridiplantae; phylum Streptophyta; class Magnoliopsida; order Malpighiales; family Euphorbiaceae; genus Excoecaria; species Excoecaria agallocha. The sequence goes on along the minus strand of CM075807.1, from coordinate 47,665,582 downwards.
AAATTTTATAACATAAATATAAAAAAGATACATCGATATTTCAATTGTCATGGTCTAAAATATTAACTAGATGATCCAATATCACTTCTACAAGTTTTTTAATGTGACCGACATGACCACACTTGCGATAGAGCCTTTTTCTCGCCTATCCATCTCGTTTCGAATGCAGGTTGTTTTTGGCCGACCTTTCTTTCTCTGTAACTCCATATCAGGTACCAACTTAGGACCTTTATACTGTGGCCAGTATGCTTTGTTTCCCATTAGGTGAAATTGCCTGTCATAACATTTCAGTGCCTCAGTAATGCTATAATAGTTATTTACAAATTGGTACATGTCAAGATTCCTGTGCATATAAGCTGCAATGGCATGTGAACAAGGAATTTTTGTTTCCTAAAAGTTACCACACTCTCATTCACGTTTGTCAAAACTCACAATATATGTTTTAGGTTGAACATTTACATCCGATGCACTGCATAATAGTACCTTGCACACTTTATATCGATTGTTGTATTCAATCATTATGTGAAATCGAGCTTTTTTCGCACGCTTGGTCATTATTTGAACACATCGAGGTGTGAAGCATAAATTGCGCTTGGCCATGTACATGTCCCTACGTTGATTGTAAAATTTGACCAAGTGAGCCAACACATGTTCATTGATTGCGGTAATTGGCTTCATGTGAACACTTTTTAAAGCACTATTAACACTCTCGATAATATTCGTTGTCAAGTGCCCATATCGATAACTACCATCCTCGGACAGTGTCCAATGATCTAGTGATATCTTCACTGCTCAATTAAAGGAATCTTCATTGAGGTCGTTGATATTGTCCATCAGTTGCTTAAACTTTCACCTTTGAAATTGTGCACCTACGTAAATATAAGAAAAATGTTTACATTAATGTAATAGATTTCAATTTAAATTTTTTTTTCTTACTAGCCTTGTAAAGCAAATTTTTTATTGTTGCATTCCTGTGGCGTGTGTTATAGTTGTTGACGAAATGTCACAAACAGAACCTGTGGAAGAATAGAGGTTCTTTCCACCCACTCTTTTCATCCCGAAATATAGCCATTATACCAGCATGTTGATCTTATATTACTGTAATCCCAACACGTTAAGTGACGTGTTTCCTAAGCATGGATATAAACCAAGCCTAACTGAATTTATTTTCAGACTCAACAACAACAAAGGCAATTGGGAATAGCATGTTGTTACCATCAACTGAGCTTGCAATAAAAGTGTCTATTGGAATTTTCCAGTTAAAAAGGTACCGTCTATCAACAAAATTGGCTTACAGTGAGCGAATCCATCTATGGCAGGTTTAAAGCTCCAAAACACCCATTTAAATTGCTTCACTGTTTGATCTTCTGTTTGTTGCACCATAAACTCATAAATAGTTTCGGGATTGTATATTTATAAGGCAATTAAAAAACCTGGCAACCTTTGATAGGACTCAACATAATCACCAAATATAGACTCTATTGCTCTCATCTTTGCATACCAAGCCTTGCGGTACGATACTTCAAAATTAAATTGTCACTTCACAGCTGCAATAATAACATCAATAGGTAGGGTTGGTTGTTTACTTACCATGCCCATGATGTAACTGCGAATAATTTGGGAGCCCAGTTATCGATGATCCATTGATACATTAGCAGCAAGGCACAAATGTGGTCCCCCGAATCTTATGACAATCTAAAAAGGACTACTTCCTTTTTTAGTTGCTCTTAAACTCCATTTACATCCATCATCTGCCATTGTGCACCGAGCAATCCAGTAACGTGGCTTAGAATCAACAACTCTAAAATCCACATTCCTCATTATTGAATACTTTTTCATGCAATACTTTACTTCATCCTTGCTGTGAAAAACCAAACCGGTCGATAACTCGAACACACTATCCCAAGTCTTAAAGTGAACATCTTCAAAAATATCAACTTAAGCTGCATCGAAATCTATTTCTAAGTAATGCTCTATAGGGAAGACAAAGTTATCCTCGCCTGTCTGACCAATTGGATGCATGGATGCTAATAGACTGGCATCTTCGGTGTGATCAGAATCCTCGCCATCACTATCTGAAGTCATGTTAACTGTTTATGTCTCTACATCATCATTAGGCGATACATAATCATTGTAAATAGGAACATCTTCATAATCATCATCCTCTCCTAAATTGATTGACAATTCATTTCCATAATCTGCAGTGTTGTGATTACAGCTAGTTTTCTCACTTGCATCCAAATTTTCGGTGTTGCCAAAAATGCTGTCACAAAGTAAATCAACATCTCTTCTATTAAAAGATTGCATATGCTGGCTAGGATCAACATCTGTAACCTGTTGCACAGAAGACTGTTTATTAATATTAGCCATATGGGAAACAAAATGGCATTGATTGTCAGCAGGAACATGTGAAATAGAACATCGTTGACTATTTGGTTGTACATGGAAAACAAAATGCCGTCAACTGGATTTGGTACATGGGAAATTGCATGTCGCTAACTATCTGGTTCTGTAACATGACTTGGCTCTGAAACTATTCCCCTATCAAAATTACTCCCACTAGAATGACTCCTCGATCTGTTTCTAAGAAGTAATTTATTAAAAAAATTACCAACCCTTCGACTAATTGACCGCCTGGGTTGACTCATCCTTGCAATAGGCACCTGGCTAACTGATCGTTGTAATTGACCTTACCCTGAACTGACACTGGCCTGCATTCTAAGTAATTCACTATCCCTTCAACTTACAGACTATCTTGATTGACTGAAAACATCATCTTTTTGGTGGCTATAAGATTGTGGTTAGGCACTTTCCTCTAAATTTTGGAATGCATCTTCGATAGAATTGATGGAATATGACATGGTATGCACATAAAGATCACGCAGCGGAAAACAATAAAATTTGATCATACATGCCATACAATTCCATAACAAGCATCGAGAACATGCAATTTTAGGGTTTTTTTTAAACTTACAACTTTAGATGCCTTTTAAAACTTGATTTTGATGATGACCAACAACCAAAAAGGATATGTCCGCCTTAGATCTTCACCACCAATGCCAAGAAACAGCCTTTACGCCACTCCTCTCTATTCTCACACACATACTTGCAAAGATAGCTTAAAATCAAGAGTGCTAGCTCTATGACTGTGTATTCAGCAATGGGAATAATTTGAAGCCATAAGATCTGATCTTGTTCTTCCTTTAGGTTACTATTTCAGCCCAAGAACACAAGAGAACAAGAAAGAGTTATTTTCCTTTGAGTATTTCGGCTAAGAGAGAAAAAGAGCAAAATGGCATCCCTTTTTATTCATTTAATTCATTAATATATATCACTTAATTTAGGTCAAGTGTTAGTGCCAAAAATTAAGTATTAATTTCAACCTCCATCACTTCCTAATTAAGAGATATATCTTAATTTAAATTCTATTAGAATTTAAATTCAAATGGCATTAGTCATTTAATCAAAACAAACTTACTTATTTCTCAAGTATTATATTTTGATTAAATACAAATTAGGATTTAATACTCAATTAACTTAATTATACATAGATAATTAATCAATTAAAATTAAACCTAGCACATGCCAAGAAATTTCTCTCGTGACCAACTGTTAACAGATTTGCCTAAAACAGCTTGCTGTTTTAGGCAAAATAACAGTTCAACATATTTGCCTAAAACAACAAGTTGTTTTAGGCAAAATAAAAGCTCTACAGTTTTGCCTAAAACAGATCGCAGCTTGACAGTGTTGTTTTAGGCAAAAAAATCTGTTTTACAGATGTGCCTAAAAGGCAAAAATCTGTTTACCCATTGCATGCATTAATTTCATTTTAAATAAAAGTCCAAATTAATTTCCAATACACTATTTAAATATTTTAAGCCCAATGCTTTGTGTGCGATCCTATAGGTCCATTTAATATTGGCAATGAATTAATAAATTAATTCAATGGTTGTATATATTCTCTAGCAAGATATTATAGCATTCCAAATTAAATAAAAATGCATATGGCATTTAGTGACCTAATGCAATTTTGTCTAGTCCCTTACCCATAAATATTAGAATTAATATAAGGTATGGAACTAGTCATCTTTATATATATTAATTCATTTCTTGATATTCCAGTGACACTGAACTCTTAGATAAATAATGATTACTCATTATTTCATCTCAGTATGGCCATACACTTCTCAGTTCACTGATCAAGTGGCCGATGATATTTTCTCTCTTATAAAGAGGGGTAATCCCCTCACTTCTCTCATGCTCTCTAATATAAATCAATGTATACCCAAGCATACCCATACCTGTCACTTTGTTATGAGCATGTTAGGTGTATGTCAAAGCATACAGTAATTCATAAAGAGTTTCATAGAGATTTTAGGTCTAAGAACTCCGATACAAAACTTGCATATGAGAAACACTTATGACTTGTACCATGTAGTGTTCTCATGAACGAATCTAATGCAGACACCATGTTCTAAACATGTATCTATGATCTTTGATTGACACTCTTGTCCTTATGATCCGTAAGACAGAACTCAACTTATCATAGAGAGTATACTAGTCTTAATTTATTGTTATTCCCATAACAATGACTGACTAGGGATATTTATAATGAAGTCTCATTTGTTTCAAGGTCTTACAACCATGTGCCTCACACATGATAACTTAAACTGAAACAACATTCTTGGACAGTTCTATCAATTGATATGCACAAAAATACAATAGATAAAACAAATGCCTCATTTATTTACTAAAGTGTTTTATTACAATGTATTGGGGCTAGGGCTTACACTAACAATCTCCCACTAGCACTAGTCCCAATTGGGCATAGCCCTGAGACTGAATGCTCTCAAATGAGCTTCGTACAGATTTGGACGCAATTATTTCATCAAAGGATCTGCTACATTGTCTTCACTTGCTATTTTGCTAACCTTGACGTCCCCACGATCAATGATCTCTCTGATCAAGTGGTACTTCTTGAGTATGTGTTTGGATTTCTGGTGTGATCGGGGCTCCTTGGCCTGTGCGATGGCCCCGTTGTTGTCATAGAAAATTTCTAATGGATCTAGGATGCTTGGGATCACTCCTAATCCAGAAATGAAATTTCTAATCCAAACAGCCTCTTTTGCAGCATCACTTGCTGCAATATACTCAGATTATGTAGTTGAGTCGGCAACGATCTTTTGTTGCAAGCTTTTCCAGCTAACAACACCACCGTTCAAAATAAAAGTAAAATCAAATTGCGATCTTAAGTCCTGAGTGCTGGTCTAAAAAGTAGCATCGGTATAGCCTTGTATGACGAGCTCTTCTTGATGACCATACACCAAGAAGTGATCCTTAGTCCTTCACAGGTACTTCAAAATTCCCTTTTACAGCAGACTAGTGCTTTTCACCAGGGTCTTGTTGAAACCTACTAGTTATACTCAGTGCATGAGTAACATCCAACCTAGTACATAACATAGCGTACATGATAGATCCAATAGCAGATGCATATGGGATTCTACTCATGTTATCCCTTTCCTCTTTGGTTTTAAGGCACTATTCTTTAGTCAAAGGAACTCCCAAATCCAAAGGTATGTACCCTTTCTTTGAGTCTCCCATACTAAAAATGCTTTAGTACTTTGTCTATGTACCTTTCTTGAATTAGTCCCAAAAACCAATTCGATCTATTTCTATAGATCCGAATACCAAGTATTTTCTCGGCTTCACCTAAGTCTTTCATTGAGAAAAATTTTCCAACCATTCCTTCACCTTTTTGCAATGTTGGAATGTCATTCCCAATGAGTAGGATGTCATCCACATATAGGACCAGAAATACTATTATGCTCCCACTAACCTTCTTGTACACAAAAGGCTCATCTTCTTGTGCAATGGGTTCTCGTTCCACACCTGGTTGTGAACTTGACCCCATTTCCAACTCATCCTCTACAAGAGTTTGTGGCACTTGAATTTCTCCAAGTTCTATTTTACTCCCACTGTCCTTTTTGAGAAGGAACTCCTTTTCCAAGAAAATAGCCTTGCGAGCAACAAATACTTTGTTCTCGGCTTGTGAATAAAAGTAGTATCCCTTTGTTTCTTTGGGATAACCCACAAACAAGCAAACAGTGGATTTGGACTCTAGTTTGTTAGATGTTAATTTATTAACATGTGCTTCACAGCTCTAAATCCTGAGAAATGACATATTGGGTTCTTTCCCAGTCCATACCTCGTATGGTGTCTTCTCAACTGCTTTAGTTGGAGTACGATTTAGTAGAAACGCAGCAGTTTCTAATGCATAACCCCAAAAAGAGACAGAAAGATTTGCTTGACTCATCATAGATCGAACCATGTCCAACAGAGTTCGATTTCTCCTTTCGGACACACCATTCCATTATGGTGTTCCAGGAGAAGTGAGCTGTGAAATAATACCACACTCTTTTAGATGACAGTAAAACTCTTGGCTTAAGTATTCGCCACCTCGATCTAATCGAATGGCTTTTGTTCTTTTGCCAAGTTATTTTTCTACTTCGTTCTTAAACTCTTTGAATTTCTCAAAAGTTTCATATTTGTACTTCATTAGATAGACATAGCCATATCTACTAAAGTCATCTGTGAACGTCACGAAGTAGCTAAAACCACCTCTAGCTTGTGTACTTAATGGTCCACATACATCGGTATGTATTAGTTTTAATAAGCGATTAGTCCTCTTACCTTTCTTGTTAAAATGACTCTTTGTCATTTTTCCATGCAAACATGGCTCGCATGTATCATAAGACTCTAAGTCGAATGATCCAAGCACTCCAGTTTTGTGGAGTCTTGAAATACATTTTTCGTTTGCGTGCCCTAAACGGCAATGCCAAAAGTAAGTAGGGTTCAATTCGTTTGATTTAACCCTCTTTGTATTAATATTGTATATGGACTCTTTGTTTTGTAGATTAAGGATATAAAGGCTATTTTGCAACATAGCATTGCCATATGAAATGCCTTGGCGATGAATATGAGCATTGCCATTTTAATAACAAAATCAAATTCATCAAAATCCAAACAAGAAACTGAAATAATGTTTCTGCTCATAGCAGGCATATAATAATAATTTTTTAAAATTAAACAAAGTCCGGAAGGTAAAGTGAGTTGATAGTCGCCTATCTCCATGGCAACAACTCGTGCTCCATTCCCCACACGGAGGTCCACTTCATTCTTTCCAAGTAACCGCCTATTTCTTAGCCCCTGCACATTTGAACAAATGTGAGAACCACAACCGGTATCCAATACCCAAGTGGTAGAAATAGACAGGTTAATTTCAACAACAAAAATACCAGAACTGAACGCCTTGGCTCCATTCTTCTTTTGTTTTTCCTTGAAGAGAGCGTAATTCTTCCTCCAATGCCCTATCTTGTTGCAATGGAAGCAAGTGCTCTCACTCTCTTTGAGCTTCTACGCCTTGGGCTTGGATTGGGCCTGAGGTACACTACCACTTGACTTGAATCGAGCCAGGTCATTCTTGGGTTTTGCCTTTCCCTTTCCCTTTCCCTTGGTCCCTTTTTAATGCCCTCTTAAACCATCAATATGGGATTTGGTCTTTCGAATGTTTTCTTCAGCATTCTTAAGCAACCCATGGAGCTCAGTGACTGACTTGTTCATTGCATGCATGTTATAATTCATCACAAATGGATCATAATCATCAGTCAATGATCCTAAGATCAAGTCAGTGACCAATTCCTTTGGCACTTGTACCTCAAGCTTCTCAAGAGTATCAAGATACCCTTTCATCTTGAGTACATAGGTACTAATAGGAGTACCCACAACCATCTTACAAGAAATTAAGGCCTTTGTTGTCATGAACCTCTTGTAACAAGCTTGCTCTTGAAACATCTCCTTGAGGTGTACCATGATCGCATAAGCCTCTTGGTCCATAAATTGCTTTTGCAAGTCAGGCACCATAATGGCCAGCATCAGACAGGTCACATCATTGGAGTCACTCTTCTTGGTCTCAAAAGTTTCCTTTTGAACCGCAGAGGCGTTCCTATCAGGTTCTTCAGGCAAGGGTGCATCCAAAACATATGACTTTTTCTCTTGCTTAAGAACTATTCTTAAGTTTCGAGACCAGTCTATGAAATTGGTTCCATTCAATTTTTCCTTTTCAAGGATCGATCGCAATGAGAAATTGTTGTTTGAAGATGCCATTTTCAATCTACAATAAAATTTAGCAAGATTAAATGAGGTCTTATTTATAATCCCACAAACCAAATTAATATCCCTTTAAATAATTCGCATTAGTGATTTAATGTGGATCAAGATCCACTTTTCACAATAACTTATTAGTCAAGCTCAGCTTGTACACCTAACAAGTTAAGTTACTTAGGTAGGAAAAACTCCAATCATGTCTCGTACATAACTCTTGGATCAAACGGGCTAACATCTTAAGATGTTATAGCACAAACCCATTTATTAGTTGCCTAGGTCCGGGCATCCATTTCCATGTTAAGTCCAACCTACATTCACAATCCATGCCTCACAAAGATAATCGGGCGAATCTAGAATTCCTAGTCTACGTGACCGATGATCGATGCCTTGACATGTTTTGAATTAGGAAGGCAACTTTGTGACTTAATATTTTAGGGATTCATTTTATTATGGCTTACATGGCATACACTTTGTCATCCATTCATAGCATGCATATATAAATAATTGCATAAAGTAAAGCGTGACAAACATGGGCCCAAAAACCTACAACTAAGATTCTATACTATTACATAAGAATCTTCGAGTTGGGCTTCTCCACTCCGATGGGCTTCGTCTTGATTTACAAAGTCTTCAAGTAAATTCTATTCTAAGAAATAAATGAAACTTTTACAATAAACATAATGGCTCGCAAGACATATTTAATTACAAAACCCAGGGCCCATGAATGCACCATGCATATCCATTCATCACACCAAACAAGCAAATAAATATACATAACATTCATGGATCAAACAAAGTCCAATTTTAATTAATTTAGCCAAGCCCATTAATGAAAATTGTGTACTTGAACCTTTAAGAGATAACCCCGTGATGGGCCTGGGCCGAAGCCCAATGGACTAAATCCTCTTATTGAATAAGTTCTCTTAAAAGCCTAAAACACAAACTAGTTAGATTTGTGCTATAAATCAACTCTAGTATAATTTCCAATTTTGTCATTTTTAATTTTATGTCATACATCCCATAAACATTAAAAATGCATATAATATGTTCCAACATGAATTAAAACACAAAATCATGAGGAACATACATATGATACACGACATGCATATAAAAACAAACAAACAACAAAACTAGTTATTTGATGCTTATGTGATGCCATAAAAATGCACAAATACTTAAATCAATTTTAGGAGTCATTTAATAATTTAAATATGGTCATAAATATTGATTTAATATTCTGTACCAATCTGATCTAAATGTATTTTTACCATATTAATCAAAACAAACACAAACTAGTCATAGTTTTAAGTGATTTTAAAATTAATCAATTAAATTGTCATGGACCAGAATTAAAACCAAATTTAAAATATGTCCAGACCTGATATTTAATCTTTAAAAATACTTACAAACATGCCAAAATCATTTTTACATTTAATATTTAAAACTAGTTGTTAAACTAACAATTATCATGCCAAATAACGCTTAGTTTTAATATTAAAATGTACCATCAGGTATTATCAATTAAATCCGACCATTAACAGCTCCTAAAACAACTTAGGACAGTATATTAACATGTCATATTAATTATAATACCTATCTAATCATTTAAAATCGTTTTTGCACCAAAACAATGCAAAAATCTCAAAACAGAAAATTTCAGCATTGCATGTATTTAAAATAATGATTTTTTGATTAATTATTTCATGCATCTAAAGCACTAAAATAAGCATGTTTAGGCTCTGATACCACTGATGGAATATGACATGGTATGCACATAAAGATCACGCAGCGGAAAACAATAAAATTTGATCATACATGCCATACAATTCCATAACAAGAATTGAGAACATGCAATTTTAAGGTTTTTTTTTTTTAACTTACAACTTTAGATGCCTTTTGATGATGACCAGCAACCAAGAAGAATATGTCCGCCTTAGATCTTCACCACCAATGCCAAGAAACAGCCTTTACGCCACTCCTCTCTACTCTCACACACACACTTGCAAAGATAGCTTAAAATCAAGAGTGCTAGCTCTATGACTGTGTATTCGGCAATGGGAATGATTTGAAGCCACAAGATTTGATTTTTTTGTTCCTTTAGGTTATTGTTTCAGCCCAAGAACACAAGAGAATAAGAAAGAGTTCTTTCCCCTTGAGTATTTCAACCAAGAGAGAAAAAGAGCAAAACGGTAACCCTTTTTATTCATTTAATTCATTAATATATATCACTTAATTTAGGTCAAGTGTTAGTGCCGAAAATTAAGTATTAATTTCAGCCTCCATCACTTCCTAATTAAGAGATATATCTTAATTTAAATTCTATTAGAATTTAAATTCAAATGGCATTAGTCATTTAATCAAAACAAACTTACTTATTTAAGGTGATAAGTTGCCGAATTTAACTAGTATTTTAGTTTGAATTTTGGCTACTTTAATTCCCTCTCAAGTATTATATTTTGATTAAATACAAATTAGGATTTAATACTCAATTAACTTAATTATACATAGATAATTAATCAATTGAAATTAAACCTAGCACATGTCAAGAAATTTCTCTCGTGATCAACTGTTAACAGATTTGCCTAAAATAGCAAGCTGTTTTAGGCAAAATGACAGTTCAACATATTTGCCTAAAACAGCTAGGCAAAAAACTTGTTTTACAAATTTGCCTAAAACAGCTAGCTATTTTAGGCAAAATCGTGGTTGAACAGATTTGCCTAAAACAGCAAGCTATTTTAGGCAAAATAAAAGCTCTACATTTTTGCCTAAAATAGCAAGTTGTTTTAGGCAAAAATCGCAGCTTGACAGTTTTGCTGTTTTAGGTAAAAAAATCTGTTTTACAGATTTGCCTAAAATAGCTTGCTGTTTTAGGTAAAAATCTGTTTACCCATTGCATGCATTAATTTGACTTTAAATAAAAGTCCAAATTAATTTCCAATATACTATTTAAATATTTTAAGCCCAATACTTTGTGTGCGATCCTATAGGTCTATTTAATATTGACAATGAATTAATAAATTAATTCAATGGCTATATATATTCTCTAGCAAGATATTATAGCATTCCAAATTAAATGAAAATGCATATGGTATTTAGTGACCTAATGCAATTTTGCATAGTCCCTTACCCATAAATATTAGAATTAATATAAGGCATGGAACTAGTCATCCTTATATATATTAATTTCTTTTTTGATATTCCAGTGACACTGAACTCTCAGATAAATAATAATTACTCATTATTTTATCTCGTTATGGCCATACACTTCTTAGTTCACTGATCGAGTGGCCGATGATATTTTCTCTTTTATAGAGAGGGGTAATCCTCTCACTTCTCTCATGCTCTCTAACATGAATCAATGTATACCCAAGCATACCCGTACTTGTCACTCTGTTACGAGCACGTTAGGTGTATGTCAAAGCACACAGTAATTCATAAAGAGTTTCATAGAGATTTTAGGTCTAAGAACTCCGATACAAAACTTGCATATGAGAAACACTTATGACTTGTACCATATAGTGTTCTCATGAACGGATCTAATCCAGATACCATATTCTAAACATGTATCTATGATCTCTGATTGACGCTCTTGTCCTTATACTAGTCTTAATTCATTGTTATTCCCATAACAATGACTGATTAGGGATATTTATAATGAAGTTTCATTTGTTTCAAGGTCTTACAACCATGTGCCTCACACATAATAACTTAAACTGAAACAACATTCTTGGACAGTTCTATCAATTGATATGCACAGAAATACAATAGATAAAATAAATGTCTCATTTATTTACTAAAGTGTTTTATTACAATGTATTGGGGCTAGGGCTTACACTAACAAGAATTATATTGAGAGAACATTTCAATATCTTGACGACTAAAAGACTGTATAGGCTGACTAGGACCGATTTCATTAAGCATTTAGTGATAACCTGCCTCGATATTTTCTCTTTGCAATGCCTCACTTATAAATTGATATCCCTCCAACTAGCTCCTGCACCCCTTCACCAACTACAATAATTAATTCCACCAAGTTATAATCATCATATCTCATCAAATTATCATCAATTGCATCTATGTCTTCGTCATCCGCAAAATCGACCAACGTCCAGCATAATGATCCTTGATTATATATTGGACTTTTGTAAATTATTCTAGAAATCATATCGTTGATACCTAAATCCAACTTCATGTAAATTTTATGGACCAATTCAAGAAAAATTGGCTTATTTTTAAGTGTCATTCTCCTTGTAATGGCATTTGAACTAGATACATTATATTGAAATTTCGATGCTCTAATACTTATTTTTCCTCCCGTGTGCAATTAAAAGTCAGTATATATCGACATCTTTCAATTACCTATAAGCCACAAAATATTAAAATATTACATTAAATAATAAATATTTAACTATTTTATTATATTAATAACTTTAATAATAATAATAATAATAATAATAATAATAATAATAATAATAATAATAATATCAACAACAACAATAGCAGCAACAACAACAACAATAATAATAATAATAACAATAATCGGCTATTTAAATTTATTAATAAATTAAATTTTAATGTTATATATTGTATTCATTTCTAATTAATTAGTATTACATTAGTTCATTTTTATACAATTTTAATAATATTTATAATAATTATAATTTTTATATTGTACAAATCTAATAATATATTCACACTATTTAGATATAATAATATTAACAATAACATAATCTTGTTTCATTTCATTTTTCTGTTTTCTACAAGTATATTACGAAAAAATTAAATATATAAAATTTAATTAAATACCTTTTTGTAGTCCAACACGATTATGCTTTTCTTTGTTTGTTGTTGATAATTTCGATTAATTTCTGTATTTTAATAAATAAAATCTATATTATTATATAAACAACCTAAATTTCAATATATGAAATTTACAAATAATATTTCGTAACTTGAAGAACTAACCTTTGCCAATAACATTGAAAAAATTATTGCTGATTCAAACTGAACAATTGACACAAATTGGAACAGAAAGTGATGATAACATTTCAGTGTAAACTAAATAAAACTGACTAAATAAAGTGAATGAAAATGATTGAGTGATGTAAATAAAAATGATTGGGGGATATGTATACGGAAACCAAAAATTTTTTGAAGCATGGAAAGGGGGGGCAATTTTTGCCGTTGAAACCACTGACAAAGGAAGCGATTTCAAACCTAAAACTATTTGTACCTGTAGCGGTTTCAGGTTTGAAACCACTGCCACTTCTTGCAGTTTTAGTGGAGCTTGTCCCCCGGTCCCGCCTACATCATTATACCAAAATCACTCTACCTCTTAGCGGTTTCATAAAATGCCCCATTTCTGTAAATTTTTTTTGACACACCCCATTTTGGTAATTAGTTTTTTTAAAATGCATTATTAAAAAAAATTGTCCCGGCTATCAAACAAGTGCAGGAATATATATAATTATTATAATACATTTTTCGTGCTACATAAGTGCACAGGTGCGGGAATATATATAATTATTATAATATATTTTTCGTGCTACATAAGTGCACGGGTGCGGGAATATAATATAATTATTGTAATACATTTCTCATCCTGCATAGGGGGTGTGTGTGTGTGTGTATTATTTCCTAAAAGTACTGGACCGAATTACTATTTGATGTTGATCCAGTTGGGCCAGTATAAAAATAAATTGGGGGCTGATCTGGGTTGGGTACCAAAAGTTGACTGACCACTAATCTATTGGGCATTCATAACATAAAGATCTAATGAGTTAAAAAATAAAATAGATCAATTTTAGGTTAATCCAATGGATATTGGATTGAATAATAAAATGGATTAATTTTGGATTGATCCAGTGGATATTTGTTTCGATTGAGTTAGATTTTGACCTTTTTTTTTGGGTAGGTTTGGGTGAAATTTTGGATTTAGGTTAATTTTGCCAAGTCGACACATAAATAATGGAATAATTATTTAGGTAAAAGTGGCTTGTATATGGCCTCACCCTTGGAGCTCATCAAATAATTAAATTGATAATGCAAAAAATTAAATTCATACTCTATCTTAATAATAATAATAATAATAATAATAATAATAATAACAATAAAATATATGAAGTTTATAGTCGAAAAGATTTGGTTAAAATTAGACTATAAAATTAGAGGTGCATGCCATATATAAGAAGAGTTTGTGCATAGAAATTGATACATAATAGCAGAGCAAAATTAAAATATTTGAGAAAAGTAATCGGTGGAAATAACTTTATATATATATATATATATATATATATATATATATATATATAATTGGGGCTACACAGATTGCATATTAACATAGTTGCTTGATAATATTAGTATTTTTTTAAAGAAGCCCTTTTTGTTGTCAAAATTAGATAGCCAGAACCGTACTAAAAATCTTTTTTTAAAAGATTGCAATTCAACAGTCAACATTTAAAGAGAATTGATATTACTAGAAATATCTAAATAGCCTAACATGGTTGATGAAAAATCAACATAGGCAGAAGACATGTGTTAGAGGATGTGATAAGAAAAGATGTCAAATGTGTCAATTGATTTGATAGAATCTAGTCACATCAATCCGATTGGATTGATTATGTTCACCAAGCCAGATGGGTCTGGGCCTCTAGTAAACCTCATTCTTTGTGGTCTAAATCAGGCCCAAATGATGATAAATCTGTTATCATTTATCCTCTCTCCCCGAAGGAATCTAATCGGATTTCAACAGATTTTAAAGATCTTAAAAATTTGGTGATTGAAGTTGTAACATCCTCGTACTATTAACCTATTTCTATCATCATTCATATAACATTAAGCAATATTTGTTCTATTTTTTTGTTATTAAACCGATGATCACATTTTTATATATGTTACTATTACTGTTTACATGCTTTATCATATACTATAAAAGTTGCTTCGGTTTGTAATTACATGCATATATTGTTTTAATTACAAAAGTGAGACTATTACAACTCAAAATTTCCATTATAGATACATCCCTATATATATACTATCTTTGATACAAAAGTTATAAAAAAGATTAACCAAAGACTTTATACATCAAAATTCTTTCTCAAACTTTGTTGGCCTTCGTGATGCAGAAATACGTCCTTGAGCAAAAGTTTTAACTGTAGAACCTACACGGATAGACAACCCGTGCTAAGCTATAAATTTTAGTAGGAAACAAATCATTATGGATGACCACTTATAGTGGTCGTCAATACACACTCAACAAGCATCAAATTATAATATAGAATTCTTAATGATAATAATAATAATAATAATAATAATAATAATAATAATAATAGAGAAAAGTACATATTTAAGAAAATAAAACAAAACTCAACAATTATATCAAAACGAAGTAATCGTATGGTTTATTGTTAAAATTTATGCATTTAAGCTTTCGATACTTTTACTGTATTTAGCCTGCCTAAGTTCAGTAAGAGTGGATAACGAAAATTGTAAATACCTATAGGTATCAATTATATAAATACCTATAAGTATTAAGTTTTATGGTATCCAAAGATATCTAATCTATGGACCCAAACGGGATCGAACTATGGTCCCAAACTAGGATAACTATAGATCAAAATGGGATCAGATTGTAGCAGCTACAACTCTTTCTCTATACACATGTCTATCTATCCAAAATTGAACTCTATTTATAGGCATTAACTATGTTCAAATACATTTCAATTACCATGCTTATGCCTTTACTGTATAATCTTGCACACATACAATTATATACATGGATACATAACCTCAAGTATTTATACAAGTATCTGTAAATATATAACACTGTAACTATATATTTTCACATGATAGCATAAAAGTATAAGCATATAGTTATACTTATGTTATTTCGAATAAGTAATAAACATCATGTTTGTTCATGTGCTTGCTATATAAATATGTTCCTTCAAATTAATAAATAGTTTTACAATACGGTGTTTTAATTTTTCTATGTATTTATACCATATTATATGCTAACTCTTCATTATTAATTAATCTAAAGTTCTTTGACTTTCCCTCCTAAAACATCTCAACATCATAGTCATGTATACTATGTTTGATATGACTTCAATAATTCATATTTTTGTTGGGTTGGTATTTTAGAAATAATGAGAGATTAATGCAAGTGAAAGGAGGTAAAATGAATAAAAATTTCCATGGTTAGGTCGTGAGCGTGATAGTAAAGGTAAGCAAGTGTAAGAAGAAGAAGAAAGAAACTGAGAAGAAGACCAGCGAGCTTTGTCGTGAGTGTGACAATATCAAGGTACTTATCCCATTGGCTCACAAATCTAACAGCACAACACAGAAATTTAACTTGCATGTACGTATATGATACTTCACTCAAATTTTTCTTTCTGTACAATGTACTTTTAACACTATGTTTTCACATAGAATTCATTAATAAATCAATTAAAATACATCTAATTCAAACTCTAAGTTCCAAGTTCGTTATATAATAGAGCAATATGTTCTTGCTGTAAATTTTCACAAAGGTTACTGCAAGATAATTGGCTTTCTCACTTTTTGATTCATTAGAATTAACTTTAACACAACTATTGGAGAATAACATTTAAAACAAGTTCTCCTTTCAAATTTAAACTCACATGCATCATGATTTTTATATTCTATTTTAGAGTAATTAGTTTCATTGTTCCATTAAACCTAGATTTGAACAAATGCAGAATTTATGTTCTAATCCCTCAATTTAGCTATAATTTCATCATAAATTACTTAAATCTCAACATGTATTTCAAGATTAATACAAAGGTCCCATACCTCTGCCGAAATCCAAGTTCCTCTTTTAATCTTTCACCACCTATTTCCCCTTGTTCTTGATCACTTCTTCTTCTACATAAAGCATTACAAACATAAATACCCAGAATTTCTCCTTATGCAATTCCTTCAAATAATCAAAGAACAAGTTGATGATGATAGAGATGTAGAAAAAGAACCTGTTACCTTTAAACTTCTAACTTCAAAACTTTCTACAACATAACTATAGCAGCATTTAGGGAAAAAACTAGAGAGAGAATACTTAGTGTTTAGAGAGAGAAGAAGAAGATGAAATCTATGTTTTTCTCTCTTTGATTTTTCTAACCAACTCACTTTTTAATCCCACTATCAACTCATTCTCTCTCTTATATGCAGGTTCCAGAAAACTAAGTGGGAAAAGAAAGTTTCACTTAGCTCTCTCTCTATTTCTTACATTCTAAAATCTATCCCCAACTTTATTTCTTTCAATTCTATCCCCAAACTTACCTTCCTTTTTTTAATTACACCCTTAATATTACCATGCTTTAATTACTCACATAAATAACATAATGTAAAATTACCAATTTGCCCCTTTTAACCCTAATATGTATTTCATTAATTAATTAAACATTAATTAACTATAATTTCAATAAATCATGCATATTTCTACTAAGACCTCAATTGGGACAATTTTTAAAATAATGTGTTTAAAAAAAATAATTACGATTTTGGGGTGTGTTAGAAAAATAATATGGGAATGGGGTGTTTTCCGAAACTGCTAAGAGAAGATGCGATTTTGTCAGAAGACGTGCAGAGGGGACAGAATCTGCCCCGTCTGAAATCGCTGCTGTCTCTAGCGGTTTCAGGTTCGTTCGGCCCCCACCATCATTCAAAAATATTTTCATTCCCCTATATAAATGTTGCCCAAATCGCCTCTCATTCTATACCTGAGAAATTATTACTCTCCAATTATTGTTATAGTTATTTTTTTAGTTACAATTGTCTACTGTATGATTTTAGAAAATTATACAATTTAAGTAAACAATTTATTTATCTTGGAGTACAATTGATTTCGAAAGTATTATCGTGCAAGGTTAGTAATTTTTTATTTATAATTTTATGTTAAATCAATAATAATTTTGAATTTATTTATTAAAATATAGAAATTAATGAAATTGCACAACCAACAACCTTAAAAAATCGCAAGTGTGTAGCTAAAGGAAGAACGTATTTTATTAATTTTAATATATTAATTTTTTTGTCGTAGTTTGAAATTTAATATTTTTATTGGAAAAATAAAAAGATCAATTATTGTTATTAGTATTATATATAAATAGTGTAATTGCATTATAATATTTAAATAATTAAAAAAAATGTATAAATGTTACTAAAATTGTTACGAAATGGACCGATATAGTCGTAAATGATTATAAATTAATGTAACAATTAACATAAAATTTTATTTTATTAATAAATTTAAGTAGTAGATAATTAATATTTGTATTTTATTAATATTAATGTTGTTGTTCTTGTAGTCAATAGTAATAATAGTAGTACTAATAATATTTATATTGTTGTTGTTATCGTTGTCGTTGTCGTCGCTGCTTATATTATTATTATTAAATTTTTTTTATTATTAATAAATTTACTATTATGATTTTTGATAATATTACTATTGTTATTGTTGTTGTAATTATTATAGTTGTTTAAATAATTATTATTATTTATTATAATAATAAATTGTTATTGTTATTATTTTATATAATAAAAGAAAGTAAAAAATGTTATTTAAAAAATTTAAGTTATATATTTTGTCTAATGAAATATTTTAATATTTTTTGATATGTAGGTAATTGAAATATGTCTACATATACTGACTTTTATTTGCACACCGGAGGAGAAATAAGTGTAGGTGCGTCGGGTTTTCAGTATAATGTATCTGGTCCAAATGCTGTTACAAGAAGAATGAGAGTTAAAAGTAAACCGACTCTTCCATAATTAATCCATAAAATTCACGTGAAGTTGGGTTTAGGTATGAATGATGTGATTTCAAGAATAATTTACAAAAGTCCAATGTTCAATCGCGGATCATTATGTTGGACGTCCGTGGATTTGGCGGATGATGAAGATATAGATGCAATTTATGATAATTTGGGGAGATATGACGTTTACAACTTGGTGGAATTGATTATTGAAGTTGGAGAGGGGGGTGCAGGAGCTAGTCGACCCATTTATGGACATGAATGTCAATATAGAAGTGAGGCATTGCAAGGAGAAAATATCGAGGCTGGTCATCAGCAAATATTAAATGAAATCGGTCCTAGTCAGCCTACGCAGTCTTTTAGTCGTCAAGATATTGAAATGTTCTCTCAGTATAACCACCAAAGATAGGACGTTTCTAGTAAGGCAAGACAGTCTGTAACTCGATGTGATGGTGAATTAATTGGAACATAGGCTAGTGTCAGTTCAGGACAAGGTCAATTGCGCCGATCAGTTAGCCAGGTGCCTAATGCAAGGGTGAGTCAACCTAGGCGATCAATTAGTCGAAGGATTGGTGATTTTTTTAGTAAATCACTTTTTGGAAATAGATCGAGAAGTTGTTCTAGTGAGAGTAATTTTGGTGGGGGAATAGCTACACAGCCAAGTCATGTTACAGAACCCGATAGTTTGCGACGTTCGAATTCCCATGTCCCAGGTGCTAGTCGACGGCGTTCAGTTTCCCATGTACCTGATGATAGTCAACGACGATCTATTTCTCATGTTCCAGCTGATAGTCAACGCCATTCTGTTTCTCATATTTCTGATATCAATCAACAACCCTTTGTGGAACAGGTAACAGATATAGCGCCTAGTGAGCATGTGCAATCGTATAATAGAAGAGATGTAGATTTACTTTGTGATAGCATTTTTGGCAACACTGAAAATATGGATGCAAGCCAGGAAACTTGCCATAATGCCAATACTGCAGATTATGGAAATGAATCATCATTGGCTTTAGGAGAGGATAATGATCTTGAAGATATTCCAATGTACAATGATTATGTATCGCCTAATGATGATATAGAAGCAGAAACAGTTAACATGATTGCAGATAGTGATGGCGAGGATTCTGATCACACTGAATATGCCAATCCATTAGTATCAATGCATCTGATAGAGGAGACAGGCAAGGCAAACTTTGTGTTCCCATCGAAGTATTACTCAGAAATAGATTTCGATGCAGCTCAAATCCCCATTTCTGAAGATTTTCAATTTGTAACTTGGGATGGTGTGTCCGAGTTATCGACAGGTTTGGTATTTAACAGTAAGGATGAAGTGAAGTATTGTGTGAAAAAGTATTCAATAATGAGAAATGTGAATTTCAGAGTTGTTGAATCTAAGCCTAATTATTGGGTTGTGCGCTGCGCAATAGCCGATGATGGATGCAGATGGAGGTTAAGAGCTATAAGGAAAGGAAGTAGCTCTTTTTGGACTATGAAAAGATTCAAAGGACCTCATTCATGTCTTGCTGGTAATGTGTCAATGGATCATCGTCAACTGGGCTCTCAAATTATTCATAATTGCATCATAGGTATGGTAAGTAAACAACCAACCTTACCTATTGATGTTATTATTGAGGTTGTGAAGCAAAAATTTAATTTTGAAGTATCGTACCACAAGGTTTGGTACGCGAAGATAAGAGCAATAGAATGTATATTTGGTGATTATGTTGAGTCCTATCAAAGGTTGCCAAGATTCTTAATTGCCTTACACACGTATAATCCCGGAACTGTTTATGAGTTTGTTGTTCAACAAACGGAGGACCCATCAGTGAAGCAATTTCAACGGGTTTTTTGGAGTTTTAAACTTGCCATAGATGGATTAGCTCATTGTAAGCCAATTTTGTTGATAGATGGTACGTTCTTGACTGGAAAATTTCAACAAACACTACTTATTGCAAGCTCAGTTGATGGTAACAGTATGTTATTTCCAGTTGGCTTTGCTATTGTTGAGTCTGAAAATAAATCTAGTTGGGCTTGGTTTATGTCCATGCTTAGAAAGCATGTCACTCAACGTGTCGGGCTTACAATAGTATCGGATCGGCATGCGGGTATAATGGTTGTATGTCAAGATGAAAGGGGAGGGTGGAAAGAACCTCTAGCCTTTCACAGGTTCTGTTTGCGGCATTTCGTTAGCAACTATAACACGCATCACAGGAATGCAACAATAAAAAATCTACTTTACAAGGCGGGTAAGTTAAAAAAAATGTTAATTTTTTTATTCAATTTTACAACTTCTATGTAACCATATGTCTTATTTGTGTAGGTGCACAATTTCAAAAGCGCAAGTTTAAGAGTTTATGGATAATATTAAAGAGCTTGACAAAGATTCATGTAATTGGGCAATGAGAATATCACCAGAGTATTGGACACTGTTTAAGGATGGTGGTTATCGATATGTGCACTTGACAATGAATATTACCGAGAGTATCAATAGTGCTCTGAAGGGTGTTCGCATGATGCCAATTACTGCAATCATTGAACATGTTTTGGCTCGTTTGGTAAAATTTTACAATCAGCGGAGGGAAATTTACATGGCCAAAATGGCACAAGGCTTGTGGTTCACACCTCGATGTGTCGAATTAATGACCAAGCGTGCTAACAAGGCTTAAGGAAATGTAGTGATGCAATACGATAATCGATACAAAGTGTTCAAGATATTATCATGCAGAGCACTTGATATAAATGTTGAGCTCGAAACATATATAGTGAGTCTTTAGAAACGTGAATGCGAGTGTGGTAAGTTTCAAGGAACAAAAATGCCTTGTTCACATGCAATAGCATGTTGCATGCAGAGGAATCTTGACATGTACCATTTTGTAGATAACTGTTATACTATTGCCGAGGCATTCAAATGTTATGACGGGCAATTCAACCCAATGGGCAACAAAGCTTACTGGCCTGAGTATGAAGGGCCTAAATTGGTACCTGATATGGAGTTACAGAGAAAGAAAGGTTGCCCAAAACCAACCCGCATTCGAAACGAGATGGATAGAAGAGAAAAGGGATCTGTCACTCATTGCAGTAAGTGTGGTAATGTCAGACACAATAAAAAAACTTGCAGAAGTGATATTGGATCATCGAGTCAATATTTTAGAGGTTAACAATTGAAATATCGATGTATCTTTTTTATATATATGTTATAAAATATTTATGTTCAGTTGTCCAATATCGATATATCTTTATTATATTTATTTTAATACATTTTTATGTTGAGTTTGCCAATTTATTTAAATTTTCATAATGATGGTTAAAATAATTTGACAGTATGATGCCAACATAAATAGCCATTAATCAAGTTAATAAACTACTGAACTTGATATCATAATATTAAAACAAAACCTAATTGAGCCAATAAAATAATAAGCCAGCAATATAAATAATTATATTTACACATAATGTAGCAAAATATCAAAACATTCAAGACCTTCTATTTTGGTGCGATGTACTATGTCTATCTGTCTGACTGTCAGTCTCATCGATAGTGGGATAGTACGGCAATGGCATGACATCACTAAAATCTCCACTGTATAGGGGTTGGTCAACGAAACCATGACTACCTGCCAGATTTGGTCCACTGAATAGTTCATTGAAAAAATCATCGTGATCCATTGACTGACTTGTTGGGGCATATGGGGTGGACTCAAATTGACATGGAGGGATTGTTTGGGCAATGACATCGTACTCATGTTGATCTCCTGAAGATAAATTGATGTTTAGATCAACATTCAATCTGGATGGCCCTGCCTTAAAGTCATTGCATCTAGATGGTCCAAGTACAGTGTCAAATAATTGTTGTTGACTCACTGAAGACAAACTGAACGAGTTGGAAGGATCTTCAGTAAAATAAGGCCACTGCATTAGTTAGGGACCCTGGTGCACTCCAGCTGGAATATGAATAGACTCAACTGTAGATCGCCTTTCTCCCATTCCTCTCTTACTACGTATAGATTGACGGGAATCCTAAAAAGTTTGAGTATCAGGGGGATATGTGCAGTATCAGGAACTGGCTGTCTGGGATAGCCAGTGGACCGTCTATCTAAGGCACCAACAGCTCCTAATATGCCCTCAGATGCCAATCGGATACCAACTTCTGCATTGGACGAAGAACCAATATCGAAGTGCCTGATTTGTTCGGCATAATCGGCCTACATGCAAATAAACAAATTTGTTACAATTTATTAATATTATTATTTCTATATATAAAAATTAATATTAAATCATACCGATGCACCGATAGAAGCACCTATCTGGGTCATCCACCGTCTTGTGCGTGATGTAAACCAATGCATATACTGTGATCTCAGGTGTAAAGGTGCTCGTAGAGGAGGATTTTTTACAATGCGATTATGTCGATTACTCCACTCATGAATAAAACATGAAAATCTTCCTTCCCAATTCTGATCAACATGCCCTCTTAAATCGTACGAATGCACTACATCATTATATTGTAGAGGGTGTGAAATCGACTGGTCCATTCTGAATTGTCTTAGACATCGATCGAGGTGGTGCCACTCGATAATATTCCAACAAACTAGTGGCACAACTGATGTCACAATTGCATTTCCATTAGTACAAAATTGTGGCAACAAATGCAGTACATGGGTGTAGGGCTCCCAAACCATCTGAACCATAAAATTATATTTTCATTATTGTATTAAAAAATATATTATAATAGTGTGAAAATAGTATACAAATGGGAAATTATAGTTAAACCTGGTCGTCACGCTGTAAGTCCAAATCGAAACGGTATTTAAAAACATCTTTACTGTTAGTTTTGCTTAGATCCAATTGGGATCGCCACCTGAAAATGTTCAAGCATCCACTGTCAGTCAATATATTAAATGAACAATTTTAAATATAAAATAAGTATATTTTACCTGTATCCATAAGGCATTAACTCATTAAGAACAGGCTGATGGACAAATTCATGACGAATATGAGGCAACCTTTCCCAGGCCCACATTTGTAACAATTGCAGGTATCCACCAAGTGAATTGGATGTGGGTTTGGTTGCACGACATAACTCTCTGTACAACCACGCGAGTACAGCAGATCCCCAACTGTACTCACCTACTGCTTGTAAATTTTCTAGCATTGGCAGCCACATCAAATGTATATAATTATTTGATTGCCCTAGACATAATAACCCACCAATACACCTAAGAATCCATGCCCGAGCAAAATATTGTATCTGATATTCATTTGCATCGGGTGGCAAAATATTAAAATGTCTACCCAACCATGCCATTTTTATGGTGTTTCCTCTGAATTCATTTTCTGGCGGAACCTGTCCTAAAAGACGGCCACATTCATAAGGCCAATCGTAGTATAGATGTCCAATTACAGGACGTTCATCGATGGATAATCCGGTCAATACAGCAACATCTTGCAGTGAGATTGTCGCTTCGCCGACCGAAAAGTGAAATGTGTGCGTCTCTGGTCGCCATCTCTCAACCAGTTCAGTAATTAAATTATTATTCACATTCATCACACCTATTTGTGACACGTCGTAAAATCCTGCTGCTTTTATGTATGAAATTATTCTGTCATCAATGTTTCTATAATGATTACTTACGTTAGCTTTGCGTGTTACCAACACATTATGTTCAGCCTAAAAATAATTAAATAAGGTATGAGTATTATATAAATAATTATGTACCTACATAACAGTTTATTACAGTGAAATAAAAAAATTACCTGTCCGTTCCAAATCATATCAGCTCGATGTTTACCTCTAAGCGTTAATACATCATTCACGATGGGTCCGGGATTAATGTATTGTTGGTTTCTAAATAGATCCATCTCTACAATAAACAGTATGAACCTTCTAATACAGTATAAATAATTGTTATTTAATATTTTAATTTACATATAAATAAATTTTGTACAGTTGAACTAAATACATGGTAAATTAATTAAATGATATTATATTAAATTAAATCACTAAATACATGGTAAATTAATTAAATTAAATTATATTAAATTAACACTATTATTACAAAATATCTTAACTTATATATAACATAGGTGAACAATAAAATAACAACATTACAATTATATTTCAAATTTAATTATGCAACTAATTATTAAAATTACAAAATAATTTATTCGCCTTTATTTTTAACCTCCGATATAAAATTAACACTATAATGTAATTAAAATAACATATTATAAAAAATATTTGTATTAAATATTTTTTAATTACAAATAATAACCAAATAAATATAATTACCCTATTTAATCTTTATTATTGTAATTTTTAAATTTAACATCAATATAAACTAATTTCACTTATAATAACCTACCAATTAATTATTAAAATAAATAAAAACTATATCTTTTTTTCTAACTTATCAATTTAATATATTAACAACTTTTAATAGATGATAATTTTTTACAACAATAGTATACTTCTAACCTATATCAATAAATACTTAACAAAAAACAACATTATAGTTCTAAATTATAACAAAAAAAAAAACTTACTTCAAAACGTAGAGGAAGAGAAGAGGGAGGAGAGCAATCCTTCAATTTTTGCTTCAAAATCAATTTTTACTTCTGTGTTTATGTCAAAGGGCAATTGCCCTTATAAGAGGGCTCCTTCATTTTTTGGTCTTTCCCGGAGTCAAAGTGAAGTGACCGGACAGGGAGGCTTTTCAGCCTTCTGCAACAGCATGCGGACCGAAGGGGACAGAATCTGCCTCGTCTAAAACCGCTGGTCACGGGACAGATTCTGTTCCCTCTGCACGTCTTCTGACAAAACCGCATCTTCTCTCAGCGATTTCGGAAAACACCCCATTCCCGTATTATTTTTCTGACACACCCCAAAATCGTAATTATTTTTTTAAACACATTATTTTAAAAATTGTCCCACCTCAATTGGGGCCTTACAAAAGTTCTATTTTAAATTTCAAAATTCACACTTTGGATTTCGCGTTAAATGTGGAGACATCTCTTCACATGCTCGATCATTCTAGAATAGCTATCATGTCATTATGCGAACATTTTGTCAAGTGTGCCATTTACGACGATAGTTCATAACCTAAGCCAACCATTCGGATGGCCAATCCATGGCTTACACATGGCATGATCTTTTTGGAAATCATGCCTAACTTGCTCGAGAAGTTTTCATTTTCTATAAATGGATGAAAGCAATTCATTTTTTTTCACTTTTGAAAATTCTTTTCAAGATCATTTTTTTTTAAATCTCCTCTCCAAGTTCTTCGAGTCTTTAGTTTCCTTCACAAATTTCTGTAAATCTCTATTATTTTACCAAGTAAGTTCTCTTTTATTTGGTTCCTGTAATTCTATTATCATATCATCATCATCATCACCATCATCATCATCATCATCATCACTATCATCTTCTCTTACTTCTCTATATTTAGATATCTTGAAATTTGCATCTTGGGAGCAAATTAGGAATTCAATTTTTAAACCTTTACCTTGAATGGCTAGTAATAGCTCTTCAGAATTAGACACTAGTTTCCTTTTGGAATATAGGAATAGGGATTTTGTAGCCAAACAATCAAAGCTTTCACCCTTTAAAGCTAGTAAATTGAAAGAATCTCCAGTCTTCTACGATCTTTATATGGATGATCATAAACTCTAGTCTTGAAGTGTCTAGATTATCTTTGAGAATCTCCCATCGCTTCTCAATGAAAACAACAAATGATATTGCTGGAAATATATAAAGAGAGAGAAATAAAAGGATTGGATGATTTGGTCACATGAGCTTGCTCAAAGAAACCTACAAGAAAGATTATTCGGTCGAACCAAAGTAAACATTCGGATATTCAAATTAGTAAGACTCTTAAAAAAAGAATGTCAGATGAGCAATACCTGAAGTTTTTAGGTGTTCGTCTATTTATAGTATATAATAGATAGTAGACCTCTTAGGCATTCAAGTACCTATGGCAATAGCTTGGCATGATTGATGGCCAATAGGAATGAATGGACGGGACTTTTTTAAAAGTAGGGTGTTTTGAAAATTTATTTGGGCAAATGGTATGTGTGTGAAAATATTTAGGAAAATAGGGTGGACAGACCTATTCCCGCAGTCTGTCATTTCGAGAATAGGACGGGGCACGGTGAATGAAAATTACAGGGAACGAGATAGCATGAAATTTCGTTCTGTTGGGTCCACTTTCTATACCCGCAACCTATCATGGGCCCCATTCTCTCTCTCTCTCTCGTCCAACCACTCTCACTCACACACACACACTCTCTCACTCTCCCTCTTACATTCTCTCTCTTAATATTTTCCAAAATATCATACTTAATTATATAATTAATTATCTATACAATCCTACAAATAAATAAAAAAATATTTTTAAAAATAATGTGAGGTAAAAATAAAAAATTTCAAGTGAAAATTATTTCAAAAATAAAATTTAAAATAACTCATGGTGAAAAAATAACGGTAAAAAATATTTATTAATGACAGTATTAGTTTCGCATAGGGTATATAAAAAATTCATTAAATAAAGTCATTTTTATGACATTTTAACTTATTGTTAGATTTCAAAATTATTTGAAAAAATTGGATGTTTTTCTCTCTTCATATTTTCTAAAATTATTATCATATTTAATTTTATAATTAATTATCTATATAACCCTACAAATAAATAAAAAATATTTTTAAAAATAATGTGAGGTAAAAATAAAAATACTCCAAATGAAAATTGCTTCAAAAATAAAATTTAAAACAAATTCATAGTTAAAAAATGCTAGTATAGTAAGGAAAAAAAAAGAGTATAGTAGTTGGTGTTTTTTTTATCAAAAATTCAAATCTAACAATAAGTTAAAATATGATAAAAATTATTTTATTTAATAAATCTTTTTTATATACCGTATGTGAAACTAATACTGTCATTAATAAATATTTTTTACCGTTATTTTTTTACCATGAGTTATTTTAAATTTTATTTTTTAAATAATTTTCACTTGAAATTTTTTATTTTTGCCTCACATTATTTTTAAAAATATTTTTTATTTATTTGTATGATTGTATAGATAATTAATTATAGAATTAAGTATGATATTTTGAAAAATATTAAGAGAGAGAATGTGAGAGGAAGAATGAGAAAGTAGGTGAGATAGTGTATGTGTATGAGAGTGGTTGGATGAGAGAGAGAGAGAGAGAGAGAGTAGGGCTCATGTCTATTTCCGCAATGACAAGTTGCGAAAATAAAAAATGAATCCTACAAAACGAAATTTTATGCTGTCTCATTTTTTATAATTTTCGTTCACCATATTCCATCCTATTTTCATAATAATAGACTGTAAAAATAGATTTATTTATCCTTTTTTTTAAATATTTTTACACATATACTGTTTATCTAAATAAGTTTTCAAAATATTCTAGTTTTAAAAAAAGTCCCTGAATGGACGACGTGTATCAAAGAATGTGGCAGGAAAAGGCATAGATGTGTTAATTGATGTGATAAGATCTAATCGCATGAATCCAATCGAATTGATTATGTTCACCAATCCAAATGGGCACCCTCCCGTAAACCTCATTCTTTATGGACTATACCATACCCAAATGATAATAAAGTTGTTATCAAGAATATTTTTCGATTGGCCCAATCGAGATATATACGAAGTAGGGTGGAAATTTAATCTACCTTTCAATATTTTAGAATTAGACTTAGATAACCTTTCATTAAATTAGTTAACCTTTGCCATAATTTGTCATGCCCGAACCTATTTATTTATTAAAATATTCAAACTTTACTCGTACTCATTTAATATTAACATTGTACAATCCGTATCCATTTCAAATCCGATTATCTCTATCCACACTACCCAATACCCGTTTATTATAAGTAACATATTTGACATGATATATAAATCATTAATCAAAATAGTAAGAGTTATTAATTCTGTTTTATTGTGATAGGATATATAACCCATTAATCAAAACAGCAGCATGTTATACTTTTTTTTTCCTTGTATGGCCCTTCAAATCGCTAAGAGGATGGTATAACAATCTAAAACAATAAATAAAGAATGAAAGCTTCAAAAAAATTAAATAAATAGCAATGAGAATTGATTACTGTGAAATTCTGTTTTAGTTTGATTTTTTTCTTAGAGAAAAACAAACAAATTAACAAAAGATGATTACTTAAAAAGAATACTTTGATATAATTATCAACTTTTACTTTAAATTTGCTTGTATGTTATATATCGAACAGCTAAAAAGTCTAGTGTAACAACTACACCATTCTAATAAAAAAAATCAATAAATTAACAAAGAAATATTATTTAAAAGGGTTTCATTTATATATTGACCAATTTTTACGCTTTTCATATTATTAAATATATAACTATTGTGTGCATATATATATATATATATATATATATATATATATATATATATACTCGTATATAAAAAATACATGACCTTTTCGCGCATACTAATGTTCTACTGAATAAAAAAGCACCAGACCATATGCATCAACTTTTAGTGGACCACATGAATTAAGCTCTGTATTCCTATAAACAATTAAATAACATTCATGAAATTTCAGGATGACTTAACTCTCCATTTTCAGTTTTATCCAAGATTTAGCTTTGAAATAAATAATGCCCTTCATGCAGTGTTTAGATTGTCATAAAGACAGATCAATCAACGCAAATACGATTTCAATGAAACTCAAAAAAACTGCCAAGGAAACAGCTGCAGTCTCTGTCAAATATATTATAAAATAGTAAATAAAACTCAACAACATAATCCTGATATGATAAAATTGCATAATCCAACAATTAATATAGCAGAACTCTTAAGATTCTAATAGAAGAGGAGCATTTACTCATCCTCCTGGCTCCGCAACCTTGCCAATTTGTTGGTAACAACAACATCCAACTGAGCTGCACGCTCAACAATTTCCTTTCTCTTTCGGGTGGAAACATCATGTGCAATCTCCGCACAATAAGTCCTGCAATTATGAATTATGTTGATCAATGAGAAAAGTCTCTACCAAGTTCATGCTCTAAAAAAACATTCTAAAACAGCCATACCTGTTATGCATCATCAGAAGTTCAAGCTCTTGGACGTTGTGCACAACAAACTTCTTAAACCCATTGGGAAGATAGTGGCGGGTTTTCTTGTCTGATCCGTAACCAATATTTGGCATGAGTGTGCATCCCTTGAACTTTCTCCTGACCCTTGAATCAATACCCTTTGGCCTTCTCCAGTTTTCCTGTCATCAAAAAATAAATTACATTTAATAAAGAAGCTAAGTAGCACATTGAATAGTCCACACTATAGCATGCATCTTGCAATAACCAATGTGCACAAACAGCCAAATCAAGATGATTTTTTAATTCAAAACAAGCAAGTCAAAGTGTTACCAATGACATTAAAAAAGGGTTGTCGTTTTGAGGATTTCATATTCTAACAAACTAGAACGAACTTGAATACTTCCTATTTTTGAAAGAAAGAATACAATACTGCTCAATAAAAAGTGTTTGGGCTCCTAATAACATAACACCAGATGTAAAAGGATTAATCATCAATACAAGGAACAAAACTCAAGTTCAAAAAAAAATGCTTAATGAAAATAAACAGCATTTGATAAGCATTAATTAAATTCAGTATCTTTATAAAATATTGAAAAGTACTTTAATACAGAAAAGCCTTTAATTTGATATGCTAGTTCTAAAAAACAAAATAAACAGCATTTGATAAGCATAATTACTAAACGAATCTACCAATAATTACAACCCAAGGCTTCTTTTTTGAAAAGAAAAATAGCAAAAGAAATGAAATGAGGGTCACAACTAGGCACTCGAGCCAAAGTCCCCTAGAAAAGAAATGAACATTAACTTTTTCTGTGGAAAGAAAAGTTATGAAAACAAGTGAAATGTGGATCAGAACCAGGCCCCCAAATCAAAACCTAAAAGGAAGGCATCAGAGAGGGCAGACATGTGGATCCATAAAATTTGATTTCCGTACACCTAACCATGCTGCCTTCATCGTGTTATTAATCCAGAGCATCGGCTTATTGTGCACGGATATTCATATAAAGAAAAAAAACTACTTCACACCATAAAACCACGATAAGAACAGAGCCCTGCCTACCAATTCAAATTCAGTCTTTCAAATTATTGTTAATTTTATTACTTCCCAATTTCCAAGATATAATATTATAAAAAGTAGTCAGAATGTTTGGGTACCTAAGGATAACATAAGTAAAAGGATTAACACCAATATATGGGACAAAACTTATGGTATCTCAATAAAAATCTTGATGTAAGCTTTCAGATAAAAGAGCCTTTGATAGAGGGAAGAACAACCTTGTCCTAAAGTAACAAAATAAAAGCATGTCATTAACAAAATCATTTAAAGAATCTGCCAACAATTACTATCTGAGACTCCTTTCTAAAACCAAAATGGAGAAACAAATGGAAGGAGGGTCAGAACATGGCCTCAAGCCAAACTCTCCTAGAAAACAAATGAATTCTGCATTAACAATAGCTTAACAGATTAACATTTTATTCCATGGAAAAAAATCTAAATGCGGATCAGAACCAGGCCCCAAAATCAAAGCTTCAAAGGAAGGCATCAGAGAGGGCAGACATGTAGATCCATAAAATTTGATTTCCGTACACCTAACCATGCTGCCTTCATCATGTCATTAATCCAGAGCATCGGCTTAATGTGCACGGATATTCATATGCGGGAAAAACTAAGTTCACACCATAAAACCATGAAATTAACCCAGCACCACCTACCAATTCAAATTCAATCTTTCAACTCAGAGTTTACTTAAAAATCGAATACTTTCCAATTTCATAGAAAGAATACAATAACACCAAGTCAAAGTGTTTGGTTACCCAAGTTTAACACAAGTAAAAGGATTAACACCAATATATTTGACAAAATTTAAAAAAGTACTCAATGAACCGAAATGGATCAAACTTGGTATCTTAATAACAATATTGAAGTAAGCTTTCAGATAAAAGAAGCCTTTGAAGCATGAATCCATAACCTGGTCCTAAATTAACAAAACAAAAAAGGATGTCATAAGCAAAATTATTCAATGTAACTGCCAATAAATACCATCCGGACTCCTTTTTTAAAACCCAACTAGCAAAACAAATGAAAGGAGGATCAGAACACAGATCTCAAGCCAAAGTCTCCTAGAAACCAAATGAATTCCACATGAACACTCTATTAACTTTTTTCTGTGGAAAACAGATTAAATGTGGATCAGAACCAGGCCCCCAAATCAAAGCCTCAAAGGAAGGCATCAGAGAGAGCAGACATGTAGATCCATAAAACTTGATGTCCGTACACGTAACCATGCTGCCTTCATCTTGTCAATCATCCAGGGCATCGGCTTCTTGTGCACGGATATTCGCATGCAGGAAAAACAAGTTCACAACATAAACTATGACAATAACACAGCTCTGCCTACCAATTCAAATTCAATCTTCCTTATAGACATACAGAAATTCAGCTAAACCTATTTCTTATAAACATTGACAAAAGATCTTGAAGTAACAAGTTCTCCGAACCAACAAACTATAATTTTGGAGGGATACTCCTTTTATCCCGCACAAACACTCAATCCCAAATCAAATCCAATCAATTTGTGTCTCTGTAGGTTAATTAAAGATACATCAACGTATTCAACAGTAATGGATAAAAATATAAAAACCTTGACAGAGATCTTCCTGTCACTCTGGGGCCTCTTGAACTTCTTCACTCTCTTCTTCACAATCTTCTTTGACAGCAAGGGGACAGCCATTGTATCTGTAAGTTAATACGCAAAATCCAAAACGTAAACGTAGGAAACTCAAATTTTCAGTCCTTCACTCTACCCAATAAGCAAACAGCTCTGAACTTCAAAATGAAACAGATCAACAATAATTATTGAGCGCTAATCACATTAATATCCAAAGAAAATCCAGCCGAAATGCTTTAAATAATGAGCAAACCTACTTAGCCTAGGCAATTTCAAAACGACCTCTCTATTAACCCAGCCTAAATCCTGCAATAGTTGTAAGAATTTACATTGAAACAGAGCAATGAGTTAGGGATTGTATTAGGACTTGGTACCTTCTTGAGCCGCGGCGCTGCTTCCAAACTTGCAAACCCTAAGGAAGTGATAAAGGCTAGGGTTTTTAACTTGTCAGCTTAATTTATCTGGGGAACGGTTGCATATTTGCCATCAGACTTTCCTTTTTAGTGCAGATGTGCCCTTAAATTTTTATTTTCTGAAATTTTACCCGTAACTTTCTCTTTTGGGTGAAAAATGCCTCTATTTTAACTTTTTCAAATTTTAAATTTTCTTTTACACCTCTGAAGTTTTTATTCTTTCATTTATACCTTTTTCTTTATTTTACTATTTTTAATTTATTATTGATTTAATTTTATATTAATTATAAATTTTATATTTTTCATTTGAATAGACATGTTTTGTATTTCTAATGAAGCTTTTTGAAATTTTATATATTAATTATTTTTAGATAAATCTCTTAATTTTCTATTTATTTCTCTTATTATTTGATCTACATTTTCTGTACTAGTGGCTAGTGAGATGTAATAAATTTAAATATTTTTCGATTTTTTTTATGATATTCATCTATGTAGATTTATTATAAAATTCTGTATAAAAATTATTTATTATTTCTACTTAGCTAATATTTGAGTTATAATTTTTATTTTTAAAAATATTTTAAATATTATCTTTAAAAGATAAAATTTTTTGTAATTTTTTTATGATACTCAATGTCAAATTATAATATTTTAATTGCACTGTTTGGTATATTTATAAATTTTAAGTAATTAATTTTATTTTTCAAATAGTCAATATGAATCTTTAAACTAGTTATTTATTTATCCTTTCTTTAACTATTTTTTATTTTCAATTCATTTAATTTTCTCTTAATATTAGAGGTGGCAAATGGGCGGGTTGGACGGATTTGGGTTGGGTCATTAATGGGTTGCGTTATTAATGGGTCAAAAAAATATGGGTCATTAAGGGATTGAGTCATTAATGGATTGGGTTGATTTGGGTCGATTCATGATTGATAGATTCTTTACAAATGACCTACTATTCTCGTTACTTTAATATGGAATATGAAACATATTTGTTGGATTCGTACATACTTGTTTTTTTTAAATGTACAAATGTTCATCATGGAATTGGAATTTATCCATTATACTTCACATTATTATTAATATTTTTTTATCAAGTGGGAATAAAATGCAATAATTTGAGAATTTTAAATAATGTTGAAATGTCATATTTCAAATTGAATTGAATTTGTGTATATTGAATTGATATTGTAAATTAGTAGCTAAATGTTGCACATAACAAATTTTCAGAAAAAGTTCTGGAAAGTATTTGTTTATTGCCAAAGTTGGAGAATAAGTGTTGCACATTTGTGTACTTATGCAACGAATACATTACATTACTAACTCATTATCAAATAAAGTAATTCCATTTGGCTGTAAATGAATGAATAGCACATAGATGTGTTTGGCAAAAAAAGTGAAAATGCATGAAAAGATTAGTTAATATGCCGGTTATACATTATAACTGTTGTATGTCGATTTGGAATTTACATATTTTGATAGTTTGGATCGAACTCAGTAGCTGTTATACTTATGGCTTCCGTATTTCCTTTTAATTCATTAGCAGCTCTTGGATAGGTATACTACATGACTGTACCTTGAATATGGAATAATTAAATATACAGTTGGGACGTAGGGGGAGACATATAATAGTTATTTATTTATTTATATTTATTTATTTATTTTTCAAGAAAATGAAAATTGTCGGACGTTTGTTTAAAAACAATTATATTTTTTGTTGAACGATTGCTATCAGTCATTGGGTTAATATTCAATGGATCAAAATCAAAATTTTGACAATCCACATAAAACATTCATTGGATTAATACCTAATAAGTCAAGATCTTTGAATCTTGAAAACACCTATTGGATTGATATCCAATGAATTGAAAAGTGAAATGAGTTAATTTTGAGTTGACCCATTAGGTACTGGGTTGGGTTGGATTGAAAAATAAAATGAGTCAATTTTGAATTGACTCAATAGATATTTATGTGGATTGAATTGAATTTGGGTAATTTTTTTTGTGAATTTGGATTGACCCATGGGTTTTGATCAATTTTGTCAGGTCTACTCAATCTTATATTAGAATTATTTATCTCATTTATAATATTTTTTATATCTTTTTCTAAATTATCTTTTATCTCCGTTAATTCAGCTCTTATCTCCTTGCCTAGGTAATCTATATTCGTCAACCATGTTATTTAATTTTATATAAATTCATTCTCCATATCTCTCATTCTATCTTTATAGTATTTTATATTTTCTATTCCTTCCGAACATATTTTATACATTTTATCAAAATTTTCTCTTAATATTAAACTTAACATTGTATTTTTCCACTAGATCTAGATGTTTTAGATAGTTTATATTTTTCTTATCTAACTAGGCTCTTATATTTTTTTAACAACCTAAGCTCTAATATCAGTTATCACAGACGAAAATGCAGCAAAACTTCGATACTAGCTATCATAGATGGAAACACAACAAAATATTATTCTCCTTGTAAATTTGTTTTCTATTATATTTTTTTATAAATCTTAAAATATCATTTGGTTTAAAATCTGAATAACTCATTTTTTGAAAATAATCTTTCTTTTTACCTCTTTTTTAGCATACGCATCCATACAAGAAATAGAGTTAAAAACTAATATCATAAATAAACAGAAATTAGGGTTTCAGGAATACCTTATAATTTTTTTTTTTTTATCTTGAATCCAACATGCTTCCTTTTTATGCTACTTGAAGATTTATGATAACTATTCACCCTTAGACAAAAGATGTTCCAGGTTGATTTGAGTGCTCCTCCTCAATACCTTCTGCTCGTTCAACTCAAACACAGGCTTGGTAACATCACGGGCTACTACTAAATATATTTTCAGCAAGCAATAGAAAAATCTTCATGAACGAACTTAGTATAGAAAATTTTTAAAGGATTCTAGGTAATTTAATCCTCTTTACATATCATAGTTAGTTTCATGTATTTTTTTTGTTGGATCTAAATACTAAATACTTGGGTTACTTGGAAAGAATAAACAAAGATTTCGAATTCCATAAATTTTATTTCTAGTCTAAAAATTATAAGAGAAATATAAGCAGCTAGTATGCAAAGCTAAGAGATAAGTTGTAAGCTAAGCCGTACTTTTTCTTAATACATAGTGGGTTTTTATAAATGTTTAACCTTCCTCTATTACATTATTTCTTACATTATCAATTTTTGCTACATCTTGAATATTAATCTTCTTATTTTTCACAGGGGGGTCCGGCTACACTGGACTTTGTCCTTTCCTCTTTTCTATTGTAGGTTCCCCCTTTATATACCTTTCAAATAATTGTCGTGTAGTTTTTTCATTGATATTCTCCCTTTTAAGATTACTTCAAGATAACCTTTCAGTAGATATTTTTCAATGTTATTAAAATGGGCCAGACCGACCGGTCGGATTGATTCAATTGCGAACTGATAGCTAATTTTGTCGGTTCAACGTATAAAAACCGAATTAGCTAAAAACTATAGGAAACCGATATGAACTGGACAAAATTTGAATAAATTAGTGATAACCGGCCTGAAACCGGTTGGAACCAGAAAAAACCAGTTTGAATCAGAAAAATCAATTTGTATCCAAGATATTTCTACAACATTTTTTTGCTGGAAAAAAATAATATATATATATATACACACACACTCAAAATAATTTAAATTTAGGCAATTTTAATGATTTTCTTATGAATAAAATAAAAATTATAATTTATAATTGATGAATATTTTTGAATATGTATAATTTTTTATTTTATCTATCTTAAATATTTGTTATAAATATTAAATAATTTGAAAATATTATTTTGTGATTAATGTTTGATGATAAATTTGTTTTTTTAAGTATTTTTTTATATAATTATATTCTCATAATATTTCAAGAAAATTTTAAAAATAACATTATTTTGAAAAAAAGTAAAAAATCAAGTTGAATCCTATAAAATCGGTCAAATTAAGAGCTATTTGCCTCTTTGATTTTTTATTTAGTCCGATTTTAATAACATTTGATATTTTTAATGCCATTTGCCAACTGGATTGATGATTAATACTCCTTTTAAATAGCTTGTATAATATCTTTTGTCGTCATTTAAGATTTCCTTTAATCCTTTGACAAGTGTCTCTACATTTTTCATTCTCATCTAAGGTAAATTTTTCATAATTAAAGGTAAAAGGGTAAATATCATTTTTTTTCAACTGAAATAAATTATTGTCTGGGAGTCGGTATCTTAATAAATGTTTTGGCATTAAGTTATGTACTTTTATCATCATCCCATTTAATAATAATACTCATTTGTTCTAATGTAGACCGGAGTTGCCTTAGTAATGTTTTTAAACATGTCAACTTGTAAGCTGATTGTGTATGGTAAATATATCATCTCCTCTAGATCTTCTATAGGATAAATAGTGTGGATTAATTCAAAACAGTATAATTTTCAGACCGTCCTTGCATATATTATTTTCATTATGATTTCTTTATTATATGTTCCACTCATTGGGATTGTGCTTATCCAAATTGTATTGGTAAATTTTGCTAAATATTAAAGAGTTTTCAGAAAATCTTCCTGCCATTGCTTTTTATGTTCAGAGACATTGATTTTGGATTTTTCATCATCCACCTATGATCTTTTAAATAGCAATAAATTTTCAGATAAATCATTCGGAGTTATCAACCTTGAACTGAGTTTCTCTATAAATGTTTGAATATATATATGTTGAAGGTTGATCAGAAAGATCTATATGGTCTATATATTGGATAGATCTTTTCATCAATACATGATTGGATATATCATATTCAAACTCTTAAAGTTTTAGCAGGTTGTCGGCAAATTGTTTGTATATAATTCAAGGATAATTGGTTTATCTCATTATCTATTTCTAAAAACTGAGATATATATTTTTGTAGATTCTCTATTTGTTATTTCATCTCACTTTCCAAAACTTTTATCAGAGATATATATATTTTTGAATGGATTTTATTTGCTCCTTATCAAAAGTGAGCTTCAATATCCTTTTCGAACTCTTTTTTATACCATTCCACAAGATAAAATTTAGTACAAACATTTTATATTTTATTTTTTGGTCTACTAAGTAAATCAACTAATATGTTTTCTTTTTCTAGTATATATTTTATATCAAATTTTGAAATTAGCAAAATGTCTTTACTAATCCATTTTTCTTCTTTGTGCTAATTTTTCAATATATTTTTTTTTGTAATGAATGACTTGACCTGTGTATTATTTGTTTTTATCGTAAATTTTTTCGGAAGTAAAATTAATTCAAATTTTTCTATTACATATATTACTGCTCATAATTCATTTTCATTATTATGATAATTATTTTATATATTTGTAAATATTCCCGATGCATATCCATATATTATTTTTTCCATCTTTACCTTTTAAAATAGCTCACAAAAAATTATGTGAAGTATTTGTTTCTAATATTACTTCTTTGTTTTCTCTCGGTAAAGGTAATTTAGAAGATCTCTATAATATTCTTTTATTTCTTTTACTATATTAGTATCTTCTTTTGTCCAATTTCAATAATTATTTTCCTTCAGTTTAGATTGGAGAAGTGTCATTGTCTTTATGCACTCATGTATAAAGTCACTAGCATATATTACATGCCCTAAGAATTATTGTACCATTTTTATATTTTCTAATTGATTTGAAAATTCTAACAAAGATTTAGCTATATGAAGTTGTAATTCTATTTTTCCTTTTGAAATTTTAAATCCTAGAAATTCTATTCTTCTTTTTGCTATTTCTGCCTTTTCTTTTGACAACTATATTCCATACTTAAAACAAATTAATAAAAATTGTTTAACATCACTAAGATGTTTCTCTAGAGTTTCACTAAATATTATTGCATTATTTATATAAATTAAACAAAAATGTCTTAAATTTTTAAATACATTATCCATCTTTCCACGGAATATTTGTCTAGCATTATACAATTCAAATGGCATTACTAAATATTCATAATGACCTCTAAATATACTAAATGCAGTATATTTTATACTATTAGGGCACATCTTTATTTGCAAAAATTCTGATATACAATTAAATTTAGAATGCCAAAATTTTCCTTTTATACTATGCATTAGTAATTTGTGGGGTATTAAGTATCTATCATATTTTGTTACCTTATTTAGCTTCTTATAATTTATTGCAATTCTAGATTTTTCTTTTTAATTTCTACATAATTTCTTACCATAAATGTTAGACTGCTATATGAGCTATTGCTTTCTACAATCAATTATTTTTCTAATAATTCTTTATTTGAATTTTAAATTCATCTTCATCTTCTTTATTATATCATATCCTTATATTCTTTTTTTTTATCATAATTTAATTTTACTCTGCATAAATTTTATGTTTTTCCATTTCTTTATAGGAGTTTTTTTTATACATTATTCTAATAAATATTCTATTTCTTTTGGAATTTCTATTTTTTCTTCTTGTTTGTTATACATACTCTCACTAATTTTTTTCTATATCATTCTCAACATGAATCGCTGAAAAAATATCAAAACCATAATTTTTAGATTGATATATAATTTAGGTATTTGTAATAAATATAACTGTACTTAAATCTTTACATTTTCTATAATAATAGTATGCTTAGTTGTTTTTCCTAAGATATCAATGTCTAATCTATAATTATAAGTTTATTTTCATAATTCATCTAGAAATATATATGGTTGTGCTAAAAACTAATAGCTAATTAAATATCTAAAAATGTATGATGAGGGACTGTGTGATAATCTTTAGGAAAAAAGTATTAAAATGTCCTTCAAGTTGTCTAGGATGAGCTAAAATGGCCTAATATTTGTTTAGAGCAAAAATGTCCCTCAACTTATAAAAATGACACTAAAATACCCATCTGTTACCATTTTGTTTGTTTATGTGTAACAACGCTGATGTGGCTTATGAGATGGACAGGCTGCTGGATGACGTGGCTGACATGCAAGATTAGAGTTGCCAACTCAACGCCACATGGCATGGAACCCACCTCCACCTCAGCAAAAACTTACAGTCATTTCCCCTCTCTTTTCTTCCCCTTTCTCTCGTTTCCCTCTCTTTCTTGCTCTCACTCATTTCGTAAAGCACGGTCTGTGCTTCTTCGATTTCTTCTTATTTGGCCATTTCTCTCTCTCTTTCCATTTTTCTTTTATTAATTTGAATTATATAATCCATATTATAATCCAAATCTCAAAAGCTTCCTCAAAATTCTTTCTTTTTCCTTTAGAGCTGATATTAGATTCATAGCTGAA
Organism: Excoecaria agallocha; assembly: GCA_037975025.1. NCBI lineage: Eukaryota > Viridiplantae > Streptophyta > Magnoliopsida > Malpighiales > Euphorbiaceae > Excoecaria > Excoecaria agallocha. Next base: position 47,625,187 of record CM075807.1, on the reverse strand, counting down.
AAACCCACTTTCTGGAAAGACATTTCATTGCTTCTAGAACCCAACAACAATAAAATGACGAAAACCCAATTGGCTTAAAGTTTGAATTTCATTTTCGCCTTTTCCTTTTCATTTCTGCCTGGCCTAATTGAACTGGCACTTTGCTCTCTTTTTAGGTTCTGAGCTCTGTCATTATTTATTTATTTTTCTTTTTGTGGATGTGGGTGTGGGTTTTATTTCTTTGTCTTTGTTAGTGCTTTGATTTGATTCGAGTGAATCACTTAAAATTGCAGAGAGCTGAAACTTATTAACTTGGGTGTTAAAGTGAGTTGACTTGGAGGTAGTCGCTGGAAAATAGATATATTCATTTATGGTTTATTTTGTCTTTTATTGTTTTATTTGTTTCTTGAGAAAGCTGAGGCAAAAAGGAACTTTGTGATTTTCTAGGTGCTTTAGTTCCATAGTGGAAGTGGAATTTTTATACTTGAAGAAGTAATATGATTTTATTAATGAGTAGTTGATTCTAGGATTTAATTTTGTTGGGAGGTTAGTGATTTGACTTGCTAGATTCGGTATTGCTCTATCTGCTTCTTATTTCTTTAGCTTTTGTGTTGTTCTAAAAGGGAAGTTTGATTCGAGTTGGTTATTTTTTCACGGGTTAATTGTGCTTGTTCCAAAGGACATTTTGGAACTAAGTGCTTGCCCCTTTTTCTTATATTGAACGCGGGAAGAATCCAAGTTTTGAAATGTTTATCATGCAATTGATGAAATGTTTACATATAGAAAAGGGATCGGTTCAGATCAGTGGATGGAAGAAGCACAGATTGTGCTTTGCGAAATGAGTGACAAAGAGAGAGAGAGAGAGAGAGAGAGAGAGAGAGGGAAAGGAGAGAAAGGGAAAGAAAAAAGAGGGAAAATGACTGTAATTTTTTTTTGCCGAGGTGGTGGATCCCTCTCTATCTGGCGCTGAGTTGGCAACTTTGATCTTACATGCCAACCACATCATCCAGCAGTCTGTCCACGTCACTAGCCACATTAGCGAGAGGAATATTTTAGTATCATTTTTATAAGTTGATGGGTATTTTTGTTTCAAAAAAAAATTAGGATCATTTTAGCTCCTCCGAGACAATTTGAAGAGTATTTTAATACCTTTTCCCTAATCTTTATATATAATTTTAAGATTTATATAAATACTTAACGGACAAGTTTTTAATTCTTTTAATTTTGTATTGAATTTTATTATAAGTGAACGTAACATAACCATCTATTAAACTAAATGGTGCTATATATTCCAAAAAAAAGTTAATCCTAGCAAAATATGTATTTTTGTAGATATTGTGGTAGTATAATCACTTTTTTATTTACATATCTGTCAAGGCTAAATTGATTTTTACATATTTAGTTATTGTATGTTTGTGACCTAAATAGTCTAAAAGTTCTTAATTTTCTAGTTAATTATATTTTGTAATTGATGAGATTAAACTTTTATTTATATGACTTTTAACTGCTCTGGTATCTATATATGCCTTATTTTAGATGTAAAGTCTTATATTTTATTTCTATATCTAAGATCCATTGTTAATTTTTTTTAACATAGTCAAACTTGTTGGTATTAATTATCTAGGTGGAATATATTCTACTAGGTTCGAAATATATCTTCTATTTCTACTTACAGTTTTATATTATTTTGTTGTACTTTCTTACAATAACTTGTAGTAAATACATACATAACCCTATATGTAATAGATAATTCCTTATATCTATTAGGCATTTCATTTCTATGTAATTTATAATATAGATCTAAAGTTTTCTTTATATTCTTATCTTATAAACTTAAAAAGTAGGTATTAACGTAAATTTTAATTTTTTATACACTAACTTTCCCGATACTGCCCCTAAGGGAGCATTTATTCGAGAATTTGTTATTTGATTATCCATGCAAAATAATTGTGTTGAACTATCTATCCCTTGCCTAAAATGAACTTTTATTATAATCCGAATTGCTCCTAAATATAAATGTTTATATCTATTTTTATAGAGTACTTTAGCTAATTCTTTATTAATTTAATCTTTATTTATTAAAAGTATTATTGTATTTTCCTTTGTTTGATATATATTTATAGTTGATTCCTAATGTTTAGCTATATATGTTGCTTTATAAATTTTCTTAAATTGCTGTTTTTTAAATATATCTTCAATTTTTATATTTAATTTATGATTATTTAATTGACTAAATTTTACCTCATCAAAAGATTTATTATAGCTAAATATGTTATTATTGTCTATTATTTCTTGATTTTCATTCTTAGAACTCATTTTTCTCCACTTTCTATTTCAGATTCCGAACTTAATTTTTCAGAACTATATTTAGACTATATTTCATATATACTTTCATTTTTTGATATATCACTACATTTTATGGGATTATAATTTTGTTATATTAATTTTTCATAAATTCTATAAGTTTTGTGATTCTCTCGTTTTCCATTTTTAGGGCATTCATTGGCACAATAACCTTTCTTTTTATATATCTAACAAATACATTTAATAGGATTTTTCTTACTAAATTTTTTATTTTTTATTTCTAAAATAATCTTCATTTACTATACTTTTTTTTATTAAAAGGCTTAAATTTTTATTTATAATATTTTTTAAACTTTGGTTTATAATGTCTTTTATTAGATCCTTTGCATCATTTGTTAATATAACATACCCATTTTGTTGGTTTGGATATTACTAGACAACAGAGTCCATTTTTAATTGCTCTCCTAACTTTTCATATCTCATATACCTAATTGCACATTTCATTAATTCTCTTTTTTCTATATCATTGATAGGTTCCTAGAGTTTCTCCTACTATTTCAGGGTTTTCTTGTACTTCTGTATACGATATTAGTCCCTAAGATTTACGTAAATTAGTTATATACGTTTATCTAAGTCATTTTCCTTGTTATTCTGCGATTTTTCCTGATCTAGAGATATTATAATAATATTTATTAAATTTGCATGTATACTGTGATAAATAATACATAGTATATATTGTTAGATTTTACATTTTTACTAGATATTGTTGTCCTAGTTGCTTTAAAGCTTCTTATGTACTATACGAATTATCTATTAAAAATTCATACTTAATTGCTATTTTAAATCTATATGAAATTCCTTTTATCGTGTCATTAGCTGCAAAAGCACTTAATGTTTCATCGGTCGTAAATTTATATTTTATTTTTTGTCTATCTTATTAAGCAATTGAATTCCACTATAATTCTACATTCCCTTTTAATATACTAACTAAAAAGTTAAATGCTTGCTCTAAATTATATCCATTAGTCAAAATTGCTAAATTATTTATTTTTATCCATTCATCCGTAGCCTTTTGTATGTCTTCTACACGGCTTAAATTTAACCATATTCCATTAGAATATACTGGTCCTACATCTATTTTTTTTATAAATTTTGAATTATTATTTATTATTCGTCCTTCATAAAGTTTTCTCTTATATTTATCATATTCTTTTAAACTTAAATTTCCTTTTACCATTTCTTTTTCTTCTTTATTTGATACTCCTGATGTTTGTTCTGTTTTTATTTTTATTGGGGTAGATGTTGAATTTATATTCATATTTAGGTTTTTCATTCTTATACTAATTCTAATATTTCTTCTTCCTCCATTTCATTATTTTCATATAATTTTAATTCTTCTTCTAACATCAACATATGTGTTTTGATAGTTAGTTCTTCTTATACTGATTTTTCCAATTTTTTTCTTTATCCTTTTCTAGCAATTTTATTTTTGTTCTTAAGTCACTAACTTCTTCTTTTATTTCCTTTAATAAGTTAAATAATTTTTCAATTTTGTCATTGGTATTTTCAAATTTAGTTTGCATAAATGCATTAATTGGTAATCTTAAACTTCCACCACTATATCTATCATCTTTAACAAATAATGTATTAATGAAACTATAATATTTTTTACTCATGTTTATTATATTTTGATTTAATATTTTTAGGTTATCATTAATTCGTTTAATTTGTCCATCATATGTATATCCTTGTATATTTTTTAATTCTTCCATTTGTGAAATTGTTCATTATATCTCATTTTGATAGCTATGTATCTTGTTAACTTTTGTATTTCTTTTAATTTATTTTTAAGAATAACAATTTAGTTTGAAGGTTATCTAATTCTAATTGTCTAAATATTCTATATTTTATTAATTCTAATTGATATATATTTTCTATTTTTCTTAGTAGATTTTTAATTTCTATTGCTGTTGGACTTTATTATATTATTATATGTTGTATAATTCTTTTGCTATTCATATTTGTTATTTTTTATATTTTTTAATTGCTTAATTAATTCATACCTTATTTGGTTAAATTTTTCCAATATAAATGTTTTCATATTATAGTTATTTGACCAAAATGTGACTAAATTGAAATCTTTATTAGATTATAGGTACTAAAATGTATTAAAAGATAGTTTTATTTTAGATCCAGAGTATTTTCATTATGTAGATATTGGGTCCTGAGTAGGTTTTTGTCAGGATTACCTAATAAAAAAAACTGCTACTTGAAAGACAACGGATCAAGGGTTACGAGGTCCTTTCTGTGTTGAAACATTTTTTTCAAAAATGCTTTAAAATATTTTTGTACTTCATTTGGGCGTTTGAGGGCAGCAAAAGGTTGAAAAATGGGAAGTATTCTCAATCAAGGGCTTGAAAGTCATTTTTAACAACTTTTAAACCTTACACACTCGTGTAAGGGGATTGCACACCCGTGTATAAGGAGAATAGCCTCATTGTTTGGCCCATTGCCAACTTTTTTCCATTTTTGGGATCGCACACTTGTGCAAAGACTTGCACGACTATGCAAATAGAGAATCTTGCCTTTTCAGGCAAGTGGTCTATAGCACTTTAGTTGCACGGTCATGTAACCTATTTGCACACCCGAGCAAGCGAAAAGTAAGTCAAGTTTTCATATGCAAATTGGCAAGTTAGCTGATTTTTGGGTTTACACACCCGTGCATATGGGTTTGCACAACCGTGCAACCTTTACTATAAAACATTTTGGCTAGTCACTTTGAAAAGGGTTGGAAAAATCTTTCATATTGTTAAGGTTTTAAAGAAAAAGTCTTTTAAGTTTCAAAAGGCTTTCTTTGACATCTAATTCTTTATTTTAACACAAAATGTTCACAAATATGATATTCGACAGTCTAATCGAGTAAGTACACTCAAGGTAATATAAAAAGTCTCTTCTACTGCACTTGATTTTTTTGATAATATAAAGTTTATACTTTCACCATTTTAAATATTATAATTTTCATTTATTGATTATATTTATCATATATTCATTGCGCATTTATTTCTATTGAAATTTAGTTTGTGAAATCCTTTTTAAGGGTAGATTGTCATGTGATAGAAATTATTAGGCTATTGTTGTTAAATTCCTTTTTAGTCATTTTTTCTCAAAAAAGTTTGATTTAAAAGTCATTTTTGTATTTAACAATCCCTTTTTGCTCCCTTTTGGATCTTTTTGTCAACAAGGACTTTACTTTAAAAGGAAGGAAAAACTAGCATTTTATTTGGTCAGTATGGTCATGCATCACTTATTGCACATCCGTACGTCATGTGATACATGGCTAAAAATGTATTTTTTTGCCCTTTTAAAATAAATAAGTCGACCATACGTCGTCTAATGTGTGATGGTGCATTTCTCGACATATATTAAAGATGTTGTTGTCTCTTTTGTTTTCTCTTTTTATTTATTTTATTTTAATATTCATCATTGTTATCAATGTTAGTTATTATTATTTTTGTGGATAACATCTTCGTGACTGCAGCTGGGCGAGCACTACAGGTAAGTTTATCTCTTTATTTCTTTATTCTAAAAAATGACCTTTTCGACTGCAAACGGAAAATGTCACAAAAAAATTATAGTAAATAATTAGGACATTTTGTTAATAAAATTAGACCAATGTCCTATTTCTTTCCCAGGAAACTCACATGGAAAAATCAGCTTTCAATAAAAGATATTTCTTAATAAAACTTCGACTGGCAATGCAATGAAACGCTTCTTCACGACTCACATGTAAGGACCAAAGTCCTCATAAAAAAGGTTAAAATGAATTGCTTGATTTATGAATGTCTTTATCGCTTTATTCTATGCCATGATTTATCACTTTCTTACGTGCTTGGGTGCGCCTTTAATTTCTATATTTGCTCTAATCTTTCATGTAAGAAAAGAAATAACATGATTAATTTGAAAGCCATTATGTCATAAGAGCGGAGTTCTGAACCATCTTTTGATTTTTAGCCTCACAAAGTCAGAACACCCCTTTTTGAATATTTCACTCGGTGGAAACTCCTTACAATCAGCCTTATGGTGACCAATAAATGCCTTCCAGCTATCGATCGTCAGTAATGAGATGAACACGCATCAATATGCCTTCTTATGTCTCATGGGGTTTAGGATTTAGCAAATTGGGTAGAGTCTTTTTCCTATCGCGAAATGATCGATCAGCTCGGGCAAATGAGCCTCAATATGGTTAGACCCTGAAAGCATGATCGAACCATTAAAGGTCAAAGGTTTCCTCCATTGAGTTCAATGATCCCTTAGTTTTGGGGGTGATTGGGGTAACAATAAAAAGAGCATGCGGCACACTCATTTTTTTTATAGTTTAAGGGTATTTTTTTTAGATTCTAAACTTTAAGGGTACATTTGCCCCACTTTGGAAACCTTAAGAGTATTTTTTGCTTCTTTTCCCATTTATTTATGAGCATAAGAGTTTGGATTCAAAATTTTAAAAATAGTACATTGGATCCATCTTTGTCAAAGTCATATGTTTTCATAATATAAATGGTTTTAACTAGCCCATAAATGTAGCACTACAAGAAAATCAGCAAATAGCAATGGAAATTAGCAACCGAATTTGTTGAATTTATGTTGCTAATAAAAATTAACAATGAAACATTTGGTTGTAAATTTGATGGTTGGTATTTTTAACAATGGAAATTATTTTCCGTTGCCATTTTTACCAACGAAATTAGAATTTTTGTTGCTATATTTAGCAACCGAAATAAATTTTCGTTGCTATATTTAGTAACCAAATAGAAATTCTATTGCTATTTATAGCAACTGAAATCAATTTTCGTTGCTATTTCTAGCAACCGAATTAAAGTTTCGGTTGCTAAATTCAACCAATATTATTAAAAAAAATTGCAACGGAATTGTCATCGCTATTCCGTCACTAAATTATTGTTGATTTTGATGAGAGGTTGAAGGGACTCTTCATGCTTTGCAAATTCCAAAATATCCATCAGAAAACAGCCACAACTGAAAGAAAGTTGAATGATGTTCCAATTCAAACCAATAAATGAATGCACGGCGTCAATGAAATGCTAAAACAGAGCAATAGGGAGAAAAAATGAGCAGCAGCAACAAGGGTTATCCATCCAAACAATCTGACGGATATAAAGATGCAATCATTTCATTAATTTGACATCTGATGGAAAATAGATCAGGAAATAAAAATTACAAATCAGAATTAAAAACTATTCAAAATCAAACCATATTTTTTGTGAGCATATTGATTTTTTTAGAAGCTGTAATGTTAGAGATAAAGAAAGAACTAAAATTGCTAACAGCTTACAACATTTCATTTTTCCTTCTCAATTTTTTTTCTCACACTTTTTTTCTGTCAAACTGAATCATGTATAATTCCCACATCAAAAAAATTACCCACCTACATTCCTAAAACTGGGGAAGCAACAGCCTCCTGATGCTTTGACATTAACTGATATTTTTTCTCTTTAAGCTCTTTTTCTCCATGGCTGGTTTTGTTTTTAACTACTTCAACTCTGTTTCTGCTTTCCTAACGGCAACTTTGGCTTTTCAAAATTGAAAAACAATGAGCACCAAGATATCAATAACAAAGAAACCTTAACATAGAATAAAAATGTTCAAAATATGTCACAATATTGAGCATCTCAGAGAAGTGAGTAAAATTTAAGATATACTAATCCAAAATACAAAGATCAAAGCAGCACATTGAAGTACTAGTTTGCCAATTAATCAAAAATATCTATATCCATATTGACAAGTTATCGATCTGCCTAATATCAGGAATTCTAAAAGAAAAAAATCAAGATATGGAAATACCCTTTAATTGAATTAGAACAAATAGAATGCTCAAAAAAATTATTATTGTTATATATTTTCGGGAAATTTTTATAACAAACAGAATTTTTTAGGAGAATTGATAATGGATTAATTAGTTAACTCAAATTCTTCTCCACTAGTATTCACTTAGACAAAAACCTTCAAAGGGTTTTTCAAGACTCAAAACTACTCGGTCAAGAAGATTTGCCACCTAACAACATACAATGATAAATTACTATATTTTCTTGATTGATTTTTCAAAAGGATTTTGCTATAAATTAGTGTATTAAATCAATTAATGTTAATTAAACTGGCTTAAAGAGAGCATAAAATGACAGCAAGCACAGTTGAATGATGTAAACAAGAAAACTTAAAAGGTATACATAACTATAATAAATAATTAATTGAAGCACGTAACTCCTCTGTAGAGCTTGCTCAAGTTCTGTATAGAATATCTAAATAATTTACTATACATAACTATAGTAAATGAATCAGAATACAATTTACTACCAATTCTTCTTTTCTATAAAGCAATGTTTTCTTTTTCATTAATAAAAAAGCTATTGAGTGGAAATTTTTACCTTCTGGTTGTCTACACCCTCAACCATGGAAAGAGTCGAGACCAAATTTACTAGTCTATAAATATTTTTATGGATATTATGTAGTCTAACTAAACTATAATGAAACGCCACAATCCTACTCTCAAATAACGCCATAAATAACCGGAAAATAGGGAGAGGATCTGTGTTGAGCATCAAAAAGAAAAAAATTGGATCAACAGAAATATAATTTCCACCTATCCGCAAGCCTTATTTATAAGCCTAAACGTGAACTCCCAGTTCCAGTAGTAAGTTGTGATTGACAGTATCAGATGCTAGGCCATTAAATTGGATGGGACTTGAGATTACATAAATAGCGTTAGTCACATAAACTCAGATTAGTTAAGCCTTAAATTGGAGGTTAACATGTTAATTTCACATCGATCACAAAATGAAATGACATCATTAACTTACTAGGACTGATATATCGATTCTTTATAGCCCACTCATCCCGCATGGATGCAAATTTTTTGAATGGTGCACCTGAAATTCCATTTATAGCAAGTTATTTAATGCTTAAATTTAACAACAGAATCCAGATAGATTAATACGAGTAAATGGTATGCTACACTGAATCTGCATACTATCAGAGAAAACCATCAACAACAGACTAGAAGGATCGGACCAAATTCTTACCATCAAGCTCCACCATCACCTTCTTGATCACAGGCTTGAATTTACCTGCCAAAACCTTATTCAGAATTGTTGTAGCTAATAAATAAAAAATAAGCCCCATGCACCACACCCAATAATAATATAGTTGCTACAATACTGTTGTAACTCTAAGACAGTAAGTTTTATCGAACTTGTAGAATTTATGTTTAATGTACTACTCACCTGCATTAAATGCAAAATATAAACTTTATTTATTGAATATACAAATCAATAAATGCATTTTTTGCTCTATTGCTTCTCAAACTTCAATGAATGTATAAATGCCCTATCAGCTCAAAAAGGAATAGAGTGATATGATATAGAAATGGGGAACTTTATTGAATATACAAATCAATAAATGCATATTTTTTGCTCTACTACTTCTCAAACTTCAATGAATGTATAAATGCCCCATCAACTCAAAAAGGAACAGAGTGATATGATATAGAAATGGGGAAAAACAGGATAATAATATAGAAAGACAAAAGCATACCATGTCTCCTCTCCACGTCCATCAAAGAAGTCAATGCAGTGCCACCTACTATCCATTCTGCAATAGGTACAGCTAAATTCCCGACCTAAAGATGCAATAATATTGGATTACAATATCAATTCAACAATTGAAGCATCATAGACTTTGCTTTTTCTAAACTAATAGCATCAAATTACTCTAGAAATTTACAAAAGCTATAGACAGAAAAAGATACGCAAGAACAAATGAAATGTAATAAGAAAAGCTATTCATGGATGATATCAACCCAGTTTTTCCACTGTGAATGAGAGCTCCAGCTCCATAGCCCAAAGCATAACAGTATGCAGAATCGAAGTTTGTTGGCAAACCATATCTTCCTTCATAACTAAGAATTTAAAGTAAAAACCCCCAAAGCATATCATACACCAATTTTCCCATTTACATTGCCATTGTAGATATAAACAATGTAAAGAAAACTACTCCTAACATTTTCAAAATTTAATACACTGTGAGTACAGAAGTTTTGTTCTGAAAAAGAACCAAGCATATGGATCTTAGTTAAAAGTGGTAATTACCAAAAAAATGGGATTTTCTTTAAAATTGGCCTTTATATGTGCCTTGCTGCTTCCTATTCTCCAATTCAGTTTCAACAATTTGAATAAGCATTTTTTCAGTCTTTATTTTGGCAACCTACAATGACGAAGTTAAAAGATATTATAAGCATTAATTCTCTGCAGCACTTCATTGGATAGAAGGCACAAGCAACATAAATATAATCAATACCTGGACATTTTCATGAGGATCCCTTTCAAGTATCAATTGTTCCTGAATTTCCTATGGTAGAAATTCAAAAAGTTGCAGTGATTGAGTTGTAAGTTTCTTTTTCCATAGTCCACCTTCATCCACAACATCATTGGCCAAGATTTCATTCAATTCTGCGATGAGATGCTACACCTGCATAACAAGCAATAAATTTATATCAGCAAGGCAACATTGTTCCAAGTGCCACTAAGGAGCAGAAAAAAATAGTAGCACTTACAAACTACAAGTCCTGTAAAATATACAAAAAATATATACAGGTGCATAGATAAATGTGTTTGCCCATCAATGGTAAAATGTTAAGATTGATAATTGGTACCTCGAGAATGAAACATAATGATAAAAATTAGAAATACACATATAGTTTATGCTTATGCATAAAGCATCTAAAATATGGCTATGCAAAATGCAAATGCGTGAAACAGCAATTATGCAATGATGAAATGTCATAACCTATAAAATGGGGATAGATTTTAGACTGTAGATAAAATGAGCTCTCTCACTGAATTTGTATGATCCTTAAATCGAATTGTGTAGCCAACTTCATCTCCAAGCTTGACCCCCATCTCTTCAGCTACCCTTGAAGCAACGGCCTAGTAATCGTTCAGGTTAATGCATGTAAGAAATATATTATGACAAAATCACCATAAAGTAACAATAAATTGAAACAACATGAAAATTTAGGTATTAAGGATTCATGAAATGTGTAGCACGTGGTTAAGGTTTTGTAGCTAGAGAGAAGTTCCTTATTTTTTCCATTGACAGCAAGACGTTCTTTTTTTCCATTCTCATTCTGGAAATCTCTTGTTCTACTGGAGTAATATCAAGAAAACTCAAACAGAACGAAAAAGGTAACAGGCAATGCAACACATTCTTCTAAGAATAGAATTTCAAGGATATATTGGAAAAACTTTTACATAAATATTTCAAATATGGAAATTTGCATTCTTCAATCTAGAAAGCGTGTAAGATTTCTTCATATACAGATTTTCAAAATAAGAATCACCAAGTCCAAGCTACTCAAGTACACAACTTCATATCCACAGGCACACAAAAAATGCAAAATACAGGGCAAAAAATAAAAATAATTGAATCAGTAGTTCAATGTTGAAAACGGCACCTGGACAACCAATCTTCTTGGTTAGGTGCAAGCTATGAGGCGCCCTCTATCAGCCCAACCTGCTTCTTTAAGGAACTATAATTTAAGCACAAAATAATTAACATTTTAGTTTGCCACTGCTAATCCACTATGACAGTTTCAGATATCCAACTTAATATATAGGAGAAGATTCAATCATTTTTATTTACGCAGAAGATATATAAAATAATCCACCAAAAATGAGAGAAACCATGGGATTACAGATATCTCTGCCATTCAACAGCAATTGAATAAAAATATTACGTCTTGTTTTAAATTCTAAAGAAGAAATTACCCTTGAAGGAATAAACATAGAGAAAGGCTCTATTTGGGAAAATCCAAAAGAACTGAACCAGTGAAAAAGGAAAGGGAAGAAAGAACATCAAACTACTGAATCCTCTCATTTAAGCTTTCATTATTTATTTTTTTTAAGAACAAACAACCAAAAGAGGAAGTACATAGCTAATTTCGTGACCCTACCTTGTTTTCCCTTATACTTATTTTTAAGCCCCAAATTGTCACCAAAGCATACTCGAACACATTTTAGAGTGTTTTAAACATAAAAAAGGATAATATGCGACATAAAATAAGTGTGGAGCATAATAAATTAGTGAAGTAAAGTTAAAGAATAAGCTTTAAAACATAAGAATTTGTACAAGTAATGAACGTGAGTGCACATAATAAGCAGTATGTATAGTACTACATGTTGCATGACAAATGATAATCAGGTTAATGTGTATTTTAAGTAATTAAAGTGTAAGAGAATACAATTGTTTAGTGACCTTGTTGCATGCTCTATTGTATGTATTATCTTTATAATGTTGGCCTAAGGCTATGTCTCAGTTTTGATGATAATCAAACCTTGAATAAACTTTATATAAATTCTATTTAGTTTGTTTATATTTCAAATTATCTCCACCAAGTGTGCAAGAACAAGCTATAAATTCAAGCCTCATGCATGAAAAGTACTTCAAGTTTTACGCTCTAAGAAAGCCTCAAGAAATTAGGGTATTATTTATGTACAATCTTTTAAGGAGTTTTTAATTAATGTTCATGCATCATAAAAATCTCTTTGTACATTAAAATTGATTTACATGCATTAAAACTTGTATTAATTTGATTAAATACAAAATTATCTTTGAAAGGTTTTTAGAAATCATCACCAAAAAATGCACTAGAAAATATTTTTCTATTCTAAGTCACCATAATAAGTTCACTAGAAAATATTTTTCCGTTCTAAGTCACCAGAATGAGTTCACTAGAAAATTTTTTTCTGTTCTAGTTCACCAAAATAAGCACACCAGAAAATATGTTCTAATGCGTCACTAGAAAATATATTCTAATGCGTCATCAGAAAATATGTTCTAATACATCACCAAAAAATATGTTCTAATGCATCACCAAAAAATATGTTCTATTCTAGGTCACCAGAACCGCCAGTTCTGTTTTTCACAAAAAGAAAAAATAACGGTTGTTTCTATTTTTCTTCAGTCTGCCTTTGCTCTAACAACTAGAATTTGATTTCTAATGGCTATAACTTATTTTTTGGCTATAAATACAAGATGCTTTTGAGTTCTAAGAGTTCAGAGAAGTTGAAAAATCATTTTATCTCTTGAGATACAAAGCTTACACATTTTCTAATCATATTTTCATATCTTGCACTTCATTCATTATCATCATCCTCAACTAGATTATAGCTTTTTGTTGTAATTTTATTGTGAAGAATCTTTGAAAAATATTATGAGAAGGGTTGGCTAGAACCTTAGGAATTCTAGTAAGTTTTTACATATTTTTCTTGGGAAAAAAGATTGTGGGTAGAATATACTAGGATTGTATATTGGCTTTGACCCTTGCCCATTAAAAGAGTTGTTAGTAGAGAGAAAATCTCAAGACGGTGTCTTGAGGAGTGGATGTAGGCATAGAGGCCGAACCATAATAAATCTTGGTGTTGTTCTATTTCCATTTCTCTCTTCTTTTCTGTTCTATTCTGCTAAACTATTTTAACATATTTGTTCTGCTAAGAAAAAAATATTTTCTTTTAAAAAGCAATTTTGAGCATAGTTTGATTTCTGCAAGTTTAGTTTGCTTTGAAAAAGGTTTTGATAAATTAATTGTTGTTGTTAATTACATTTTGCATTCTCATTCTACTTATCAACCAGATATGCCCCACTAGAATATACCTCATTCTGTTCTACCATAACTTATTTTTAAAAAATTGAGTGACACCCAATTCACCCCCTCTTGTGTGTCTTTGGGACCAATAATTAGTATCAGAGCAGTGCTCGTTCTCCTAAGATTTGACAGCCTTAAGTGATCTACAAAATGGCATCCAATTCTGGAAATCATCCCATTGCTACTCCATTCAAAGAAGGTCACTCTGTTCATAGACCACTTATGTTCAGTGTTGACAACTATCCATTCTGGAAGGTCGTTATAAAGTACTTCACACAATCACAAGACATGGTGTAAGGACCCAATCATGGCCCTAACAGGATTATAGTTAATTAATCAAGATTAAGATTTAAATAAGGCAAAATTAGATTATTTTGCATTAATGATGTTAAGTCATGTAAAGGGTATAATGGTAATTATGCACATATGTATAGGAGTGTAGCTAAAAATAGTAAGAAAGTATGTAATTGGAGTTAAATAAGAAGTCTTGGGGTTAATTTGGAAGAAATTGTAATGATGGGGGTTTAAATTGTATGAAAGGGTATAGTGGTAATTTTCCTTGGTGAGATATTTACCCCACTATAAATTAGAGTTTTGAGGGAGATAGAGGGGGGGCATTTGAAGGATCACTCTCTCTCTCTCTATGGTCACGGTTTGGAGATGGATGCTAGAGTTTGGGAGTTAACATGAAAGGTAATGTTTTCCCTTAAAATCTCTTCTTCTTTCTTTCTTTTAATTTGTGATTTCTTTGGTGATGAGAGATTTCAAGATCTTGTTGTCATCATGTGTAAGGAAATGAGGGAGAAAAGGGGGCTAGAGCAAGGGATGTAGAAAGAGTTCAAGCTTGAATAACAGGTATGGAATTGGTTGTGGAAAAGTTACTGTATATATATGTTCCCTCTCATGTTACATGTGTTTTCTTTGAGATATTAAGAGTTAATCTAGTAGGTGTTGATGATTAGAACATGATTAGTAGCTTAAATGATAATATAAGTATGAAGGAAAGTGAGATTTAGGGTTTAATTTCATGTTTGCATAATCGTGATTCTGGGTTTTTCTCCTTTTCTTTCCATGCGTGACCACGTGTGGAATTCTTCTTCCCCATGCGTGGCCACGTGATGTATTCTTCTCCTCCTCACCCACGGCCACGTACTGCTCTTTTCTTATCACATATGGCCACGCACTCCTTGGTTCATAAACAAGTGACCACGTGAGTGTTTCCTCTTGGAAACACGTGACCACGTGTGTGTTTCCTCTTGGAAACACGTGGCCACGTGTATTGTTTCCTCTTGGAAACACATGGCCACGTGTATGATTTCTTCACGACCTATCTGGAATGTTTTGCTCATAAGTCGAGCTAGAGAGCTTCAAATTGAATGATTCTTGTTGCGTTGGAAAATAGACTTCCATACCTACATTTCATATGAAGGAACCAAATCCTAAATCAGTTTCCAAATAGGTCATATTTCATCATGAATTTACAAGCAGTTTGCTGTCCAATCAATGGGAGCAGACCTCAGTATTTTGTAAATATATGGAAATATAGGAATGATATCAAGGTAATTTTAGATGTTTTAGAAACTAGAAACACAATGGAACAAGTTTGTAGAAGACCATATTTGCTAAATATTCCTTTTGGTTAGCCAAAAATCGTTTACAAGTTGAACTCAGAAAACTACCCATGATTTTTAAGCCCTAGTGTCACCAAAGCTGGTCTAAAACCTTTTAAGTAACTTTGAAGCATTTAAGCATAAAATAAGGATAATTTGTGACACTAAACATGATTAAATGAAATATTATATGAGAATAAAGTTAGTAAATGAATAATGACGTTAAAATACATGAAAATGATTATTTGAATTGGATGGTATTATAAAGATTATACACATGTGATTTGGCTTTGACCGAAAATATTGCACATTGATATTCCTCTACAATGATATGAGAACACTATGATATAACCTAGAGATAATAAGAGTATAGTTGCAAGGTTGCATGATCAAGTTAAAAGAAGTGGGATATCACAATTCATGTTAAATTATGAAATAGTAGAAGCTTGATTATACTCAGAGTCACAAGAAGAATTAATGATTAGCAGTAATGTGTAATAATCTGCTCATTGTTTGTTCATGCCTATAATACAATATGACTAGCACAAGAGCATTCGTAGTGCGTTAACGACTAAGATGAAATGACCTCACACCACTTACCTAAGCATAAAATGTTATAAGATGAAAAATACTGTTAGTGTAAGCCCTAGCCCCAATATATTGTAACGAAACACTTGAAATTAATAAAATGAGGCATTTGTTTTATCCTTTGTATTCCTGTGCATATCAATTGATAAAACTATCCAAGAGTGTTGTTTCGGTTTAAGTTATCATGTGTGAGGCACATGGATTGTAAGACCTTGAAACAAATGAGACATCATTCTAAATATCCCTAGTCAGTCATTGTTATGGGAATAACAAATGAATTAAGACTAGTATGCTCTCTCTGATCTTATGAGTTCTGTCTTACGGATCATTAGGACAAGAGTGTCAATCAGAGATCATAGATACATGTTAAAGAACATGGTATCTGGATTCGATCCGCTCATGAGAACACTACATGGTACAAGTCATAAGTGTTTCTCATATGCAAGTTTTGTATCGGAGTTCTTAGACCTGAAATCTCTATGAAACTCTTTATGAATTACTGTGTACTTTGACATACACCTAATGTGCTCGTAACAGAGTGACAAGTACGGGTATGATTGGGTATACATTGATTCATGTTAGAGAGCATGAGAGAAGTGAAGGGATTACCCCTCTCAATAAGAGAGAAAATATCATCGGCCACTTGATCAGTGAACTGAGAAGTGTATGGCCATACCGAGATGAAATAATGAGTAATAATTATTTATCTGAGAGTTCAGTGTCACTGAAATATCAAGGAAGGAATTAATATATATAAAGATGACTAGTTCCATGCCTTATATTAATTCTGATATTTATGGGTAAGGGACTATGCAAAATTGCATTAGGTCACCAAATGCCATATGCATTTTCATTTAATTTGGAATGCTATAATATTTTGCTAGAGAATATATATAGCCTTTGAATTAATTTATTAATTCATTGCCAACATTAAATGGACCTATAGGATCGCACACAAAGCATTGGGCTTAAAATATTTAAATTAAGTATTGGACATTAATTTGGGCTTTTAATTAAAGTCAAATTAATGTATGTAATGGGTTATAAAATTGCTATTGGGCTTTGGTCCATGAGAGAGAAAAATTCAGCCCACAATGTTTAATTTCAATTAATTAATTATGTTACATTAATTAAGTTAATTGAGTATTAAAGTCTAAAGGAATTTAAATTAAATTAAATCACTTATTTATTTAATGAAGTAGCCGAAATTCCAAGAGATAATTCAAGGAATTTCGGCACATGGCATTTATTTAAATTAAGTGATTTCATTTATTTAAATGTCTTATGATTTATTTCAAATTTGAATTTAAATTCAAAGGAGTTTAATTCAAAATATATTACTTATCTTTAGGAAGTGATAGAGTTTGAATTAATTATCTTAGGATAGTTGAATTCAGATTAATGACTTGCCAAAGGATAAGCATATATATTAAAAGAAATAAAACCCTAAACCTAATTTTTTTGTGGCATGAATAGTAACTCGTGAATAGTGACTCTCTCTCTCTTAATTCTTTTGTTCAATTTTTCACAAGGAGAAAGGATTGTTTCTCATTCTCTTGTGTTATTGAGCAGTAATAGCAATCTAAAGAAGTACAAAATCAAGTTTTGTAGCTTCAAACTATAACCATTACACAATACCGAAAAAGAGATCTAGCAATCTCGTTTTTAAGCCGACGGTGTAATTGTGTGTGTGAGAATAGAGGGAGTGGCGCAAAAGGCTATTCCTTGGCATTGGTGATCGAGATCTAAGGTGGATAAAGTCACCTTAGCTGCTGGACATCATCAAATTCAATTTTCAAAAAGCATCAAAAGTTGTAAGTAATACAACCCTAAAATTGCATGTTTCGTTTCTAGCTTTGGATATGTATGGTATGCATGATAAAATTTTTGTTTTCCGCTGTGCCATCATGATTATCATACCATGACATATTCCATCAAATACAAGTAAGATGATTGAAGTATACACGACAATGTTAACGTGTATAACTTGTTGTTCCTACTCTGATGAATCATGAAAGTGAATTCAATGGGGGGGTCAATGTGGCATTCACCTTAAGCTGTAAGAGAACCTACTTATTTTATTATATGGAACATAAATGCTTGAGTTTGCTATATATATATATATGTGTGTGTGTGTGTGTGTGTGTGTGTGTGTGTGTGTGTGTGTGTGTGTGTGTGTGTGTGGAATGCTATTAATAAGTGTAAGGTTAGGGAAATTATTCCCAACAAGCAGCAACGAGGTATGTCATCAAGAACTCTCTATGAGTTATGTAAGTACTATATATTGTATAATTGATATGAGCATGCTAGTTTAATTTAATATGTGAACAAGTATGAGTAATGAAAGTCTATATTTTTATGATTTAAAGTGCATTTATATGTATATGTACATGTGGACACACACAATGCTAACAATGAAAGATTACATGTTACTATTAATTTTCATAAACCTGTGACCAGTATGATATGAATGAAAGAAAGTCGATACAACTATATGATCATATGATAACATCCATGTGTATTGAATCCGAGAGCTCAATGTTTGAAGTAGGATATGAATGATATGCATCCTTTTATGAAAGTGGCTTTAAGCCAAATGATGTGCTAAGTAAAAAAGGATATGTTAAATTAAAGATGTTCCTAAGTGTTTAAGCCTGCGGGTCTTAGTTCAGTTGTGGATTAAATAGGCATGCCTAGAGGGATACAGTCGCAGCTGCCATAGTTGACCCCGTTTGGGTCTTGTTCCTTAATGGAACCATCGTTCAGCCCTTTTGGGTCCATAGTTTGTTCCTTGATGGAACCGTTGTTGACCTTGTTTGGGTCCATTGTTTGATATCTTCGGATATCCATAGTTTGATACCTTCGGGTATCAATTGTTCCCGTTATCCACCCTTTGAACTAGTACTTAGGCAGGCTATTAAAGATTGTAAAATGTATGCAAGGTAAAGGAAAACGTGTATTAATTCCTTCACTTACATAATGCAAGCATGATGAATGGCCTATTATACTGCTTATCATGATTTCTGTTGGCTATAAATTGTCTTAATGAAATAAAGTTATCGGAATGTATATATATATATATATGAGACTTAAATTGCCATGCTATGAAAGAATGCGTACAATAGTATAACAAGAACTATTTGGGCTATAGCATATACAATGAATTTCATCTGCATTGGGATTTATGAACGTATGTATGCACAATAATTGGACCTTGCGGAAATCATGACATGTAGAGCTATTCTCTTTGATTGCATACAAGGCTGATTGATCAATACCTAAATGTGTTTACACCTGTTTATGCACTCCAATAACTATGATATAAGCCAAAGGACGGTGTATGACATAATATGATGTTGGTTGATATTTAGTTGCCATAATAGGAAAGTATTAAGTAATACATGGTTATGAATTGAAGTTGTGAGTTATAATTGTATTTCATAATTATGATTGTAATGATATATGCGAAGTAATCATGCCTAGTAATCTATTTTACAGTAACTACCTGACTCATGCACTTCTTATGCTGTGAAAGAACATTAAATGCATATTTTATGTAACTAATGGGATTAAATGCATATGACTGGAGGTTATACCATCCGCAATAACAAGGTTAGAGTTCATGAATAAAAGAATTAAGAAGTTTATAAATTATGCTAGTTTACCAAGTAAGATTTTTTTTTGTTATTAAGGTAAATTAAAGAGGCTTTGGGAACTAGCCAAGTTCACGCTATGCTCTACACGACCGTACGTATACTAATATTGTTGGGGTTAAAGACTCCTCCGAAATGTAATTATGAAATGATTATTACTGTAGAAATATATTACTTTAGCTATGCAGGTTATAATGTATTGGTGATATATTTTGGTAAGATCTTATTCGTAGAGTTTTGTTCCCCACTAAGCTTTATAGCTTAGCACGGGTTTGTTTATCCGTGTAGGTTTCAGGATAAGCTCCAGAAGATTAGTCTTGATGCGGTTTCCTTGGGGATATCAGGATACTTGAAGGCCATTTATGTTATGTTCACCTTATCCATAAGCTTAATTATCTTATTATGGCATGTAATGATGGCCTGTATTATTATTATTATTTTTTTTTCTGCATGATCTTTACTAGTTTTATGATGATTGATGATTTTCCATGGTTAAGGAACTAGGGTGTTACACATGGCTTGTTGGGACATAATTGAAGATGGATATCAACCACCTACAAAGATGATTGTTCAAACTGGAAATTCAAATGTTACCGTTCTGAAGACCAGAAAAGATCTTATAGAAGAAGAAAAGAGAAGCGTGCAATTAAATTCAAAGGCCATGAGCATTTTGTTCTGCTCATTGCACACCAATAAATTTAACAGAGTTTTCGATTGTTAAACAGCAATTGAAATATGGGATAAGTTAGCTGTAACATATGAAGTAACTCATCAAGTCAAATGATCCAGATTGTACGTACTTATGGTGAACTACGAAGCCTTTAAAATGAAGCCAGAAGAGACGATCTTTGAAGTAATTAACAGGTACATTAAGTTAACTAATGAAATTAAAGCTTTAGGTAAGAGATTAGATGAAGAAAATAAAATTGCAAAATTAGTTAAAGGTCTCACTCCTAGGTGGGAAGCCAAAGCTTCAATTTTATTAGATAAAGATCTTGAGTCTCTAAATTTTGATACTGTTTGTGGTTCTCTTATATCTCATGAATTATATATTAAGTCACAAGATGCTGAAAAAAAAGAAAGAAAATTAAAGGCTTTAGCTCTCAAAGCTAAGTGTGGAAGTGACTATTCTATTGGAGATGATGAAATAGCACTCATCACAAAGAAATTCAAGAAGTTGTACAGAATAGGTAAAAAGTTCAACAAACGACAGCAATACACACAACAAAAAATGGAGAATCCCTCCAAATCTTCTGGAGAAATAGTGTGTTACGAATGCAAAAGGCCTAGACATATCAAATCAAAATGTCCAAATCTAAAGAAAAAGGAGAAACGATATAAGAAGAAGGTCATGAAAGCAACATGGAGCAATAATGAAGATTCCAGCATCAGTATAAATGAATCAGAAGGTGATTCAAAAAATGCAGGTCTGATGGCAATTTCTGAACATGAAAAACAAATCACTTCTGCTGAAATAAATCAGAAAAATTATTATTCTACTTAACAGACCAGAGATCAAACAAACAACGAAGAAGAACCAAATGAGGTAACATGTTCTGACTTTGAATTTGATTCTGATGCAAATGGAAATAAAATTGAAAATATGCTTATTTGTTTTGAAAAAGTGCATCATAAATATCATATGCTCGAAACAAATCATATTGCATTAAGAAAATATCATGATATTTTAAGAGAAAATTTTAAACAAGTAAAACAAAAAGAAATTGATGCAAAAAATGAATATTCAGATCTGGAAAAGAAATTTGTTGCATTGCAAGAAAAGTGTAATGATAAGGGTAAGAAAATTTGTGAATGTAATGGAAAAGAAAACAAAATTTTCATGCAAGCTCATCAAAAAATCATGTTAAATTTAAAAAGAATTATAACCAAAAAATAGGATTATCGAAATGCTTATTATGTAAATTCTTATTCTAGCAATTCTATAACTTGCTTCTATTGCAGCAAAAAAAAGGACATGTGTCTAAATTCAATTTTTATAAGAGAAATGCTAGTTCTGAAAAACAAAAATGGGTTGTGAAAAATAATGTGCATGATGTAACTAACCCCCAAGGACCCAAGAAAAATTGGGTACCTAAATCTGTATAATTCACTTGCAGATCTACCTCAGGAGCTCCAGATCAAATAAATGGTATTTGGACAGTGGATGCTCTAGGCATATGACAGGGGACAAATCAAAGTTTTCAAAATTAGCCATGACAAATGGTGGAAAAGTCAGTTTTGGTGACTATAGAAAATCAAAAATAACTAGAATCGGAATAATTGGTTCAGATCCAAAAATAGAACATGTTTCACTTTTTAATATACTGAAGTTCAACTTGTTAAGCATCAGCCAAATCTATGACAGAAACAGAAGAGTGATTTTTGAAATAGATCACTATAAAGTAGAAGAAGTCGAAACAGAACAAGCAGTTCTAATTAAACATAGATTAGGAAATATTTATCAAGTCAATATTAAAGAGTTGTAGAAAGGTGATTTAAAATGCTTGATAACACAAGAAAATTTGAGTATACTTTGGCACAAGAAGCTTGGATAAGCAAGCATTCATACAATGGAAAAGCTTGCTAGAAAAAATCTTGTTAGAGGATTGCCAAAGATAAATTTTGAAAAATATTATGTTTGTAAGGCTTGTCAACTTGAAAAACAAACCAGAACATCACACAAATTGAAAGGTGAAATCTCATCCAAAAAGGCATTGGAGCTTTTACATTTAGATTTGTTTGGACCTATAAGTCCTACAAGTATTGGTGGAAAGGCTTATGTATTTGTAATAGTAAATGATTATACAAGATTTACTTGGACTTTACTTCTTGCTAATAAAAGTGAGGCATTCAAGGAATTTGAAAAATTGAGCAAGAAAATACAAAATGAGAAAGTGTATACGATGGCAAGTATAAGGAGTGATCATGGAGAAGAATTTGAAAATAAGTATTTTAAGGAGTATTGCAGTAGTTCTGGTATTCATCATAGCTTCTTAGCTCCCAGAACACCTCAATAGAATGGTGTAGTAGAGAGGAAGAACAGAACACTTCAGGAGATGGCCAGGAGAATGATCAATGAAAATAATTTATCAAAGTACTTCTGGGCAGAAGTAGTAAATACTACATGTTATATTCTGAACAGATCACTGGTCAGATCAATTCTAAACAAGATGCCATGTGAGCTCTGGAAGGACAGAAAATCCAACATCAGCTACTTTTAACCTTTTGGTTGTAAGTGCTTTATTTTCAATGATAAAAATAATTAGGTAAATTTGATGCAAAGTCTAATAAAGGTATTTTTCTTGGTTATTCATTAAATAGTAAAGCTTATAGAGTTTTTAATAGACATACTTTATTAGTAGAAGAATCTATAAATGTTAAATTTGATTCTACTTACAAGAATTCTGGAGAACAGAGTTATTCTGATAATGATACAGATATAAAGAGAAATGAATTTAGCAAACAGAATGAAGAAAATAATCAGATAGAAAAGTCACCAGATCAGCAAGTAGACTAGGACGACAAATCTGAAAATTTGTCTAGTCAACTAGAAGCATATCAGCCAGCAGAAAGGCAGAACAACCAATAGAATTGCCAAGAGACTGGAAATTTCATAGATATCACCCAAAGGAGAACTTATTGACAGAACCATCACAAAGAATGATGATCAAAAGAGCAATGCGAGAATATTATGGTAATGTAGCTTTTGTTTCTCAAGTAGAATCCAAAAATTTTATGGATGTTCAAGATGATGAAAATTGGATTTTTGTTATGCAAGAAGAATTAAATCAATTTGAGAGAAATAAAGTTTGGAATATAGTTCTTAAACCTTTAAATTGTTCTATTCTTGGTACTAAATGGGTGTTTAGAAATAAACTTGATGAGCAAGAAAATGTGGTAAGGAACAAAGAAAGACTAGTTGCTCAAGGCTACAATCAAGAGGAAGGTATCGATTTCGATAAAACCTTTGCACCAATAGCTAGGTTAGAAGCAATTAGAATTTTATATGCATATGCTTGTTTTAGAAATTTTAAACTTTTTTAAATGGATGTGAAAAGTGCTTTTCTAAATGGAATTTTCAATGAGGAAGTATATGTAGCACAACCTCCTGGTTTTGAAAGTCAATATCATCCAAATTATGTTTACAAACTCAAAAAGCCCTTATATGGATTGAAGCAAGATCCAAGGTATTAAAGATTGAGTTGTTTTCTTTTTGCTCATGGTTTTAATATAGGAAAAGTTGATAATGTTTTTTTTTTACAAAATATCATTCATCTCATATTTTAATTGTGAAAATCTATGCTAATGACATTATTTTTGGTTCAACTAATATTTCTATGTGCAAAGAGTTTGAATCTATTATGAAGCAGGAATTTGAAATGAATTTGATGGGTGAACTCACATTCTTTTTGGGTCTGCAAATTAAGCAGTGTAGAAGTGGAATTTTCATTAGTCAAACTAAAAATACAAAGGAGTTGATCAAGAAATTCAAAATGACAAAAGTAAAATCAGCAAGCACTCCTATGAGCCCTTCAATCAAGCTAGAAAAAGATGAAAAGGCAAGAATATGGATGAAAAAAAGTTATAGAGGCATAATCGGGTCTCTGTTCTACTTAACAGCAAGCAGACCAGACATTCATTTCAGTGTGTGTCTATGTACAAGGTTCTAATATGCTCCAAAAGAGTCACATTTGTCTGCTATAAAGAGAATATTAAGATATCTAGTGAAAACTCCAGAACTGGGGTTATGGTATCTGATAACTCAATTTTAGTATTTAGTTTTAGTTTAATTTGAGTCTAGTTTCCTTGATCTTTTAGCATCTTTTTCTTTGTTTTTACTAGCATTTAATAATTTATCTGATTCTCAGTTAATTCTAGTTTTTGTGTGATTTTTTAGAGTTTTTGACAGATTTTGTGATTTTTAGGTACCTCACGATTACTAGGAATTTCCTAGTAACCGTGATCCATGCATTCTGTCAAAACGCACTGTTTTGAAGCTTGTCACGATCAGCATGGCAATTGTACTTGATGAGCTGGTAACCGTGACTTATGGAGTTTTTAATACAAAAGCAAGAAGAGAAGCATCTCACGGTTACTAAGGATTTCCTAGTAACCGTGAGGAAGGCAACTTTTTAGTCCAGAATGAAGATGAGAACTATCTCACGGTTACCAGGAATTTCATGGTAACCGTGACCCAATCTTGAATTCAGCTCCGAGTAGTCTCACGGTTACTAAGAATTTAGTAGTAACCGTGACCCATTTTAATCAAAAGAGGGTTTTTTTATTAGAGGTCATGGTTACCACGAATTTGGTAGTAACCGTGACCCATGCTGACCTTTATAAAGCAGAATTTTTTGAAAATCGACAGTTTTTAAGGAGAGTTTTTTAGTTTTTGGGTAAATTTTCAGTTTTTAGGGTTTCTTTCTTCTCTCTTTAAGCTCTTAGTTTATTTTACACACAAAAATACATAGAAATACTTGAAAATAGTGGGATTTACACAAAAACACTTAGATTAAACATAGATATATATTTTACAAGTATAGATCTACATATTTTGAAGCTCATTTTTCCTGCAAGCTTTGGAGAAAGAGATTGAAGAGCTTGGATTCAGCTGGGTTTTCTTCACCATGAACTTCAGGGGTTATTCTATCTTTTTCTCTTTTCATTTTATTATGGATTGTGAGTAGTCTTTTTGTTGCTTGGGGATCTTTGAATCCTCTACTCATAATGTGAATATTGAACTCAATTTTATTTTTACATGAATGGATGGTCTATTTCACAAGTACTTATTTGTTTGTCATTGATTTTTCGATCTATTAAGTTATTTTGTATCCATGGATGAATGGTGTTTATCATATGTCTTGATGGGTATTGAGCCTAATAGATTGGAGTTTATGAATGATTTAGCTCAGTTTTTCTATCACGAATATTGTCTATTTTGGATGGCTCCGGAATGGGACTCTAAATGTGTGGTGTTTGTGATTCTAAAACTAGAGTAGGGAGTGAAATAGATGGGTTTTGGGTTACCTGGTTCCGAAATGGGACGGTAGACCGAACTTAGGATTTTAGGCCCGGGTTTAGGCTAGTTGTTGGACTAGCTTCGGAATGGGACATTTAGCAACTAGAATAGCTGGCTCCGGCATGGGACGCTTGGATTAAGAAGGGTTATCCCGAGTTCATTCATGTATACTTTTATGTAAAAAATTTATTCACATTTGGGTATGGGGTGGATAAATGAACCCGAGTAATGCTTTATTTCTATAGATATTTACATTTGCTAATTTTTCAGAATTTAATACTCTGAATTTAAATTTCTTTACTTTACATACTTAAGCTTTAAAGTTACATTTTATAAATCAAACAACTCATACACACAAACAATTGGGAATTCTTTAGCATACAATCAATCTTCACAGTCTTCACACACACATTTCCCTTGGGTTCGATATTGAGGGTCCTAACTATACCCCACTTTATTACTTGTCGATCTAGTGCACTTGCTAGGGTCGCAATAGTATCCAAAAATTAATTTTTTTGATCTAACTGGCTATTCTGATGCAGATTATACTGGGTATAGAATTAATAGAAAAAGCACTTCTGGTGCCTGTCATTTTCTTGGACATTCTCTAATTACATGGTCCAGTAGAAAACAAAACTCAATGGCTCTATCTACAGTAGAAGCAGAATATATTGCAGCTGGAGGAAGTGTTGCACAAGTTATTTGGATAAGACAACAGCTGAAGGATTATAGAATTGAGTTTGATCAAGTTTCAATTTTTTGTGACAACACTAGTGCAATTAATTTGACCAAAAACCCTATTCTACATTCCAGAATCAAACATATAGAGATCAGACACCACTTTATGAGAGATAATGTTCAACGTGGTGATATTATGCTAGAATTTGTTCCAACAGAGCAACAACTAGCTTATATTTTCATAAAACCTCTAAAGGAAGATCAATTATGTCAAATTAGAATAAAATTGGGCATGGGAACTGTTGATGAATAAGTCTTCTGGTGAGGTTACTTTCGTCTTACTTAACTAGAATATATGTGTTGTTCTATTACATTTTTTGATCCTCACTAAAACATGTGTGCAATTCTATTAGATATTCTACTATTTTCTGATGTTCACTAGAACATGTGTGTCTTTCTGTTATATATTCTAATATTTTTTAGTGTTCACTAGAATAACAGCATACTCTGTTCTATGTTAAAATAGTTAAATTATATTTAAATTTTATTGAGTGTTATGAATTTATTAAATTACCTGTCAGTTATCACTTTGTCTATTTAACTGAATAATGTTTGAAAAGTCAAAATTGGCCTAAGGATTCCCGTTGCTGTTAAAAATTAAACAAGGTCAAAATTGGTATTTCATTTATTTCTCTCTTCTTGCCTGAAAATCAGTTTCTTCCCTTTACACAGAGTAAAACTCCTTAGTTTAATGGTAACTAAATATGGTTCAATTTCAAAGCAGTGCTAGTTATCTTCTTGGGAAGGGACATTTTTTTAAAAAAAATATTGTGTCTTATCAACACACATTTTCATTTAACTCAAAGAAAACCTTAATTAAAAAAGGTTGTGTCTCTCTCTCTTTCTCTCTCCTAGAAACCAACGCCCCCTTCATCTTCTTTTTCTTCTTCCCAAATTTTTTCTTGAAACCTTAAGTGCAAAATCCCGTTGCAAGAAAGCACCAAAATGGTGAGGGTAAAGACAACCGCTAAACGTCATCCAACACAGGGTGCCTCGCCTTCATTGGAAAAAGAGAAACCCACAGCCTCCTCTACCAAACGTGATTCAAAATGAAAACCCACTGTGAAACTCGCATCTTCAAGGTCTATAAGACGAAAAATTAACACAGCCACAAAGATGGATCTCATAATTATTCCACCAAAAACTATTGATTGAAAGGTTGTTTTTTATTCTGCTCCGAATTTGGCCATATGGATGAAAAAGCAAGGATGGCAAGAGTTCGTTAATTACTTAGCCGCCTCCTTCTACCCGAAATTGGTATGTGATTTTTATGCTTCAATGGAAGACATCACTGAAGAATCATTCGCTATTACGCTAAATGGCAACAAGTTGGAAGTGTTGATCGCCCTTCTCTCTGAGGTATTTTCACTTCCTTATCTTGGAACTAAAGTTGATAAGAAAGCTAGACATTCGGTCTTTAAGAAATTTAATAGGAAGAAATTTCTTAAGGACACCACAAGCCTTGTAGATGTGTCAAATAGTATGCCCTCCACTTGTATGTTGATAAAATACAAAACCTTGTATAAGTTGATTTCTGATTATTTTATCCCAAGAACATGAAGTGTCACATTTTAGTCTTCAGTTGATGATTGCATCATTCGGCATGTATTGCACAATAAGCTTATTAATTTGCCATATTTGATTTTTAAAACCATGTCTGAAAAAAATCTAGGTCCATAATGCCCTATGCTCTTTTGTTGAATAAAGATTTGGACAATGAGATTGAGGAACTGTTACCAAAATCCCACTGCATTTCCAAAAGAATTCTTTGAGGATTCTATAGCCAAATGCAAATCTAGTGGAAAAGAGA
This sequence comes from Excoecaria agallocha, assembly GCA_037975025.1. Taxonomy (NCBI): domain Eukaryota; kingdom Viridiplantae; phylum Streptophyta; class Magnoliopsida; order Malpighiales; family Euphorbiaceae; genus Excoecaria; species Excoecaria agallocha. The sequence continues at coordinate 47,596,776 of CM075807.1, read as the reverse complement.
AAGATAAAAACTCTTGTTCCACATCTATCCTCCAAGAAATCTCATGTTATAGGTGAATCATCTACACCCTTTTCCCCTGTGTCTGCTAAAGCTATTACTGATAAAATGAAAGAGGTGTTAAACATGATGCCTTCAGACATTGTTTTCGATTTGATCAAGAATGTCTTTGTACTTGTTAAAGATGTTGCATCTTCTCAATTGGTCTTTGAAGGCAAGAAGCCCATTAAAGCTAACTCAGTAGATGAAGAAATGGACAGTTTTGAGGAATTGGGTTCCGTGTCCTCTACCAAATGGTCCAGCCATGGCCATTCTAGTAATGAACATTTTGCAGTTGGTAGTAACCCTTCTGCAGAGGGCAGCGAGTCATTGGTAGCATCTAAAGAAAAAAATGAAATGCCTCTACACGATCAAGCACAATCTGCTGAGCAAAAAGCCACCCATTCTGATGAAGAAAATGCTGGTAGTTTAGCTAATTTATAGGACCATATTGATAATTTTGTTACTGATATTACAGAACCAATAACATTGCAGTTTATTTCTCTGGCACCTACAGACATTATTATCCTAATTTTTGACAATGTAGACCAATCAGCTCCATTAGGAACCAACCTGCCTCCTCCTTCTACGTCGCCTATTGATGATCCACCTATTTTTGAAGACAAGACTGCTTCCATACATTTTGATGAGGATGAAGATCATCCTACTGATCCTGTTCCCCTAGCTGATATTGATTCTGAAGTATAGCCTGTTGATCCTAAGCAAACAACAAAATTTAATCTCTATTTGGCTTTGGCTAAATTTAATGAAGACTTGGCTTCTACCCATCTCCAGATTGCTGCTCTTCTTCATAAGCATGCAACCTCTACTTCTATCCCACCTTCTTCCAAGCCTTGATTTCTACACATTTTCTTCTTAAATGCTTTGTTCTATTATTATTAGTTGTTTTCTTGTTGACCTTTTTTGCTTATCAGATATTGCTCATAGGAAAGTCTTCTCCCTTTTTTCTTGCTGATGACAAAAAAGGGGAGAAAGAACTTAGCATTTTGTTGTTGTATTAAACTATGTGTATGTTGTGTGTAAATCTATTGAATTCTACTACGTTCTAATTATGTTGAATTTTTGCTCTTAAGAATATCATTGCATCTGCATTTTTTGTTGACATACTTGTGAATTGCAGGTTGCTTAAAATTACTAGATTAATCATGTGTGTTCTTGATAGAAATTTTAATGAGGATATAATAGGTAGCAGAATTACCCTAGATCAATTTTGTTTTAATTTTCTTTGATATGTTATACTTGAGGATAATTTTTATAGGGATTATACTTATATACATCCCCCAGGCATATAGTAAGGGGGAGCATATGTATACTAACCTAGATAGACTTTTTAGCTAAGTTTATCAAGGTTTTGTCATCATCAAAAAGGGAAAGATTGTTGGCTCAAGGCTACATCTCAGTTTTGATGATAATCAAACCTTGAATAAACTTTGTATAAATTCTATTTAGTTTGTTTATGTTTTAGATTATCTCCACCAAGTGTGCAAGAACAAGCTATAAATTTAAGCCTTATGCATGAAAAGTACTTTAAGTTCTACGCTCTAAGGAAGCCTCAAGAAATTAGGGTATTATCTATGTACAATCTTTTGAGGAGTTTTTAATTAATGTTCATGCATCATAAAAATCTCTTTATACATTAAAATTGATTTACATGCATTAAAATTCGTATTAATTTGATTAAATACAAAATTATCTTTGAAAGGTTGTTAGAAATTGTCACCAAAAAATGTTCCAGAAAATGCACTAAAAAATGTTTTTTTGTTCTAAGTCACCAGAACGAGTTCACTAGAAAATATTTTTCTGTTCTAAGTCACCAGAACGAGTTCACTAGAAAATATTTTTCTATTCTGATTCACCAGAACAAGCACACAGGAAAATATATTCTAATACATCACTAGAAAATATGTTTTAATGTGTCACCAGAAAATATGTTCTAATGCATCATCAAAAAATATGTTCTAATGCATCACCAGAAAATATGTTCTATTCTAGGTCACCAGAACTACCAGTTCTATTTTTCACAAAAAGATAAAATAACGGTTATTTCTGTTTTTCTTCAGTCTGTCTTTGCTCTAACGACTAGAATTTGATTTCTAACGGCTATAAATACAAGATATTTTTTAGCTCTAAGAGTTCAGAGAAGTTGGAAAATTATTTTATCTCTTGAGATACAAAGCTTATGCATTTTCTAATCATATTTTCATATCTTGCGCTTCATTCATTATCATCCTCCTGAACTAGATTATAGCTTTTGTTGTAATTCTATTGTGTGAAATCTTCGAAAACAATTGTGAGAAGGGTTGGTTAGAACCTTAGAAATTCTAGTAAGTTTTTATATCTTTTTCTTGGGAAAAGAGATTATGGGTAGAATATACTAAGATTGTATATTGGCTTTGACTCTTACCCATTAAAAGAATTGTTAATGGAGAGAAAATCTCAATATGGTATCTTGGGGAGTGGATGTAGGCATAGAGGCCGAACCACAATAAATCTTGGTGTTGTTCTATTTCCATTTCTCTCTTCTTCTCTGTTTTGTTTTGCTAAATTGTTTTAACAGATTTGTTCTGCTAAGAAAAAAATGTTTTATGTTAAAAAGCTATTTTGATCATAGTTTGATTTCTGCAAGTTTAGTTTGCTTTGAAAAAGGTTTTGATAAATTAATTTTTGTTGTTTATTACATTATGCATTCTCATTCTACTTATCAACCAGATCTACTCCACCAGAATATACCTCATTTTGTTCTACCAGAACTTATTTTTAAAAAATTGAGTGACACCCAATTCACCCCCCCTCTTGTGTGTCTTTAAAACCAATATATAATTCTAAATGTATCGAATGTGATATTCTTGAGTGATTAAAGACTTATTGAGCCTGAATTTCACATAGTAGTGGATAGATAGGCATGCCTATAAGGGAATAGTGATTACAGCTGTTAGTGTTGACATCGAAAGTTGTCCAGTGTTTTGATACCTATTGGTATCAAGTGACTCGAGGCTATTATATCTCAAGTGTTTGATATTGCTCATCAGTATCTAGTGTTTGTACCAGTTATCCACTATCAATGGGAATTCAGGCAAATGGAAATGATTAACTGATAATTATTGATAAGTGAATAACAGGGGTAATGCCTTGGAATTTTAGTGTAATACTAGTGTCTCTTAGTGATATTATTAGTGTGATTGATAAATAGTAATGCAATACTTTTTAATGCATAAACCGTTATTATAGGTATATGAATTGTGACATGAAAAGACATGTTATTAGTTTATGCACGTTAGCATACTATATTATTTATAGTTGAGACTTCGTTAAGAAGTCAATTGCATTATTTTACTCCCCATCGAGCTATTGCTCAGTACGGGTGCTTTTTTCGTGTAGGTTTACAGGTGTAAATTAGAAGTTCCGAGTTTTAAGGCGACATCTATAGGCCACTAGGAGCAAAGCTTGAAGATTATTTTGGTATATGGTCATTTTGTATTGTAAACATATGCAATGTATGTAGTGAACAAGTGTTGTCAATAGTTTATAACATCATAAGTTAATACACACACACGCGTATATGTATATGTATATGTATATGTATATGTATATGTATATGTATATGTATATGTATATGTATATGTATATGTATATGTATATGTATATGTATATGTATATGTATATGTATATGTATATGTATATGTTTCAAAATGAGAACTTTTATGTAACTAAGCAAGATAATACTACACATGAAGAAGCATGATTATAAAGGTATAATGAACTTGTAATTGAAAAATAATATAACAGGATGAGTTTATTGAGATTAGCAATGCTCTTATATTCCTTCTAGGGGGTATAAGGGTGTCACATGTCATACATTGGTATGCATCTTATATCTATCGCATAAACATCAAGCATACAAATATGGTATAGTTATGGACTTTCTACATTGACCTCTTCAAGCCAAAAGGGAGATTAAAAGGTCAAACCTAAGTAGTATGTATGATTTACAAAGATAGAAAATAATACAATGTTTCTTCTTCATGGATCTTTATTCGGCCCATCTTGCTCCTTACTTGTTATCTTCTTTTACGATTCTAACCTATGTAATCTAATTACATATTACAATTAAAAATACAAACCAAAAGAAGTTGGTCGAGATATGAAAGTCCTCATGGGTCCAAATACATATGCTTAATCACATTGGGCTTAGTCTATAACTATCCATCATGCCAAACATATACCCTTATATACAATTCTAATACATAAAATCAAAGCCATTTAATGATATATTTTTCTTGTTTTCAAGTCTTGAAAAATGCTATGAATTATTATCTTAGTGTGATTAAATTAGAAAATTGTCCAAATTAGGAAACTCTTTCTATGTCAGAAACTTTTTGCGTGCATGTGTTTTTGTTTTAAATATTAATCTCATTTATTATTTAATTAATTAATCATATTAAAAATCAATTTGAGTTCAATTTTATGGTTGGACTGAAATCCACACAGTAGAACCTAATTTTGTGTTCACACACAAATTAATTTTATGCATTCAGGCCATTTGGACTTTGAGAATGGATCAAATATGTACCAAGCTCACTTCAGCCATTAAAATCTATTAATAAACTTAATTATGGTATGTACTATTAATTTAAACTAGCTTCTTAGGCCCACCAAGTCATTTGCTAACTTAAACCAAACCCACAAACTCAATTAAGTCTATTAATCGATTTTATTTAACTAATTCTAATCCAATTGATTTAGACCCAGTTTAATTAATTAAATTAATTAAAAATACTTTAATATATATATATATATATATATATATATATATATATATATATATATATATATATATCAGATTTTTAAAATTAAAAATCATTCTAACTATGAGCACACCAAGAACACGCAAAGAACACTTATTTTATTAAACTTTTTAGCAAAACTAGTTTTCATACAAAATTTAACCAAATTCAATTCTATTTTATCCTACGGCTTATAACATGAGTCAAATTAGAACATCCCTTAAATAGTTATTCTACAAATCTTCTACACAGAGAATGTTTCATCGGTAGAAGAAATCGATTTTTCTTATTTTTTTTATTTTTAATCACACAAGTGCAAAAATCAATTATCTCATAATCTAACATTCATGAATCATCAAAATTATAATTTTAAAAATTCATGAAAATCATAGCAAAAATAAAAAGTATATCCATGGAATAAACCGATTATGTAATTTCATAGCGAAACCTAGACTCTGATACCATCACAACAAAAAAACTGCCAATTAGCGACGGCACAATTTCCGTCGCTAATTTTGCGACGGATTAGTGACTGTTATATTATTCCGTCGCGAAAATGATATTTACTATTTTTTGCGACGAAATAGCGACGGAACCAAAAAACAGTCGCTAATTATTGGCGGGGAGAGTACGCGCCTTTGTCTTGCGACAGAATTAACGACGGAATTTTCCGTCGCTAAATTTTATAATTTTTTATTAAGGAAATTAGTTCCAGAAATTTTAGCGACTAAAATTTTAGTCGCTAATTTTGGAGGGAATATTTAGCGCCTTTGTTAGCGACGGTTTAGCGACGGAAATAAAATGTCGCTAATTAGTATTTTGTTGCTGTAATACGATTAGCGACGGAATTATTTAGTCGCTAATCTGTCGCAAATAAATTAAAAAATTAGTTTTTAAATTTTACTCCCATGGTTTATGTATAATTTCAAGTAATTTTAATATACACCATATAAAATGAATATTTTCTTTTGTAACAGAAAATTATAAATTATTTTATAAGTTGGTAATAATTTTTTATCAATTATACCAAGATCTAATGTTATTTATTTAGAAATTATACATTTTTAATCATAATAATAAAGTAATTGTTATGATTATTATATATTTGCGTGTTCAAGATTAATAAAAATAAACATTTATAAAATTTATTATTTCATTCAAAATAATAATAAAAAATTTTTAATTTATTTTTATTTTAAAAAATTTAAATCAAATATTAAATTATTAGGAATTAAATTGATTTTTTTATCAATTATCCCCAAATACAAACTTATTTATTTAAAAAAATTACATTTTAATAATAATAATAATAAAGTAATTGTTATAAGAATTATATAGTCATATTATGAAAAATAATAAATATTTATATTTATATAATAATAATAATATAAAGTTTATTATTTCATTTAAAATGATAATGAAAAATTTATAATTTATTTTTATTTTGTTTAAATTTTGAGCAAATTTTAAATTATTAAAAAATTTAAAATATATATTTATAAAATTATCTTTGAATACAAGGATAAAATGATGAAATTTGGTTGGAACATTTTAGTAATTTTAAAAATTAACCTTACATATAAAAATAATATTTTATATTCCCCCACATCTCTCTACCGTTTCAATTTAATGCGTATATAATTTTAAGTTTAATTTATTATTTAGTTGAACAAGACAACAGAGTTCAATCCAAAACTTAAACTCATACAAGTCAAAATGAATAAATTTCTAATTTAATTTATTCAATTTAATTTCTATTATTTTTCTAAATGAATAAATTTTCTAATATATACACACACACACACATTGAACAGCTTTTATACGGAATAGTGTAAGTAAAGATTCAACGGTTAAGTATTTGTCGTTAGATCGGCCTGATTTTTGGTTAGTACGTTCGAAACTCATTGTTGTTAATTTTGAACGGTAAAAATTAGTTTTTAAGGTATGTAAGTTTAATTTTTATTGCAAAAAAGAGGTTATTTTTTGGATTTTTTATGTAATGACCAGTTTTGTATACGAAAATGATCGAAAAATCATTTACCGTTAGATTGGCCTGATTTTTGGTGAGTACATTTCAAACTCCTTGCTGTTAATTTTGGACGGTGAAGATTAGCTTTTAAGATCTGTAAGTTCAGTTTTTGTTGCAAAAAAGAGGCTATTTTCTGGATTTTTTACATAATGACCAATTTTATATGTGAAAACGATCGAAAAATCATTTGCCGTTAGATTGGCCTAACTTTTGTTGAGTGCATTCGAAACTCCTTGTTGTTAATTTTGAACGGTGAAGATTAGTTTTTAAGGTCTGTAAGTTTAGTTTTTATTGCAAAAAAGAGGCTGTTTTCTGGATTTTTTACGTAATGACCAGTTTTATATACGAAGACGATCGAAAAATTATTTGCCGTTAGATTGGCCTAATTTTTGGTGAGTACGTTTGAAACTCATTGTTGTTAATTTTGAACGGTGAAGATTAGTTTTTAAGGTCTGTAAGTTTAGTTTTTGTTGCAAAAAAAATGCTATTTTCTGGATTTTTTTACGTAATGATCAGTTTTATATACGAAGACGATTGAAAAATCATTTGCCGTTAGATTGGCCTGATTTTTGGTGAGTAGGTTCAAAACTCCTTGTTGTTAATTTTGAACGGTCAAGATTAGTTTTTAAGGTCTGTAAGTTAAATTTTTGTTGCAAAAAAGAGGCTATTTTTTTGAATTTTTTACGTAATGATCAGTTTTGTATACGAAGACGATCGGAAAATAATTTGCCTTGTTGTTACATATGAAATTTAATTCAAATCATTTTTATTTTATATATTATTATTAGTAATGATCAGTTTTGTATACGAAGACGATCGGCCTAATTTTTGGTGAGTACGTTCGAAACTCGTTGTTGTTACATATGAAATTTAATTCAAATCATTTTTATTTTATATATTATTATTAGTAATGTATTATATGAATTTTTAATTATTATATTTTTTTTAATTATTTTTCAAAGATAATACTTTTTTATTCATTATTTCAAAATATAAAGTAATTTATTTAAAAAAATTACATTTTTAATATTAATAATAATAATAAACTAATGATTGCAATATTATATGAATTCACCGGTTTGATTCAAAGATTTTGAAGGATTTGTAAATAATAAATTATTATATAGATTTTGTAACACTCCAAAAATTTAAATCATGGGAGAATATTTTTTTAACATGTGCAAAGTATTTTGATGGGTACAAAGGCCGATTTATTAAGGATATGATATAAATTTGCATAATTTCAAAAATTTTAAATTAATAATTATTAAATAGAGTAAAATTTAATATCAAACTACAAGAAACAATAAAATTTAATTTAATAACTAACAATTATAATATTATATATATATATAAATGTCGAAAATCTCTAGAAAGTCCTAGAGAAACCCTAATGTCACAGCGTCCTTGCCTTTCCCTCTGATCGGGTATCGGAAACGAGAGAGAGAGAGAGAGTCTGCGTCGCTGTGAGAAGCCGGTCACTAACATCAGCCTCTTTCCTCCGCCATCTTCGTCGCAGTCCATCATCTCTGTCGCGATCAACACCGAAAGCTTCTCTGACCGATTCCAGCAGCGGAAGACGATGCGAGCAACACCGGAGGACTTATGGTGGTCGTGCTATCATTCCGGTGTCTTCAGATTTTTCTCACTCACCGGTGATAGCCAGATTGTGGCCAGCGAAGCTCCAGCGAAGATCCAGTATCTCTCTCTCTCTCTCGGTCTTCTTTCATAAGCCTTTTCTGTTTATTTTCTTGTTCCAAATGTTCCTTGACTTGCATTTTTTTTCTGTTAATGCTAGTTGCATCTTCTTGTTTTGCTTGCTATCTTCTATACAGTCTTGGTTTTTGTGGCTTAGAGTTTGATACATGCTTTTAGAGTTTGATACATGTATCTATGAATTTTCCTGTGTTTCCATTCGCATGTACATTAAATTGGTGTTCTGTTTTCATGTATGAAGTCTTTAGGTGAGAGTAATGCTGATTTATTCTTGGACCCATGTTGGTGTTCTGCCTTTTGATGAATTGCAGCACCTGGTGTTTATCCTGTTGATTTATTTAAGTACATATGGGCTGTGGATCGCTTGAAACGCCTTGGAATCTTAAGATATTTCCAACCACAGCTTAAAGAATCTATTGACTATGTTGCCAGGTGCAATATAAAATCAAAGCCTAGTGTTTTAGAATTCATTAAATCTGAATTATTTGCATTGAAAATCTATCATGTGACAATAGTCTTACAGCATAGATATAGCGATTAAAATTTTAGTTTTCTGGTTCTGTTGCAGTTGATTTAAATAAGAGCTGAAATAATAGTTAATAGTTATATTTCTCCAATAAGGATAAACTTCATTGTAAGTGTTCATTGCAAAATATGACCAAATGCTTTCTGGTGAGCTGATATCTCATTTGCTCTCTTTTTACTTTTGGGAATTTGGAACTTGATTTTTTAACAGGTGAACTAAATCTATTTGCTAGTCATTAAGTTGAACTGTTTATGGCTGATGTGAATAATAATTCTTTTGACATAAATATGGAGCTGTTGAAGTTGTGTTATTAGGCTAATTTCTAGTGATGGATTTACTTGGACCTAGTCTGGAAGATCTATTTAACTTCTGCAGTAGGAAGCTCTCTTTGAAATCAGTTCTTATGCTTGCTGATCAGATGGTGGGCTTTATGAAGCTTATATGCTTGCTGTTTTAGGTTGCATGCTTTCTGAAATTTTTCTTTTGTTTATCTATTTCTTTTCAGATAAATCGTGTTGAATTTGTACATTCAAAATCATTCCTGCATCGTGATACCAAGCCAGACAATTTTCTCATGGGCTTGGGAAGGCGTGCTAATCAGGTTTGGTTTACACCTTTTATATTTATAATTTTCTTTTTCCAGGAGTCCATATTACCAAATTTACTACTTTTAACTGCCTTGCAGGTTCACATGATTGGTTTTGGTTTGGCAAAGAAATATAGGGATAGTTCAACCCATCAGCACATTCCCTACAGGTCAGTAGACTTCAAGCTTGTGATTTTGCCCCTAAAAGCATGTTTATATTTCTACTAGGGATATATGCAACAGAATAGTGTATGCAATTTTATTTAATTCCTATATGGTTTGCAGGTGTGAAGTTGGTTGTCTTTGTATGGCTATTAAGATTTTTGATTGAGAGTTAAAGAGATAAAATAAAGTGATTTAATTAAAATATATGAATTAAATTACAAAATTGCTAAACAATCCATATGCTGCAAGTTATTATCTTGATAATGCATTCCATTAGCAATTCAAGGATTGCTCAAATCCACTAAATCTATTTGTATTCAATCCCATAGCAATCTCATGAAAGAGAGTGTGATAATCACCAATATGGTGCAGGCCCACTTTGATTTTTTGATAGGGTAATATATTTGTGAAATTATCTTTGAGTAACTTGACTTTAAGAGACAGTATTTTCCTTAAATACAAAATCTATTATAAACTTATTCAATTACAATTATAAAAATAAATAAATAAATTATCTACGATGGACAGCTATAGTGGCTATTAGATGAAATACATCTTGCTCTTTTATGGTTTTTATTTCTTACCTTTGATCGAGTTAATTCCTCATTTGCATGCTGCTTTAATTGCATGTCTATGTACATACTCTGGTTTTGTTTTCTGGGCTGCCACGTTACTTGTCTGTCACCCATGGATAGCAGAAAGCAAGGACAGGTGTCCAGACTTCAAAACTACCATGTTGTGAACTTTCTTTCTAAATTATTTTGTTGGTTGAGCTCTAATATCTATTAGGTTTGAAATTGATTTTTGAGTTGCTTGTTTTCTTGGATAGGGATCCCAATGATGGCAAGGGCACAAACCTGTCACCCTTTGGACCCTTTAACTGCTGCTGAGATTTCTATTGCAGTGTGGCAACTGTTAGAGCAGCTGGAGCAACTCCTGAGGTAACTTTAACTTGCACTTAACACCCTAAGATCCAGTAAATTTCTCTATTTCGACTTGAGATCAATTTAAAATATAGGTAATTGTTAAATGACAACTCACACGAGCTTAAGTTCATGCTGAACTATCAGAAGTTCATGCTGCAGCTCGAGATGGCCACCACAGGAGCTGTATGCTTGTGGACTGTATGCTGAAAATCTCATCAAGATATTCATGGTCAATTATTTGTTTATTGTTTAATTAAATTCAATTAAGCTAATATTTTAAGTTTTGATTTCAATTTCTCATAATAACATTGCTAATTATAATGTTATTTGTAGAGCTCATACCATGATTTAGGTGAAGTATGGACTCCATAAAGTGAGAGGAAGCTAGATCTTTGGGATTTTAGTATAAATATCCCGTGAGTTGCAAGGGTTTTATTATTGCTAGAACTGTAATGGTGTCTTCTTGTGCTTCATACTTTGCAGCTCTAGTAGCACTCAGCATCCCCCTCCCTCTTGACAGATACACATATAAATGTAATATGATTATCAATGGTTTGTGTAATATGATTATCAATGAGTTTTTTCTTCAGTTTGTGTGCTGATTATGTCTTTCATTGGAATCAATATATATTTATATGTGTGCGATCATTGTTGTTTACAGGTTGAAAATAAATAAATACCGATTTTTGTATACAGGATTAAAATTATAAAATACAGCAAAAAAATTAAATTAATAAATTCGCGACGGATTTGCGACAAATAATTGTCGCTAATATGTAAAATATATAATTTCGAAAATTTGTATACAGGATTAAAATTATAAAATACAGCAAAAAAAATTCAATTAATAATTTCGCGATGGATTTGCGACAAAAAACTGTCGCTAATATGTAAAATATATAATTTTGAAATTATTTAGCGACGGAAATCCAGTCGCTAAATATTATTATTATAATTCGACGACTAAATAGGAATATAAATTAGCGACGAAAAAATAAAAATTTGCGACGAAATATTTCGTCGCTAAATTAGCGACTGAATTTGTAATCCGTCGCTAATATATTAGCGACTGGCCTATTAGCGACTGTTCGTCGCGGCGTCGCTAATTTTGATTAGCGACGAATATTTGGTATTTAGCGACGGAAAAATCCGTCGCTAATTTGCATTTTTTTTGTAGTGCATGTTGTATTTAAATGAGTACATGCATCATATGCAACGTGGAAAAATTAAAAATTTAAATCCTTAATATGAAGATTTTTCCATTAAATATACAAATATTAACTAAGGGAATTTAAAAATCACTTTTAACGTTTATTGAACAGTTGATTACTTTTTACTGTGTTGTCGCAAACTACAGTGTCCAATGGCAAACACTTCCAATGCATAATTCACACCAAAGGAAAGGCAAAACAACCAATATTTTTGTTACAGATGGGCTACTAAAATTATCTTGGTGCTAGTTAGAGAATTTGGCCAGGGAGAAGAAAAGAAAATTAAATTAATTCTACCATAATGAGACTTTTATACCTAGGTTAAAAGTGTAATTTCCTCACAGCATTAGAGTTTTATAGCTAGGTTAAAATCTCCCTTACCTAATGGGATTAGGACTCTGCTAAAGGGATTAGAACTGTAGTGCAAATATACAATAATAAAAAATGCTAAAAACAACGTAAATTGGCCAAAAGTTCAGCCCAAGTTGAGCCAAAAAAATCCGACCATAAATATGATTACTTGCTCTGTAATGCTTAAAAAAACCAAATTCCGCTCATCCACTTTTAAATTTTATTTTGTAAATATTTATTTAGTGTTTGTTTATTTGCTTCTGTGTTCGGTTATTAAAAAGTCTATAAGGAAATATCAATAGCCAAGAAAAAATTTTAAAAAAAGAAAAATAAAAATAAATTGAAGGGCTAATTAAATCCCGAAAAGAAGCCATTGACATACGCACTGCTCAATAAGGCCTCATTCATTTTATGTTGGGGTTTTTACATAAATACCACAAAAAAATAAAAAAAGTTTCGTAAATACACTCACGCACTTCTTACCTTTCTTAAATACCAAATTTTAAATTATTTCTTTCATAAATACAATTTCTGAAATTTTATCTTTCAAAAATGCTCCACGTTCCAGAGGGAGGCACAAGACCTTTGGGAAGGACATTAAACAACAATGGCTGGTACCTTAAATCTACTGGCAGCTCTGGCATCGTCATTCCGTTTTGGCCGTCTGGAAGAGCAAGCTCTTCGATCCGCTTTCATAACCTTAACATGAGAAGAAACATCTAATAATAGTCTAGCGTAGGAAGCTTTAGACATGATAAAGAAAGCCGAACCATTGAACCACACTTTTGATTTGATTCAAGTTCGCCATTTTTTGCTGAATGTATATGAAGCTTTTGTAAGTGAGGAATAGAAGATTGTTGTAATATATGAGCAATTTATGATGTGAAATGATAATGGAGAAGACTAAGACTTTGATGAGCAAGATCCAACTATTTTTGCTCGCACCGAAAAACATCTTGGCTTCTTCTTTGTAAAATTCAATATCAATCTATGTTTATACAGTGTATTATATATAATGCTGATAATAGTATTATATAATTATGTGTTGCATTTCTTAAACTGTGTTATACCAGCTATCCAAGCTTTTATAATTGTGCATCTATATTCTGACTCATTGATTGCTGTCAAAACATGTTAATTTTTTTTAAAAAATCTCACTGTCGGATTCTCTCTCAAAGTGAACTTGAGAATTCATCGTTTCAGAGTTGAGAGTTTGCTCCGAGGAAAAAAAAAGAATTTAAGGAACCAAATTAAGAGGTAGAAATGGATATGCATGGATGAATCTGAAATAAAGAAATGATTCTTTAGCAAGTGATTTCATGGAAACCAATGAGCTTTTATTAAAAGTTTGTCGTTTACATGTAGCAGTTAGGAAAATATGGTGCGAACAAAGAAATTTTCAAATCATCTCTTCACACCCATTAACCATTCTCGCTCCATAATGGTTTAATTTCAAAATTATTTTATAAAATGTTCATTATAATACATTGTATGATCTTTTGTACATAAAAAATGTACAGTTTATGATTTTTTACAAATAAAAAAATACAGTGCATGATTTTTTGTAAATAAAAAAAGTACAATATATTATTTTTTATACATAAAAAAATATAATATAGTTTTTTGTATATAAAAAAATACAGTATATGATATTTTATACATAAAAAATATAGTTTTTGATTTTTTATACATAAAAAAATATAATATATGATCTTTGTACATAAAAAATAATTTATTTTTTTCTGCAAATAAAAAAATACAGTATATGATCTTTTGCAAATAAAAAAATATATATAGTATATAATTTTTTGTATATAAAAAATATATTGTATGATTTTTTGTACATAAAAAATACAGTATATTTTTTTGTATATAAAAAATACTGTTTATAATCTTTTGTATATAAAAAAATACAGCATTTTTTTGTCAATAAAAAATACACCATATTTTTTTGTATATAAAAAATACAGTATATAATCTTTTGTACTTAAAAAATACAGTATATGTTCTTTTATACATAAAAATATAGTTTATTTTCTTTTAAAAATAAAAAAAAATACAGTATATGATTTTTTGCAAATAAAAAAATATAGTTTATGATCTTTTGCAAATAAAAAAATACAGTTTATGATCTTTTGTATATAAAAAAATACAGTATATTTTCTTTTGTATGTAAAAAAAATATAGTATATGATCTTTTATATAAAAAAAATACAGTATATAATTTTTTATACATAAAAATATAGTATTTTTTTTTTTGTAAATAAAAAAATACATTATATGATCTTTTGTAAATAAAAAAATATTGTGTATGATCTTTTATAAATAAAAAAAAATGCAGTGTATGATTTTTTTATATAAAAAATTACAATATATTTTCTTTTGTACATAAAAAATACAGTATATGATTTTTTATACATAAAAAATATAGTGTATGATCTTTTGTACATAAAAAAATAAAATATATGATCTTTTGCAAATAAAAAAAATATAGTATATGATTTTTTGTAAATGAAAAAAAAATATAGTATATAATTTTTTGTAAATAAAAAAAAATATAATGTATGATCTTTTACAAATAAAAAAAAAATACAGTATCATAACTTGGTTACATGTTTATACCATAAGTTTCTTAAAATCCAGCTTTCCTGTATTCAGTTTGTGAGATGGTGGGAGATAAAGGAGATTCTAAAGTTGGTTGCAATGGGTTTGGCCAAGCATATAAAATGCAGGGATTTTGGATCCGGTATCTATTAAGCTTCGCAGAAATTTTACGAAAATTAATTATGTTTTGAAAGAAACAGTTAAACAACTTCTTATGATTGCGTGTGGGGCAATTAAGGGGTAGAATTTATAGTAAGAAAGCAACATTAGCCACTCTTTTGTCTTACCGTATAGCGTAGAGACATAAGAGGAGGTTGTCGATGCACGTATCCATCATTTAGCAACCAACCACTGCATGCACGTTTCTATTTATTACCAATATTCAATTTTCATAGTGAGATTATATGAGATGGAGAGAGTATTTATTGCTTAAAATAGATAAAGTAACAAACAATACAAATAAATTTAAAAGTTGAATGAATCTATTCTATATTGATTTTAAAAGTTGAAAAAGTAAAAGCTTACGAAATGACACCACATTTACTGCTTAAGATTCTCTGTTTTCTAGTTTACCATGTCTTGAAATAATTCTGATCTTTTGCGAGTTTTGAAAATGGACATGTATACATAGAGTTTCTTCTCCTTTTTTTATCTTTTGGGATCCTTTCATTTTTATATTTTTATCCCCAAGTTCATTATTTTCAGTTTGGAATGCAGAAGTTAATAATTTCTTCACATTTTCATTTTTTTGGGTTGATATGGAATTAGGGAATGATAAGAAGGCCATTATAAGGATACTATGTCACAGAAGTGCAAGTCAAAGAAGGTTAATAAAAGACACATGTCAGCAGCTTTATAACGAATCTCTCATTAATCATCTCCGTTTTAAGCTGTCTGGTGATTTTGGAATATGTTCTTTTTTTTTCTTCTCTCTTATAGTTAATTCAGATTATGTCCACCCAATGATGTCTGATCATTGTTTGCATTCAATTTTGTGAAAAGTGAAAAAATATTTTATTAGAAAAAGCTAGAAATTAAAGTTTTTAAAAAAATTTAAATTTTAACTTTTAAGGGCAGTTGATTTAAAATTTATTTTAGATAAAAATACTCCTTAATTTATTTTATAATGACAATTATATATATATATATATATATATATATATATATATATATATATATATATATATATATATATATATATATATATATATATATATATATATATAAGGAAGAGGTGGATTCTTTTTACGTGTTTTTCTCTCTCAATTTTTCATTTTCTTTATTTTTCTATATTTTTAATTTTTCTTTCAAGTTAAAAAGGTTTATATTATAAATAATTAAAAGATAATTATAATAATTTATAACTACTGACATATAATTTGATTAATAGAAAAAATGTTTATTGTTGAGTCAAGACAAATAAAAAAATTTACAAAATAATAATGTAAATATTTATTGTAAAAAGTCATTTTTAATAATATCATTTTGCCAAATACGTAATCAACTATTTTCAAATTTATAAATTATTTTAAATTTTATTTATCAAACAATTATCTACTTTTTGGAATACAACTTTTATCAATTGAAAAATCTGTTTTTATAGGTTTTGCCAAACTGATCCTTAGTTGATCAATATATCTACTTGCTTAATTTACCTCTAATTAAATTCTACATTTAAAAAAGATAAATAATTAAATATAAATTCCGAAGTTAATTAATTTGGAAAATAATTATGAGTGGCTTTGTAGTTTATATGCTCTAATTTATGACTTGTTAAAACAGTGTCATCGTTAATATATTGAAATCATAAATTAGCATTAGCATGGTGATGAACAGTTGCAGAAAAGGCAGGATAATGATGAATTAGGAGGAAAGGATTACTGTTACACAACATCTAATTGCAATAGATTACGTGATTAATAATTTAATATGCATGTGCAGAAGTTAACTAATTAAAGTAAAATTGAGCTGTTTCCAACCATAATGGACGTGTTTATTATTTATGTAACCATAGTGAAGGGTTAAAGGTAGCCATTGATTGCAAACAAACGTCATCAGTACTGCAAACCAATTTGAATTGAATTAAAAAAAAAAATTCACAATTCCACTGATGAGCTAGACCAACAACAGACATTAAATTTTAATGCAGCAAAAATGGCATCTAATATATATTATGATGACTTAAAAAGATTAATAAACCGATACATATAAATGTTAAATAACATAGCAAACGAATGAATTTTATTTAAATTTTATCTGAAACGATGTATAGTCAATGAATGCCATGGTGAATGAATATTTTTCCGTAGAGAAGAATTGGTCAATATCAAAAAATATGCAACTAAATGTGTCCATGAAGAATTAGTCTGAATGTAGACAGTATAACATTATAAATGGATGTTCCCAAAAATGCGGCATATGTATATATATTATTTAATTAAGAGAAGACTGGAGAATGGAAATTAAATATATGTTTTCTCTTGCATTCACAAAATAATAAATTATTTTTTATATTTTAACCTTTTTATTGGGTATGTTGACTTAAT
This sequence comes from Excoecaria agallocha, assembly GCA_037975025.1. NCBI lineage: Eukaryota > Viridiplantae > Streptophyta > Magnoliopsida > Malpighiales > Euphorbiaceae > Excoecaria > Excoecaria agallocha. Next base: position 47,579,275 of record CM075807.1, on the reverse strand, counting down.
TTTAATTCTAATTCAGTAACCAAACATAAAATCTGACGATGCATGCATGGAATCTATTTGGCTTGATTTTTAAATTTTTTATTTTTTTACTATTGGCTTTTTTCCACTTTAGTTTGCTACCATAAACTAAAACCCATTTCACTTTCAGTTGCCTGCCACCCCACCCCCCACTTAGTTTCGATTTTGAACCCTAACTGCACACTAATTTCCTTTTTCTGATATTCTATTTTCCATCTCGTCAAAATCGCAATATGTTTCAGATCTTGCACTTTCCTTTCCTGTTACTTATAGCTTTCAACTTTTTTTAAAAGAAATTGATATATGTATTTTTATTTGGCCCTTAACTGATAGCGATTCAATTTGACTATATTTTCTTTTTTCTGTTTTCTAATTGAGATATTCACTTGAACGCTTGATGGCAGAAATAATTTTCCTTGTCTTGGTGATTTGGTTAGTTTGAATTGATTCTATTATTATACTTTTTTAAGTTAATTGAACGGAACCGACTAATGCACAGCCCACAAATGACAACTAGTGTGATTATTTAATGCTGTCTATGAAAAATGCAGAACAAAATTTAATGTTCCGTTACAGTAATGTTACAGAGTTAGATGGCGTTATTAATGATTGTAAAATTTCGTGTAATGTTAGTTTTCGTTTTGTTCATAGATCCACGGACCAGGGAGCTGAGGACCTAGTTAGTTACGGCATCTAGCTCTATTGCTTAATTGCAGATGCTAAACACGGCAATTTTTTAAAAATAGAATACGGGTACGCGAAATAAAATTTATTATTGAAAATTATATATAATTAATAATTATATTAATTAAAAATTTTTAAAAATTATAATTATAATACACATGAAATTAAACAATAGTGAAATATTAGGGTTTTCTATATATACACACACAATCAAAATAAATGCAACAATATATTTACATGCGTAATTGTTGGTTCCTAGTGTCCTTTTTTTCTTCTTGTGCTTGTTTCTTTTCTCTTAATGTCCGCAAATATTAATTCAGTTTCATCTACTGATTTATCTTTTTAATGTAAGCAATTTTTTTTTTTAAATTCAAAAGAAAAAAAAAATCATCGTGGGTCAATAGGTAGTTAAGTTAGGCACTATAAATTTATTCAAATGGCTATTATATTTTAGGAAAAAACCGTCTTAGATCCTTCAATTTTATTATTTCTTTCTATTAAATTTTTATATTTTAAAAAATTAAATATGAATTTCTGTAATTTTTAAATAACTGATATTAAATTTAATTTAAATGGAATTGGCAAAATTAAAGTGCATAATTTATTAATATTGAGGGAAATCAAACTAAAATAATTGCGAGATCCACCAAAATATAAAAAAAAATTGAAAAAATAAACTATCATTTCAAATATGAAAAATGTTATGAGTTGACATTTTCTTCACTTTTTAATATTTCAGTGAATTTTACAGTTAATTTAAATTGATTTCATGTGAAATTAATAAATTGTATATTTCAATTCCATTAACTTTGTTTAAATTGGAGTGGATATGAATAATTCAAAAAGTACAAAAATGTAACATCAACATTTTAAATATAAGAATCAAACATTAAAATTAAAAATTTCAAAAGTTGTGTTTTCCCATGCTTTACATACTCTAGTTTATATTATATAATTTCTGTGAAGGTTTTTTTACAAATTTTATAAGGATACTTTTATCAAATAAAAACGTGACTAAGGAAAATACTGTCTCCATTTTCTCTCATACGAAAAAAATTTATTGAATGCATAATAATGTCTCCATTTTCTCTCATCTGAAAAAAATTTATTAAATGCATAATTTTATGATAAAATATGAAAATCCTCAAATGCTCAGGTATATTGTATCTATTAATCAATTGACAAAGTTTAGAATTTTTTTTTATAACAGTAATATATTCGAATAGAGAATGATCCATAGAATTTCTAGATTAAATCAAACGTATAAATATTGTATTTTACATTTTATTTTCATAAATTATAGCACCAAAATACAGCAAAAATTGTTAACGTTATAAAACTAGGTAAAACGCATTTTTAAAAATTTAAATTATAATATCTTTTTAATTGGGTGTTTTAGTATTTAGTATGTTGAATTTTTTTATATATATATAAAAAGTTGTTAAACTATTAATTGTTTGAACTATAAGTAATTCTCTACAAAATTACCTTAATACATAAGTTCTACAAATTGAATAATATAAAAGTATTATATAAATAGACACTAAGTTCCAAGAGTGTCAATTTTTAATTCTATTAAATCTTTATTTGCAGTCATTCTATATAAAAATAAATCCGCAAGGAAGTCATGCAATACAACAAATATTTTACAACAAAGAGTAACTTAGGGGCCTAGACATGGTCTAAGAAAAACCATAAATACATAAGAAAATGGAGAAGCAAGAGTGGGAGTGGCAAACTTTGAATGGCACCAAAGTATACTTACCAAAAAGCTACCTAAAAACCAAGAAAATGAGAATACGTATTCTGTGACTAAAAGGTGAAAACGAATTTTTCATGGATTTTGACTAGTCGTTTAAGTCCGAATTCTCTGAAATTTATTGTCGTTTCACTTTAGATGGGATTTCGGAGTTCACACGCGTTTCCAGTTCCACTCTTTTTTGGTCTGCAATCTTTCCAAATGTCACAAAATTAGTTCCGTATTAATTATATTTGGATCGATTAATTCCGCAGTATTCATTTTATTCGGACATATATATACTATTAAGAAAAAATTTCAAATATATTATCATATTTAGCATCTTGTTCCATTTATTTAACTGAAATTCATAATTTTATTGTTGTTAGGTCAGAATTCCTTATTTTGATTTTTTATCAACAAATTCATAAATTTTAATAGAATTTGATCCATACTTAGAAAATTTTATAAAATTGAAAATATGAAATTCGGAATGAATATTTGTTCAAATCCAAACCAAATGTGTGAAATATGATTCCAAGCCAAACATGTGAATTTTAATTCATTTGAATAAAAAAAAAATCAATTTGAATTTCTTTATTTCAAAAAAAAAATCTTATATCAAAGGGTTGTGATAACATAATACTTATTATAAAAGTTCAAATAATTTATATTTTATAAAGTTTCTTTACTCTTCCAACAATAAGAAGAAAAAGGGAGTTTTGATTCTTAAGAAACTGGATACTTGATATCAATTTGGGATCTTGTTGAATTAAATTAGAAAAATTATTATAAAAATCATACAAAATTTATGGTAATATCAACACCATGCCTTTCTATAGGAAAAATTATATATATTTAACGGTCCGATTTTGCAAGTGGACCGTACTGGCCACATGCTGTCCACACTTTCTTAATGGGTTCAATTCAAATCCGGCACGTGACTAACCTTCCTTAGTTAAAGCTCCTTTTACTTTTAGAGTCAACTCACAGGGGCAAGCAAAACTCGAATCACCGAAACTCTAAATAAAAAAGTTCAGTCGGATCATAACTTACACGTGGCAATCAGAAGCTCACGGTGATCAATCCATAATTCCACAAGCTATAGGATACCATATATCTCTGCTGGATGGCTCTTACACGTTTTGTCTCTATATATATTCCTCCATAGCTTTAACCCATTACTCGCCCACTTCGTTTCTTCTGTTTCTTTCAATCTTCAACAATGGCCTACTTCTCCTTGCTTTACTTATCCGTCGTTCTGCTAATCTCACCGGCAGTTTCACTCAACTGTACGTCGCAGAAGTTCACCAACAATAAGCTCTACACTAACTGCACTGATCTACCTACACTCAATTCTTACCTACACTACACCTACAACTCCTCAAACTCCTCTCTTTCGATCGCCTTCAAGGCTCCTCCTGCGAAGCCGGACGGCTGGGTTGCTTGGGCCGTGAATCTCAACGGCACCGGCATGGTTGGAGCTCAGGCTCTGGTGGCGTTGAAATCAAACGGCTCCGTAGTGGTTAAGAAGTATGACATCATCTCCTACCACGACCTCAACGAGACGTCGAAGCTTGCGGTTGACGTGTGGGATTTGAAAGCTGAGTCGGATTCGGCTAGTGGTGATTTTGTGATATTTGCGTCCGTTAAAGTGCCGGAAAGTACGGAGAAGCTTAACCACGTATGGCAGGTAGGATCGTCGGTAACCAATGGGAGGCCGAATAAGCATGAGGTCTTTCCGCAGAATCTGGCTGCTAAAGGAACGCTTCAGCTGGCGGCTTCTCAGTCCACTGGAAATACAACAACCGGTACTAGTTCTAATACTACCGGTAATAATAGTGGTTATAGGATGAAGGCATTGAATGTGGGTTACCAATTTGGATTGTTTGTTCTTGTTAGCAGTGTTTTTAGTTTATGGTGACTCTGATTTTTGGAAATTTTTATGTAATTCTTATGATCCATTTATAGAAATTTGAGTATTTTTCAAAAGGGAATTACCGCTCGTCTCATTGATTTGTTTTTATTATTATTATTTGGGGAACCAGCTCATAGATTTATGTTTGAGGTCACATACGAAATGTCGTATATATCATATGTGTAGTTGAGGTTCTCCTAAAGTGGAAATGATGATAAGAAAAAATAGTGGACTGGGGGGTCTCAACATGCTTTTTTTAATTTTACTTTTTTTTTTCCTTTAAAAATATTCAATAAATTTTCTCAAAATGAACTTGATATTAAATTAAGTATACTAGCCAAATAAATGAGAATTTGCCAAAGTACTAAGATTTTAACTTTTTTTCATCATGAAATTTTTAATTTTGTATATGTATTGCTGTTATAAGGGAATTTTTGATGGGCAATAAACTATAAATTGATGGTGAGGATTCAGTTTACAAGTATACGTATGTATCATCCGATCAGCGTATCAAATTAATACACTAGATTGATACCTATATGTATAACTGGAGTAAAAATATGGATAACTGAAATGGCATAAACAATTCTTCTGTATGAGTACAAGGATGATAATCTTTTCTTCTTGTTTCTTTCTTTCTTTCTTTTCTTTTCTTCTTCTTCTTCTTCTTCTTCTTCTTCTTCTTCTTCTTCTTCTTTTGATACACAATTCTTCTCTACGAAAACAAGGATTACAGCCCGGGCCGGAGGGGGAGGGAGGGGTGTTCCTGGAATTTGAAGTTTACAATTAAATTTATTTCTCTATTGCCAATTGCAAATTTGCAACAACTCCAATAATTATTTTGGGTACGATCGTTCTCTCTTCGTTTGTTCTTCTTTTCAATCGTTATTAATGCAGAGAAAGAGAGGCAGGGTGCAGTTATAACAAAGGTGGGACTTTTAATCCAAACGAATTAACTAATAACAAGAGACATAAATAAGCAGTAGTACATTTTTTTTTGACAAGTTCAAAACGCAAAAGCCTAGCTAGAAAGGGGATTAGATAAACCACAGTTACGTTTAAACTTTTTTTTTAATTATTTTTTTAAAGGAAAAATTGTTTGTCTGCAATGAAAAAGATTTTAAACTCTAGAAATGGGAGTCACATACGTCCGCTTCCATGATGAATCTTACCCGTATTTTATTGAGTTGTATTCCTCCCATTATAATATATCAGCATATTGTTTCACTCTTATATTTGAGTACCCTATTGTTTAATTCCAAGAGAAAATAATGACTACTCTCTATGATGCATCTACCTTGTCTTATTGATTAAGACTTAAGTACACTGTCTTTTCTCTCCATCAAACGTGTATTTGGACAAGGATTCAATTACTTCCCAAATCCAGTTTTAATTAATTCATAATTTGTGATTAAGAATATAAGATACGGGATGATTAATGATTTCTTCTCTGTAGAGGTTCTTGTTTTATAAGGAAATTGACCTAACCAGAAAGAAACAAAGAAAAGAGAGGATTGTGCAACACCCAACAATTATTGTTGATTATATGGGAATTAACGTGCATCTAATGAAATCCAAGGGCTAATCAAATCAAATAATGATGGCTGATGTAGAAGGCACACTTTATTATGAAAGCCTAAAAGAGGATTTTGCAATGCATTGGTGATTAATTTTCCGTTTCCATCTCTGGATTAATATTGTAACATGTCAAGCAGAAACCAATTAAAGCTATAATTGGTTTATAGGAATCTTCATTTAGTTTTGGTTTCAGCCTACACGAGTTGTTGAACCACCCTAAGTTCTTATGTCCCTAGATAGCACGAGAAGTGATAAATGTTAAGGAAGAGTTAAAGACGGAAATTCCACAAATTTTAAGTAAAATTATTGGAAACATACATCATCAATGACGTCATAATTCATAATTAAATCACGATGACCAATGGATTAAATTGAAATTATCCTTTCTTTTGTATTTATTTGATAAGCAAATTATCCTTCATTTGCTCGTAAATTGCAATACCAATTTTCAGGCTTTTCACCCGCGTCATAGTTGCAATCATGGCAAGCTCAAATATAAAAATGTAACTAATTCGGAATTCTAAGTTTGGTGATATGTGAACGGCCGTGTGTTAGATTTTCAAATCCATACCAGTTATACTTTCCATTTTTAAAAAATCAGAATCATGACAGTGAACCAAACAGAAAAATTATAAAATTAGACTGAATCGATAATACCGGACCTGATTTGGCAATTTCTTGAATTCAATTCCTCCGAATATGACGAATTATGGATCCTCCATTCCAACAACATCTCCACCCGCTCTTCTCCTTTATATAAATGAACGCACAGTTCCTTTCAGTTCAGACTAGATGATAACAATGGCTTCTGTTACTCTGTTTTTGGCTACTCTTATAAGCGCAGCTCTGTTAATTTCACCATCCAATTCTCTCAATTGTACTTCTCAGAAATTCATATCCAACAAACGTTTTTCAAATTGCACTGATCTTCCTTACCTCGATTCCTACCTACATTTCACCTACAACTCTACTAATTCCTCTCTCTCCGTCGCCTTTATCGCTCCGCCGGCAAAACCGGAAGGATGGGTGTCTTGGGCGATCAATCCGACGGCCAAGGGAATGGTTGGATCTCAATTGCTGATAGCATTCAAATCAAACGGTTCATTGATCGCCAAAACTTACAACATTAGCTCATATGGTCCGCCAAAGGAATCCAAGCTATCGTTCGATGTGTGGGATCTGAGTACGGAGACCGACGGCGGAAATTTTGTTGTATTTGCGACGGTGAAGGTACCGGCGAAGGAGGAGACGGTGAATCAGGTGTGGCAGGTTGGGGCATCTGTGAGTAATGGCGTCCCCATAAAGCACGAAATGGAGGACGCCAACATGAATTCCAAAGGATTATTAAGGTTCGTGGCTGCTTCCGGTACCGGCGGCGCTCCAATTCCTGCTCCGGCGGAGGCACCGTCTGGTGATAAGAAGAATGGAGTTTCTAAGATTGGAGAGTCGAATATGATTTGTGCGATAGGGTTGTTGCTACATTTATTTTGCTTTTTATTAATTTCCAATTAATTCCATTACTGCTGACAGACTTTGCTAATCTCATGAATGTAGTCGTTCGATTATTGAAAAGAAATAAGTTCTTTTATGAAATTATTAATCTTAGAATTGATGGATTTGCTACCCCGCTACCATATGAAATTCCTATTTTTCTGACTTTTAGTATATCATCGAGATTTTTTTTCTTTTTTAAATTCCGATTTAATTGTATTTTAAATGAATCTTCTTTTAAATCAAAGAAAAGAAAAGAAAATAAATAGAATTGAACGAAGCAGAGGATTTGCTATTACTATTTACTATGTTTAGAGCTAAAGTTGATATCTATTATTTGGAAAAGAAAAATAAATTTTCTTTAAAAAAAAAGAAAAATATATATTATTTATTATAAAATACACTTAACTACAAACTATTTATAAATTAGTTAGCCTGTTCTCTTAATTAATTATTCCTCATCAATTTTTTTTATAAAGGAGAAGGGGAGCCAGGGGCTCCAATATATATATAGGATTGTTTATGAGAGATAACAAGAGATAAAAATTTCATAAATTAATATTGTCTTTGCAAAATAAATAATTTTAATAAATATTCTATTTTACATTCCTTATCTTGTTCCATTAATTAGAACATTATTATAAAGCATCAAAATATAATTGTCTGGCTAGAGTAGATTGAAAGTGATTCATTTATAAAAACTTTAAGATGATATATATATATATATATATATATATATATATATATATATATATATATATATATATATATATATATATAAAACAAGGGATGATAGTAATGCACTTAAAATTGGCTTGCAACCAAACAAACAAAATACTTAAAATCGGAATATGGTGATTTTTTATTTTTATTTTTTTGGTAAAACTCATTATTTTTAATCTGATTTTTTATTTTTTTATTTATTTCTTTTACTTTTAATTTTAGTTGCATCAGGTATATAATTGGTGACAAGAACAGAAATAATATACCCACAATGTTAATATTATCATGGGAGTTTAAACTTGGTTTGGCAATAAAGTTTTGTGGGCCTTAATTGGAAAATGCAAGGATAGTGCGGATATAAATTTATTTTTCTGATACTTTAATAAGTCAGCTAGACACATCTTTTGGGGGGCTGTGAATTTTTTTTGATGAAATTACACAGATTATCACTTTTTTAACCATAATTTTTAAAAATACAACCATCTGTTAAAATGTTTAAACTTACCCTTTTTTAAATTTTCTGTTTTTAAAAATACCGTTTTTTTTTCTGTTAATCCCTGTACAGAATTTTGATTTTCCTTTTACCAACCATTTCATCTTCTCACGCTCTTTCCTTTTGGCTTTTCCGGTGTCTTTTTCTCAACGATAGTTGGATTTCACCGAACGAAAAATTTGCCGCTGGCTTTTACTTTGCTAGGAAAAATAATGCTTATTGGTTTGCCATATGGTACAATGATCCTTCATGAGCCACCAAATGGAAGACGCTCAAAACTCTCCCTTCTCAGAACTGGTAACCTTATCCTCACCGATGCAGGTGGCCGGCCACTAGTTTGGGCTACCGATACTGCGTCGTCTTTATCTCAATTGGACCTAAAAGACAGCGGCAATCTTGTTTTGCATAACACTACTCAAGGCATTTTGTGGCAAAGTTTTGATTCACCCAACCTTGCTTCCTCTGTAACTTTTCAATAGGGACACGTAGCTTGTTTCTTCCAGAAGTGGAAGTAACTTTTTGACAAGGTTTTACTAGTTTTATTTAGACAACGACAATGTTCTTGTAGATTATATTAGCTGGTTTATTAATTACTTAGTTTTTCAGTTAGTTTTATGTACTCTGTTCATCCCTGTTTTTCCAGCGCTTCTTCTTGTATTCACTTCACGTGGTTCTTGTGTTGCTTACGTGTCTTTTCTATTAGAGAGGCGGTTATTTATTTTATTCTTGTATAAATACAATCTTATATTCATTCAATAAGAAGACGATATACTTGAAATATTTCTTTCTTCTTTCAAGCTCTGTTAACAGAGCTTTTCTTCAGTTCCCTGTATTCTCTACGATGGTCCTGAGATCTCAAGTATTTTCTGGCCGGACCTTAGGTCTTTACCCTGGGAAGAGCAAAGGTCTACTTACAATAATAGCAAATTGTGGTGCTTGATTCCTAAGGTAATTTTTTATTTATTGATAATTTCAGTTTTTTCGCTGCTGATTATGGACAGAGTTTGCAAAGAAGATTGAAGCCAGATTTCGATGGTAATCTTCGGTTGTACAGTCGTGAAGAAGGAAAGGAATCTTGGGTTGTTTCATGGCAACTCACTTCTCAGCCCTGCATTGTTCATGAAATTTGTGGACCCAACAGTGTTTGCACTTATGATGTGGAGTCTGGTCGAAGATGTTCTTGCATTCCAGGGTTTAAGATGGTCAACGACACAGACTGGTATAGATCTTGAGAATATTTGATGGGCAATTAAAAAGCAAATCTAATTACTAAAGATTTTATTAGATAGCCAACACGTATAGATCACTTTTGAGTTCAGTCCTTTTAACAATTATAATTCTGCTATATGCCTATTCTATAAAAAGAAAAATATATTACATTTTAAAAAGATGCAGCAACAAAAATAGCTGTTATTATTCTCTCAAAAAATAGCTGTTATTAATTTAAAGAATCTTCAACAACAGCCCGCCAGAGTTTGTGTTTGAGTGTTTGGATATAATTAGTATTTTATTAGAATAAAATAAATAAAAAAATTTTATGAATATTAATTAGACCAGAATAATTCAAAATCAATCTAAACTAAAACATGTATTCTTAGGATTATACAAATTTTCTTTTATGGTATTATGATAACTCATATTCTTAATCCTAAATCAATTCAAAATGTATGTTTTTTTTATCCGACTGACCAACTAAATAAAATGATTAAAATAAACATAATTGCTATGAATTTTAATTTAATATGGCAGCAACGTGTAGTAGCTCCATTGGTAATTATAATAATTATGTACAAAGAAGACAAGAAAACAAAACAACACATGGCTACAAAGTGGAGAATCAGCTCCATTGATAATTTGATTGATAATTGTCAACAATAACATAAGAATATAAGATGCTTAATCATACTATATGTTTATGCAAAATAAAGATGGATCAAAATAAATTGCTGAGCTGTTTCTTTTTATGAATGATAATCAAAATTGATTTTTTTTTATTTTAGTATACCACCGGTATACCAGGTATATCGTTGGTATACCAAAATTCAGATTACCATTTTCAATTCTGGACTTTGGTATACCACCGGTATACTAGGTATACCATCGGTATACCAAAATCCAGAATTGAGATTGACAATCTGGATTTTGGTATACCATCGGTATACCTAGTATACCTGCGGTATATCGAATTCCAGAATTGAGATTGGCAGTTTGTATTCTAAGGTATACCAACGGTATACCACCTGGTAGATCCAGTATACCACAATATACCATGGTACATCCGGTATATCAATGTTATATCATCCGGTACATCAAGTATACCAATGGTATACCACAGTATACTATTAGTATACCACCCAGTATACATGGTATACCACATGGTGCATCCGGTATACCAATGGTATACCTGGTATATCATGGTATACCACCTGTTATACATGATATACCACATGGTTCATCCGATATACTAATGTTATACCATCCGGTATACATGGTATGCCAATAGTATGACGTTTGGTATACATGGTATGTCATGGTATACCTCTGGTATACCTGGTATACCATGTAGTATACTAACTTCCATAATAAATTATGTTTTTTTTTCATTGGATTTTTTTCAGGTTTGGGATTATATTGTTCAACATGAGTATTTTCATCCAAAGATTAATGTCCCCATGAAGATAGATGTTGATTCTATCAAGCAAAAATTGAATGAAGAACAGCTAAAGAGATTTAAAAATTGTTGTTTTGGTAGTTTTTTGAATATTGTCTATCGTATCAATGTAATTAAGTATTGTATTTTTTTATTTTTTAAAAATAATATAAAATTATATTTATTGTTAATGAAATTGATAAGCAAGTAACCTATTTGTTAAAATTTATGTAGTTAAATAAATTATAAAGTAACTAAGCTCGATTTTCAGCCTTGACAAATATTTCCAATTTCTCTTGAAATAATTGTTTATATCCTTGTAAGAGACAGGAATGAATTGATGGTTTTATCAATTTATTTGGTTACCTTTATATATCAATCGTGAGTCAAAAGCCTAGCTATCACCTTACACGTGACATAGATGCATGCATTTACCATCGGATTGAATTTGTAGCTATATATAACTAATTTTGTTTCAAGAAAATAAATAACACGTGTCCAGCTTCGAACTGTGCTACTCCTCTTTCAGCCAATCTCTAGCTCGGTAAAAGGAAAGAAAATATAACTTTCATATTCTTGTATTTTAACTCTAGTTTCATTATTTCAAAACCAAAGATGCACATAAGAGGTCATGAAATGAGATCTAAAACCATCACAAAGGAAACAAGAAAGGGGTGATCTCAAAAATCCGAGCAACGGCCGTTTCGTTCCCAATCGCTGTAACGAGTAGGCTTGGGTCCTCTGGGCCCTCCGATTTCGCCGGTCTCTTTATTCATATGAACTCTTTCGTCATCTTCGTCTTCATCTTCTCGACTCTTTCCTTTTCCGATTTTAGGATTCTGTTTAATTGTGTCTGTGTAATCCTCTCCCTTTTTGCCGAATCTGAAGATTGCAACTGCTCTGCTCGGTGAAATCCCCGTCAGATCGTGATCCAAAACTCAAGATTTTTCCAAAAAATAAAGAAATTTTGCAGAATTTAAAGACGAGTGAGAGTGAACTATAAGCATCAGTTTTAAAAACCTCAATTTCGAAAGCTTCATGTATGATCAGCATTTTCTAAAATCAATATCTCTCATCATCTGCTCAACTCAAAAATCGTCTAATAGGAAGAAGAACGAAAGAAGAGGAAGCAACGAAAGAAGGACGAAGGAAGGAGGAGAGTTTGTGTCATATTTAGAAAGTGGTATTTTTAAAAATAGAAATTTAAAAAGAGGTAATGTTAAAAAGGAAAAAGAAATGGATGTATTTTTAGTCATGACTTCTATTTTTTGGGTAGTTTTGTAAAACTCCCTTTTTTTTTGGGAGTTTTACAAAACTACCGAAAAACATAAATTCTGATTAAAAATACCTCCATATTTTTTTATTTTTAACATTGCCTTTTTATAAATTTCTATTTTTAAAAATATCACTTTTCTGATCTAACACAAACTCAATCTCTTCTTTGATTCTTCTTCTTTTGCTTTCTCTTTCGTTCTTCTTCTTCTTTCATTCTTCTTCCCGCTGTTAGACGACTCTTGAAGATTTTAAAGGTTCTTCTTTCTTAATTATTCCTGTCTGCTTTGCATTTTTTGTTGTTGAAGAATCCCAAAATCCAACTGGCCAAATCTAAGCCAGTAGCTGCAGAATCCCCAACTTACCCAATTTTGCTAAAAATGCTGCATTTTCTGCATGCCGTGAGGGTCTTAATATGATTCCAGGTATTTCTTTTTATTTATCTTCCCCACATGTTCTTGATTGTTTCTCGAGAATGTGATCTAGTGCTCATCCAGGCGGTCAGATCCACGGAATGCATGCGCACCTAATTACTATTTGTTCCTCTAATCTAAGTGATCTTCTGAGACTTAAACCTTTTAATTCTTTCTCTTATAAGTAAATCTTAACATTAGTTTTGTGCAGGTGGAAGGCCAATTTTTGTCATTATCTCAAGCTCTGTCCCCAATCAAAAGCAACTGCAGAATATACTATATTTTCTTAGGGTTCTTAAATCGAGAAGAAATAACAAATGCAAGAAAGTGTTTGCAGCTTAGTAACTTTGCTAATCGAGCTTGTGTTCTCAAAACTATGTTTCACTAAGGTCGAAGGATGTTTCGCAAGCAAGTTAATCCTACTCGCCCTTTTTCTCTTCGTTTGTTTTTCTCAGAACTATGATGGAATTAAAGCGTTACTTTGTATAGAAACACTCCATACTTCAATTTTCACTAAAACCCACTTCACCAAATCTTTATATTATGAGTCTTTTCCCCAAATATGAGTTTTAAATCCACACCATCATCCCCCGATGTCGGTGTTGGTAGAGTCCAAATCAAGTAGTCTCGACGATTACCTGATTTTCTAAAAATAGTGTGAATCTTAAATATGTTAAACTGGGTTATCTTTATTTGATGAGCTATTTATCAACTCGAAGCTTCACAATTTAGGCCAGAAGATATTCGTCAGCTCTGGCTTAAACTTCAATACAATCTCGTTAGCGTAATTGTGTGTTCTATTTTTGTTATTTTTGAATGCACAATTTATATCATGACACAACCCAAATCTAATTATCTAGTTGATTATGCTTGTTACAATCCTCTCTCTCATCTCCAGGTCATGTACCAGCAATTTATGGAGCATTCAAAGCTAACTAGCGATTTTGATGAGACCGTGTTGCAATTTCAGCGTAAGATTTTGAAAAGATCAGGCCTTGGGGAAGAAATTTATGTTTCTGAAGCTATGCATTACATTCCTTCTATGTCATCAATGGTAGCTGCAGCTTGTTTAATCCTACACCATCACTTTCTGTTATGATTGTTAATAAGTATAATTTGAGGGGTAATATCATGAGCTTCAATCTTGGGGGTATTGGTTGAAGTGCTGGTGTTATATCGATTGATCTTGCTAAAGATTTCTTTCAAATTCATAGGAATATTTATGCTGTTGTTGTTGGTACTAAGAACATTACACACAATTAGTATTTCAAAAATAGAAAAAAAGAACTAACAACTGAAAAAGAAATAAAGGAATTGCGTGATCTGATAACAAAAATGAGAAAAGAAATCGCGAACATGAAACAAGTGCTTAATCAGAATGAGTTTTATAACATTAGTTCGTTTTTCTTTTCAAATTTTATTTTAATATTTAATATGAATTTATATATATTCCAATTTGAAATTTATCCTAATTTTCAATAATTGGTCCATGCATAATCTGAAATTAGTTAGTAATTTTGCAATATTTCTTGGATTTCAATAATTAATTGTTATAGTGAAATTTATTCTTTTAATGTTATGCTAATTTTTTGCCAAGTCAAAACTTATTTGTTTTGTAGTCCGACATTGGAGATCAGAGGATCATGTTGTTTTATGGGACATAAGATAAGACCCGATGTTCTTTTATGAATGAGTATATTTGTACAGAAATTTGATCAAATTGTATATAAACACAGTAATATACTTCTACTTTTGTACATTGTAATGTAAAAATGAATGGTTCATGGAGGGAAACCCCCTTCTTTTTTTGTTTTTGTATAATTCGATTTTTTAGGTTCATAGAATCGACAAACCCTCTATTACACGACTCCTAATTCCTCATCAAACCCTCTATTACAATTTTGCAACTGCACAGGTCTTATTCTATTTTTATTTTTTTTAAATTGAATATATTTATTCTATACCATATTATTTTATACATAACTTTGAGCATTAAAATTTAATCTGAACATTGGTGAATTAAAATTACCTCAGACTGTATATAGAATTCTAGAGTATCAGTTTGAAAATTTGGAATCTGGAATCTTCATATATATGTTTGTGGCAATCTTTGGTTTTACTCTTCCTTTTAATAGAACTATAATTGCCTTTCTATATTATTTTTCAACTTATCCATTTCTGTAATCGGCTTTGCACCACACTTTTTAGTAAAGGGTATGATAAATTATAAATTCAATATAATCAGCTATAGGACCTCTGATACAAATTCAACATGATTCATAATTATAAAATATACTCCTAATAATTGGACAAATTTCTATCTTCACACATCTAAGAACATTCTGCTTCAAGTAACCTTTTCAAGTAAACTCAAACTGTAATTTTCTTGAATGCATATCTCCAGTTTTCATTAATAGCAAATTCTCCCAAACAAAACTTCAAATGAACACCATCAACAATAAACCAAATTTCATCATTGTCACCATAATAAACTTCCCTTAATAATAAAGAATGAAACAATTGGGCTTGTTAAAACAATCTAATTCATATCCAAAAAACTATCAAAATAAAAATTTCTAAAAGAAACATTTCTAAATCTCCTTAGCTGTTCTTCATTCAATTTTTGCTTAATAAAATCAACAACATCTACCTTCATGGGGACATTGATCTTTGGATGGAAATACTCATGTTGGTGAACAATATAAACCCAAACTTGAAAAAAGTCCAATGAAAAAAAACATAATTCGTTATGGAAGTTAGTATACTGCATGGTATCCCAGGTATACTATAGGTATACCATGTAAACCAAACGTTATACCATTGATATACCATGTATATCGGATGATATATCATTGGCATACCGGATATACCATGTATAACATGTGGTATAAAATGATATACTGGGTATACCACATGGTATACCATTGGTATACCGGATACACCATGTGGCATACCATGTATACCAGGTGGTATACCAATGGTATACTATATGGTATACCATTGGTATACTTGATGTACCAGGTGATATACCATTGGTATACCGAATGTACTATAGCATATCATGGTATACCATTGGTATATTGGATCTACCAGGTGGTATACCATTGGTATACCGTGATATACCATTGGTATACAGGATATACCATGTGATATATCAGGTATACCATTGGTATACCGTGATATACCATGTGATATATCAGGTATACCATTGGTATACCGTGATATACCTGGTATACCACCAGTATACTAGGTGGTATACCATGGTATAAAAGTAAAAAATCAAAATGAAAATAAAAACATCAATTAGAAATGTACCTTTAAATTTTTAGGCTCCTCGGATACAATCTTTAATTTCTTAGAACTTCTATCATAATTTGCATCTTGTAAGATTTTTCTTTTACCATGTGAAGTCCCCTTCTTCAACTGTTTACTAGATTTTGGTTTATATCATACATGATATACCGCCTGGTATACCAAAAAAAGAACATTATTTTCTTTTTCAAAATTAAATTTTAGTATATATATATATTTTTTTGTATTTAAGCTCTAAGAAATTACTTCTCAAAATTCAAGTTAACTTCATCCATAAAAATAGGTATGGCAAGAAAGGATGCGTATTAAATATTAAGGATCTTCATCCATAAAATAATTCATTACCCATTTTAATAATACAATTCATAATTGATAACTACAATCATATAAAACCCAAAAACAAAATAAATAATTCAGCCAAGTTACAATCTTGCATTGCATCATCATCAACTGCATGGCCAAAAAAATAACTTGGGTAATGTGCAGAGAAGCTATCAAATTAGTCTATCAATTAAACAAATTCCACTCTACGATAAGTAAGAAGGTCTTGTCCTGGAATGTGTCCTTGGATGAGGATGTTTGCAGGCCAACTATCTTGAATGGTGGAAGTTGCAACTTAGCCATAAATGTTGAACATGCAGACTCAGTTAAAACATCTTGCAAGAATGATGATGAATAAGATAAAAATGGGTTCAAAGCAGTGGCTCATGATTTTGGAACACAATAAGGAAATGGGGAAATGAACTTTAGTCATAGGCAATAGTTGAGTACTACGGATTGGTGGTATAATGGGCCACTACAGACAAAATTTCAAACAACAAAAGGTTGTGGACATGTCATTTCCGTGAACTGGCATTAATCATAGTGGATATCAAACTAACCCTTTAAAAAATTTAAAAAAAAAAAAAACTCATGCTTGCTTGGCCAAGAAAAGCTGTATATGTAATGGGACATTAATTATTGCACTCCATAAGCAATAGAAATTCCACAATATATATATATAGTTTCAAGATTAAAAAAAAAAAACAAAATCTTTTAAAATTCTATGTAAAAAAAAAAGAGTTTTATTTTATGAGTATATATAAAAATATACAATCCTGATTTTCTAGAATTTCAGAATGCTCCCATTTCCACCCGATTAATCCACCTGATTTTCTAGCAACTTTGGTTTGATTAAGCTCTTTTATGGAATATAGAAAATTAAAACTAGATTGATAGTCAATGATAGCACAAGCACTTTCAGCATTTTTCATTATCAAAATTCATTAAGATTCCAGTCACTCACAAAACAGTCCATCAACTTCAAATTTTGAAAAACGTAAAGTCCCTGGTATGATGAAATGATTTTCTCAGATAAAAATCCAGTAGAAGTTTCCACCACCATAACACAAGCCTCCAAAAATAACATAAAAAGGTATGATGAAATGATCTAATGACAATTTAAATGCATTATATATTTTAGAGAATTAGTGGCTCATCCAATATAGCACTATAACCATACATTTTCAGAACAGAAGCACAAAAGGACTGCTTGACCATAAAACAACCACTATCAGTTTGATTCTATAACATTGAATATGGTGCATACACTGAAGCCTTCTCAGGTGGGGTTCCCAGAGTTGGATCTGAAAACTTTTCTTCTAATGATTGTGTGATAACATCTAAGTCTAGAATCCATTTCTCCTCCAATTTCAGTACAGGAACTTTACCTTCAAGGATTATTTTCAAGAACCTGAATATCAAACAATGTATGAGTCAAATATACAATATGAACCAAAATTTTTTTTTTTAAAAAAAAAAAGCAGCAGTTAACCTCTATCAATCAATCAGCACCAAAAAACACGTATATAATTGACAAATTCAAGAAGATCCACGAAGATAAAGAACAAGAAGAAATAAAACTTATAAGAAAGATTAGCTTCTTACTTCTTCTTCTCTGCTTTATGAAGAACAGGAGAAGTAGAACCAAAAGCTCCTCTTCCAATCTGCTCTATAACTTCATAATCCTCCATCTTGGACTTCGCTTCACCATTATCCACCTCCATTTATGACCTTCAAGACTCAAAATTTAGGAAACAATAGACAATCAGAGGCTTAAATCAAACCTAATAACAACTTGATGATGCTGCTCGCCGGGTACACTGCAGCGGCGAGCTCAAGTTTGGCAAACGAGTGCGATTTAGGAATTTGGTTTGAAATAGAAATAAATAGAGTTGGGAACGGGACTTAAAACAAAAAAGCGGTATTTTTAAAAACAAAAAATTAAAAAAAGTAATTTTAAATATTATTAAGAGATGGTTGTATTTTTAAAAACTAGAGTTAAAAAATGGTAATTTATGTAATTTCCTCTTTTTTTATATGAAATTTGTAATAATTTCTGTAATTGGCATCAAAATAATTTTAATTTCGTGCGATTTTAACCGCATATTTATCTTCCTCCTATTATTTTTGGCAATTAAAAATTTAATATGACCTCAATTAAAAATAAAAGAATTCAATTTACTTTATTTTAGTTCACAGACTTAATAAAATTCGTATACCTAAAAATGTGTTTTGTTTTTCATTCTTTATTTCCTTGGAAATGGAAATGCTGCAAAGGAAAAGAACAGGTAGAATCGAATCAAGAAAATCGTATTAGGTTTGCAACAGTGACATTGATGATAAATACCAGCATTGATTAATTATCCTTTACTATATCTTTTAAGGATATGGTATATCTAAAAAGAGACATGTTTATTTTTCAGAAGTAATTCATATGTGTTGTGATAATTATGAGATATTTGGATGACTATCAAACTCATCATTCTCCCTATTCTAGTAGAAGTCTACCTCTTCTATTTTGTGCCTATAAATACCCTATTGTGGTTATTCAGTATACACAATCAATAAGAAAAAATTCTCTATTCTACTATTTCTGTCTTTTCTTTAATTAATTTACAACACGTTATCAGCACGATAATGTCTATTGATAATTGGAAGTCGGTGGTTTACGATAATCCGGCTCGAAGAAATCAAGAATTATAATTTAAAAGATTAAACGGTAAGTAGATTTAATTTATAAATTTTAAATTATTTTAATTCTCATGAGTTAATGAGATTGATTAAGAGTCGATAATTCTATCGTACAATAAATAATTTTAAAAACTTAAATATACGAAAATATTAAGAACTAAGAATAACATTTTCTATTACCAAGGACATTAACATAATTTAAGTGATTTATTTTGCATAATTACAATTTGATCCTTGCTTAATTATATTTTAATCATTATATTATATATAATGAATATATTTTATGTAAAGTTATATTTGGTTTTTAATTTGCTATATGTATATTGTTGTTATGTGTAATACAATTATTTGAAGGCTCCTGAAGAGTTATAATGCAATTACTTGCATACAATTTGTTAGGAAATATATTATTTCTCAAATATGTCCCGCAGACATATATTTTCAAAAAATATTCGATGAAATGAATATCATTTTGAGACTGAAAGATAAATACTCGAGATCTACTTTGTATAAGATTAGTAATATATTTTTTCAGATAATTTGATTTTGATACAAATATTAGTAAACTCGAAGTTTGCTAATAAATTCAAATTTTAGTAACCTGAAGTTTACTAACTATTGTAACAAATATTAATAACCTATTATTTACCAATTATATAAATATCAGTAAACATGAAGTTTATTTATTAATTAATACTAATATCAGTAAATCTGAAGTTTATTGATTATAGTAAACTTAAAAAAATGATATAAATACTAATAAATATTTATTTTATTATTTGTCACAATATTAGTAAACATAAAGTTTACTAATTGTTATGCAATTATTAGTAACATGCAGTTGACTAATTATTCAAATATCAATAAACCAGAAGTTTGTTGATTAATCGATACTAATATTGATAAACTCAAAGTTTATTGATTATAATAAACTTGAAAATTGATACAAATACTAATAAACATATAGTTTATTGACTGTATGTCACAAATATTAGTAAACCTGATGTTTACTAATTGTCTGATATTGATATTAAGAAACTTGATGTTTATCAATTGATATAAATATTGATATAATAAAAATAGTAAGCCTGAAGTTTACTAATTAACAATTGATTACTTGGCATGATTGGTTTAACCATTCCGGATCGATTATAATACATAAATTATTGAGAATTCATATGTTTATTAGAGAACCAAAAGTTTCTTTAATTCTACTTAAGGAATTCTTATAATCTATTTGTTCTCAAGAAATATTTTATACAATTAACATTAGCTGAAATTAATGTTAATACGATTTCTGGTTCTGCAAATGTAATTAAAGGCTCTGAAAGAGTCCAAATTGTGCTTCCAAATGGAATAAAATTATATATTGATGATGCGTTGTATTCAAGTAGATCCCGAAGAAATCTACTAAGTTTTAAAGATATACGTCGTAATGAATATCATATTGAAACGACAAATGATGAAAATGTCGAATATCTATATATTACATCCAAAAAATTGAACCAGAAGTTCATATTAGAAAAACTTTCAAGTTTCTCAACAGGATTATATTTCACGAAAATAAAAATGGTTGAATCAAATTATATGCACCGGGAGTGCTCAGACCCTAAAATATTCATACTTTGGCATGATCGCCTTGATCATTCCGGTTCAACCATGATGCGACGTATTATCAAAAATACAAATGGACATGGATTAAAGGATTAGAAAATTCTTTTATCTAATGATTTTTCTTGTAGTTCTTGTGCACAAGGTAAATTGATTGTAAGACCTTCACCATCTAAATTACATTTGGAGTCTCTTGTTTTTCTTCAAAAGATACATGGAGATATTTGTGGCCCAATTCATCCCTCTTGTGGACCATTTCGATATTTCATGGTTTTGATTGATGCCTCAACTCGATGGTCACATGTATGTTTACTTTCTACTCGTAATATTGCTTTTACTAAACTTCTTGCTCAAATTATAAAGTTAAGGTCTAGATTTCCTAATCATCCTATCAAGACAGTTCGTTTAGATAATGCATGTGAGTTTTCTTCAAAAGCATTTTATGACATTTGCATGTCAATTGGGATTAGTGTCGAGCATTCTATTGCACATGTTCATACTCAAAATAGTTTAGTTGAATCTTTTATTAAGCGATTATAATTTATTGCTAGACCTATGCTTATGAAGTCACAACTTCCTGCATCTGCTTGGGGACATGCAATTGTTCATGCCACATCTTTAGTTCATATCAAAAATTTTTACCTTTGCAACTTATTTTTTATCAACAAACTAATATATCTCATCTTAAAATTTTTGGTTGTACTGTTTATGTTCCTATTGCCTCTCCTCAATGAACTAAAATGGGTCCCTAATGACGTCTTGGTATATATATATTGGTTTTGATTCTCCTTCTATCATTAGGTATCTAGAACCTTTAACTGGTAACCTTTTTCGAGCAAGATTTTTAGATTGTCAATTTAATGAATTGGTTTTCCCACCATTAGGGGAAGATAAAGAAAAGGGGCCAAAAGCTCAAGAAATCAGTTGGAACACATCAACTTTGTCCAAATTTGATACACGCACAAATTAATGTGAACTTGAAGTTCAAAGAATAATTCATTTACAGAATGTTGCAAATTAGCTATCCAATATCTTTACAGATACCCAAAAGGTCACCAAATCATTCCAGCTGCAAATGCCCCTGCACGATAAATGATGTCCTTGTAGGACATCTTGGGGGTATAACAACAAATGAGTCTATTTCACGCCAGAAGCATGGTAGACCTATTGGTGCAAAAGATATTATTCCTCGAAAGAAGAGAGAAATAAAAAATCATTCAATTGATCCTCCTGAAGAGGCCAGAAATAAATCAAATACATAACTACATATTTCTAGAGAAGCGACCCTAGAAGTGGTTCCGGTACCGACAAATTATGAGATCTCACTGAAAACTAGAAATATGTTAGAAAGATATGAAATTATGTATTTGCATATGCAATTGCTTCTGAAATAGCAAATGATGATGAGCCTGAGCCTAAAACTATAAAAGAATGTCGACAAATACTTGATTGGCCAAAATGGAAAGAGGCAATTCATGCTAAGCTAGATTCTTTAGCTAAGCGAAAAGTATTTGGACCAGTAGTCCTGATACCAGAAGATGTCAAACCAGTTGGATATAAATGGGTCTTTGAACGTAAGAAAATGAGCTGAATGAAATTGTGAGATATAAAGCACGACTTGTTGCACAAGGTTTCTCACAAAGACTTGGTATAGATTATGAAGAAACGTATTCTCCAGTCATGGATGGAATCACGTTTAGATTTTTTTATTGGTTTGACTGCCTCTGAAGGGCTTGATATACATCTAATGGATGTGGTGATAGCTTATTTATATGGATCGTTAGATAATGACATATATATGAAAATCCCTGAAGGATTTAAGATGCCTGAAGTATATAATTCAAAACCTCGACAAATATACTCGATTAAACTCCAAAGATCTTTGTATGGATTAAAGCAATCTGGACGCATGTGGTACAACCGTCTAAGTGATTACCTAGTGAAAAATGGGTATGAGAATAATTCAATTTGTCCATGCATTTTTATCAAGAAGATAAATTTAGGATTTGCTATAGTTGCAGTTTATGTTAATGACTTAAACATAGTGGAGACTCCAGAAGAGATCTCTATTACTGCAGAATATTTGAAAAAGGAATTTGAAATGAAAGATCTTGGAAAAATAAAATTTTGTCTTGGGTTTCAAGTTGAATATTTGTCAAAAGGAATTCTTGTACATCAGTCATCTTATATAGAGAAAATCTTGAAATAATTTTATATGGATAAGTCTTATCCATTGAGCATTCCAATGGTTGTTCGCTCTCTTAATGTTAAGAAAAATCATTTTCGTCCACAAAAAGATAACGAAGAGATTCTTGGTCCTGAAGTACCATATCTTAGTGCAATAGGTGCACTTTTATATCTTGCAAATAGCACTAGACCAGATATAGTCTTTGCAATTAATTTGCTAGCAAGATTTAGTTATGCACCAACTCGAAGGCACTGGAATGGTGTAAAATATGTTCTACGTTATCTTTATGGCACATCTGACATGGGTTTATTTTTTTCAAAAGGAATAAATTCAGAATTGATAGGGTATGCTGATACTGGATATCTATTAGATCCTCATAAAGCTCGATCACAAACAGGTTGTGTCTTTACATATGGTGACACTGCTATTTCTTGGCGATCTATTAAGCAAACAATCACTGCCACTTCCTCAAATCATTCAGAAAAATTAGCCATCCATGAAGCAAGTCGTGAATGTGTGTGGTTGAGAACCATGACTCCACATATTAAGGGAACAAGTGGATTGGTAGTGGAGAAAAAACAAACATAATTGTATGAGGATAATGCAGCATGTATTTCACAACTCAAAGATGGCTATATCAAAGGAGACAGAACAAAACATATCTCACCAAAATTCTTCTATACTTATGAACTTATGAAAGAAGGACAGATCGATATTTGCAAAGTTCGCTCAAGTAATAATCCAGCAGATTTGTTCACAAAGGCCCTACCAAGTTCAGTTTTCAAGAAACATGTACACAATATTAAAATTTGCCAATTAAAAGATTTAGTTTGATTCATTTTATTTTTGAGGGGAAGTACATATGAATATTGTACTCTTTTTCCTTCGCTAAGTTTTTATTCCACTGTATTTTTCTTAGCAAGGTTTTAACGAGGCATATTCATAATACATAGTCATCAAAGGGGAAGTGTTGTGATAATTATGAGATATTTGGATGACTATCAAACTCATCATTCTCCCTATTCTAGTAGAAGTCTACCTCTTCTATTTTGTGCCTATAAATACCCTATTGTGGTTATTCAGTATATACAATCAATAAGAGAAAATTCTCTATTTTATTATTTCTGTCTTTTCTTTAATTAATTTACAACAATATGGATATTTTTGGTTTATATATTTTCACTTGACAACATAATTATTCAAGAGATCAAATTTCTTTTCTTTTTTTTATTTTTTATTTTAATCAATTGAGTATGCGTGAATATACTAAAATCAGGAGTTATATATGTGTTTATATATTTTATATCTAACATACAAAATTATTATTTGCATTTCTCTTTCTAAAATTATTCCAATTTTTTTTTCAAAGTACATATTTACATTTTAAAAAAAAATTATCAATGACGTTAAAAAATTATCTCATATATATTAGTAATAGGATGTAGACTCGGGTAATAACGAACTCCAATTGATCTCTCGTGCTTGGTTCAAATTTGCACTTAAATTTTTCAAAAAAAAAAACACATTTGCTTTTTAATTTTTTTATGTCAAAAAATAATCCTGACTTTTTTTAGTAAAATAAAATTTAAAGGATGTGTATTTTTGTTATTGGAAAATTTAGAATCAAATTTGGATTAAAAATGAACAGTGAACTAGTAGAGTTCAATTGAAAGTCTGGTAGTTAGACAACATTCCGTTATAAAAAAAAAATAATAATAATAACATGTATGAGCCACTTTTTAATGGCAGATAATTTAAAAAAAAAACTTAAAACATAAAAAATGTACTTTTTTAAAAAATTGATGGGAAAATTTAGACATTACCCCTGGTTTCATATTTTATTATATAAAAAATATTAAATATATTCATAAAACTTATATTATTATATGAAAAAATTTGTTAAAAAAATAATATGAAAGAAAAATATTAGATATAGTCCTCGTATTATTATATTTATATTGCTCGGGAGCAGATCTAAGCAACGTATCAGGTTATCCATTTTTTTTATAATTTTATATTTCTTTCTAAATTCGCCTTGCTATTCTTTTTTTTTTTTTTCACCCTTTGTTCCCTTTAAATTTTGTCGACGTTCAGAATATTTTTCTATGTATATATTTTCCTGGTAACATATCATATCATGCCATTTTATTTTTTATTTTTTCATTAGTTCAAAGTTAGAAGAGGATTCCTCAAAATAATAATAATAATAATAATAATAATAATAATAATAATAATAATAATAATAATAATAATAATAATAAAAGTTAGGAGAGGATTAGTTTTGTATATAGGTTAAATCAATATCTTTTAACAAAGTCACATCTACTATAATCCCAGTTCTAACATTTTCAGTAGTTTTACAATGCTAATTTTACCATCGAATTCCGAAAAAACTGCACTTTGCAGGAGATCAAAACCCAAAAAGTATTCGAAAATTGCATAATCTTCTAACTTTAGGTTCGTATCTACATTACACATAAATTCCTCAAATTCATATCTATTATATATTGTGGTTAATTTATATCTTAATAACAAGTTACTGTAAAATAAATTTTTAGCCAAAAAAAAAATCTTCAAGTTATTATATATGAATTATGTCTGATGCAAAAGAAGTTAAATTTAGTGGAAAATTGCTGAAAGAATTTACAAGCAACTGAAAATTTAATTTTTCTCCTTTTTTTTTCTAAATTTCTCTTGCTTAAGTTTTTTTTTTTCCAAATAATAAAATTGTAAAAAAAATTTCATTTTTTTCTCTTCCCTTTCATCCGTTTTTACCAATACAGATGTGGTGTTATGTTTCGCAAAAACTAGCTGAAAGAAATATATATCACGATATATTGTGAGAAGTAGACATAAATACCTATCGAAACGTAGATTATTGAAGCGAAAGCAGAAATCGATTGTTTCACGTTATCAGCAAAGCCTATCACCCACGTGTCACAAACTACGGGATGAAAGTATAGATCCACGAACTAAAAGCCCCTTTAGACAAAGAGAATATGCAATGAGACAAACCAATAGAGTTTTGGTATCTCTAATTTTCTCATATCCTTCAAATGAAGAAACTAAGCCTTTATATAAGGTTCTAATTAAGGAATGCTTAATTTTCTTAATAATGATAAATTAAATTGGCAGTTACAATATTAATAAGGAAATAATAAATATGATAGTTACGAAATTAATATGTAACTGTCCATATTAATGTACACATAAATGATAGATTTCCTAATTAAGGAAAAAATCAATATAGAACTAATTTCATATAAATTATTTTCTGTTTCGATATTATTTCTATTATATCGGGATCAATTTATCATCTCATGAGTTATGAACATATAACAAACTCCTTCATCTCCCGCTCGCACATGACGAAATAATTTTCAGTCATTTTCTCTTATCATACAGACAGATAATTCGTGTAACCGGCATACGTCGAGAACACTAATATCATATACCTGTTAGGGATATATAGCGTCTCGAGAAACAAGATCTTCTCGCAATTATATGCCAAACTTCAGATAGTTTTCTCATATTCGTTGTTTTATCTCATGATCTCATAAAAATAATTTTCGTGTTCACTATTGTGTCTCTACTTATAAAGACTACAATGGGTATATCGGTGAATTACAAAACCACCGAATATGATCGAAAAACATCTTCCCCTTTTTCTATATACCTTCCATCATAGTCCAACTCGCTTTTCTAGTTAGATCTGCTGGGTCAAAAATTTTTCATAACCATTTGGAGACTAACTAAGTTAGTCATACTGAACTATACTTCAGGCATATGTTAAGAAACCTGAGGGTCGAAAAAATTAGGGTCTCACACTAGGAAAAATTTGAGATCATTCACATAAGATTCCCTTCCGTTGGTCAACTCAAGCACACATGGTATGATGCTTGTGTTATGGTGTTCTTTCCTTTCCCTTAAAGGAGCGCATATCTTATCATTATTTAACACCATACAGAATTATAAGGTTGCAATGCACCAAATCATTCAACTTTAGTTCTCCCACTTTAGAACTACTTCTGGCTTTTAAGACAAAACATGATAGTTACGTTAACTTATCATAGGATTACACTTAATCCAATTTAGATCTCAATCCGAAGCATACAACATCATGCATGTCTTTATCTTACACCTTAACAAGACTCATCTTGTAATTTCTACAAGACTGCACTTTCATTTTGAACAGGTTCTCAAGTTCATCATATGTTCAAAAATTGCTTCATCTTAGTCTTTGTCAACTCATTATCAAAACTAAGTTCAACACCCGTGTGAGTGGGCTACTTCTCTGTCTGATATGCTCAATCATATAATAAATAACAATAAATGATCACATATAAATATTCACACTCATGTATTGCCAAATAATGAACTTTATTATTATTCATAAATAATAATGTTAAGGGATCACATAAACAGTACAAATCAAATCCTATGCAAACTCTGAAATCTAATGTGTCAATCAAAACACATTTCTCAATACAGGTTTTGTTCATAGATCTACAATTACATCCAGCAAGAAAATGTACTGTAAGTTCAGTTCTCCTAGTACAACAATATTTTCGATTTATTGATACTTAATGTTGATACATCCATCAACAACTGACTGTCATCATAGACTGTCACCGGTTCCTCTAAGGCAGTTAATCCCAAATGGTTCATAAACCATTTCAACCAAAACTGCCTCTTAAACTGCAGCTGAGAAAGCTACAAATTCAATTTTCAATGTTGATGGGCTATAAAGATTTATTTCTTGCTACTGCACTAAATGACACCTTGCCAAGCAAGAATACATAACCTGAAGTGAATTTTCACTCATCCACATCACTTTCCCAATCAACATTTGAGTATTTTCTCAATTGCATATCATTTTATTAACAAATAAAGAGAATAAGTTGCAGTACCTTTGAGGTATCTACGTATTTTTTTTGGCTACTTTCCAATGTGTTTTGTCTAGGTTAGACTGATATTTATTTACTATGCCCACAACATAGCATATATCAAGTCTGGTACATAATATTGTGTACATCAGACTACCCATGGCACTGGCATACTGAACATTTCTCATATGTTCAATCTGCTCATTTATCTTATGACACATACTTTTACTAAGAAACTGATTCTTAGTAATGGGGTTGTCAATGGGTTTATAATTTTAAATATTAAATCATTCAAGAATTTTATTAATGTATGTCTTTTGAGACAATAACAATAATCTTCTCGAGTGATCCTTTGAAATCTTAACTCCAAGAATATAATCTGTTTGACACATATCTTTCAGCTCAAAGTTAGATCACAACCAATCTTTGATAAGATTTACGTACTTTATATCATTTTCTAATATTAGTATGTCATCTACATACCAAGTTAAAATGAAAAATTTATCTTTAGAGCTTTTGTGATAAACACAATGGTCTTTGATAATGATGAATTATATGATATTTTTAGTATGTTTTTAGGTGCTTAATTGAGTTAATTTTGTGTTAATTAGATTGAATTTGAGTTTAATTGTTTAATTTTATGTTTTTAGAGTTAATTGTAAATTTTGGTATTTTTCAGGGTAAATTAGTGAGAAAATGGACTTAATTGTAAAAAGGCAAAAAGATTTGAGCCAAAATTTTGAATTTGGAAAAATCATGTTAATGAATGAGCATGAAGTCCAGAAGTTTGATGCATGGCCACGTGAAGACTAGAAGAAAATGAGTACATGGTCACGTGAAGAGAAGCTTAAAGGAACATATAGCCATGTGTTTCAAAGAAGAAAACTACACATGGCCACGTGTGTCTATCTTGCTAATTGATGTGTGGCCACGTGAGAAATAGCAAGGCAAGATGAGTGGCCACGTGCAGGCAATTCCAATTTGATGAAGGATTTTTCAATTTTTTCCAATTCAAGTAGAATTTGCTTCCTGTTTTATTTTTGGAGTTTGAGAAGGATTCTACCACTAATTTTGCCTATAAATAGAAGACTAAAACACCAAAGAAGATCAATCAATTAGGAAATTAGAGGAATCAATTAGAAGAATCATCAAGAACTAGTAGAATTCATTAGTTTTAGGTTTTTAAGTAGTTTTTCTGTTTTTATTTTTCTTTTCAACTTTATTTTTATTTTTTTCAATTTTGTTTTAGTTTTTTTAATCATGTTTAGGAAGTAGTTTTTCTTTTTTTGCTAATGGATTCTTGAAACTTATATTTTCACTGTTATGACTTTATTTTGAGCTTAATTTTAATATTGGTTGATTATTTCTTGATTTTAAGCATATTTTTATCTTTGATTGTATTGAGATTGATTGTTGGTTTATTGAGTAAATAACTAAAAATTGATTTTGACATAGTTATTGATTTGCATGTTCTTAGATTGGTTATTTAATATTTATGCATGATTATTATCCGAAATATGAGATAATTATGTGCTGATTTTATTGATCAATACTAAGAGAGAAGGAACTAAGAATAAATTGAAATTGAATTACTTGAAAAAGAGTTCAATGAATTTTTAGAAATTTAAACTAGATTTTGATGCTAAGTATTAGATTTGTCTATGAGTTTAATACTAAGAATGATATACTTGAATAAAGATATCTTGCTTTATTACTAGTTTTTCCATAATCACTGGTGTTTCTATTGAATTTAAGTCATTACAATGAAAGTTAAGGTGGATAGTTTCTTTAATAAGAGAATTTCAGTCATTTTTTTTGTTTTTAATTCATGTTAATTTAATTTTAGCTTTTGTTTTGTTTCATTGTTTATTTTGTTTAATTTTTGCTTTTAAATAAAAAATATTTGGAAAACAATCTCAGGTTGATTTAATTCATACATAGATATTATCCTTAGCAATCCATGTTCCCTTGGGTACGATATTTTAGGGTCTTAACTTATATTTGCCTATATTACTAGCCGATCTAGTACACTTGCTAGACACCGATCAGTCTTTATCAATCGTGTTGAACTTATTTGACATGATTGCTTTGTGAAATCTCAAATACCATTGTCTTGAAGACTACTTTAGGCTATAGATCGATCTCATCAATCAACAAGCCTTATGTTTACTGCCTTTTTTTAATGAGAAAAGTAGTCTTTTCATCTATTTGATGTAGCTCTAGATCCAAACTAGCTGTCAAGGTTAGAATTAACCTTATCGACGTAAATCTAACAACAGGTGAAAAAAGTATTCTCATAGTCAATTCCTTCCTGTTGTGTAAATCCCTTAGCAACTAGCCGAGCCTTGTATCTTTCGATACTACCATCAGCTTTTCGCTTTATTTTGAGAATCTATTTATTTCCAATTGGTTTGTGTCCTTCAAGTAGATCAACCAATTCCTAAACATGGTTCTATTTTATGGAAGTCATTTCTTCTTCCATTGTCTGAATCCATTTATCTTTTGTTGGGCATTCTTGTAGGATAATTAAAAAATCATCGACATGGAATACTTTTTCTTTTAGATTTTTTTGTAATTCTGACTCTTGATAAACTTGTCTCATACATTCATCATATTTCAAAATGCTCCAACTGGAATTAAGCTCTATGCTCCGACTCAAATAAAGATTATGAATATCCATACTCCCACTGGAGCTAGGCATGCTCATCCTCCCACTGAAGAATGGATCACGAACATCCGAACCTTTGAGAAGCGAGTCTTGACCTTCTTCTTCAATTTTCCTCCCACTCAGTGATGTCATGCAAAAATGTCTACCTTTTAGTGTGTGTTTTTCTCTTATTTATGTAGTTAAGTATGTAATATTATATGTATTTTTATGTGTTTATGTCCAATTATGTGTTTATGTTTGTTTTTAGGATAAATTGGTAAAGTTTGAGGAAAATAAAGAAGATGGTGAAATTTCGGACAAGAGTTCACTAGTCGTGAAGAGTTCACTAGTCGTGAGGAGGCTCACTAGTCGTGAGTAGGCTCACTAGTTGTGAAGGGCTTCACTAGTCGTGAGGAGAATCACGACTTAGGACAAAGCTTCACTAGTCGGCTTGTGTTCACGAGTCAGGAAGAACAGTTGAAGATCACGACTCGTGAAGGCATTCACGAGTCGTGTATAACGCCTGTTCCCAAACGTTGCATCTTTTTCCACATGATTTTTCAGCCAACCATCGTGACCCTCCATGGCAACTTTTCACATTCACAACCATTATGAAGAGACGTGTTTGTAGAGTTTTCCCTCTATAAATATAGATGGCATTAATTGAAGAAAGAGAGGAATCAATATTTTAGTTTTTAGAAATATAGTTATTATTTTGGATAAACATTTTTACTTAGCTTTTAGTAAATGATTACAAAGGGATAAGCCAAAGGAACATGAGATAGTTTTCTTTCTCTTGTTTGTCTTTAATTCAAATATGTATTTGGCTAGTTTTCTTTGTACATTATAAATATGCACTAGTATTTGTTTAAGACATGTTTATTCTTATTATGAATGAAGTATGATTTACATCCATTTGTGTGCTTTGATTTGCTATGTATGATTGGCCACCATATTTGGCATGTTAGTCAATTTATTCGCAACGAGAGTTGGAATTCTTTGATGGAAAAACAAATGAGTGTACTTGAAGCATTGAATTCCTTTTATTTGACTTAAGGGATTCACTTTGAGGGGTTAAAGAATTGGCATAGAGCTTCATAATTTTTGTTTATCTCTATAATGACATGAGAGTGCTTATAGACTCTAAATAAAAACATCTTTACTGACAACGAGAGTTGCTTTAAAGAATCTTGGCTAAATTCTCCAGTCGCTTTATTTATACAAATACTAGAACTTGTTCTTAGATGAATTACTATTTCATATTTGTAATGTATCTTCATACTATCATTTAAGTCATCTTTAATCCAAATTAATTTAATATATCCAAAGTAGTTAGATATTTAGTCAATTGCATAATCTTTATTTTATTCGTTACCTATCCATCTTCTCTTTATAGTTTCAATACAAATTTTATCCCGTTCCCTTTGGAACGATACCCTACTCATCCTATACGTAGTCTAGTGAGACTAAGGGTTCAATTAAATCCCTATCACTCAGATGGAGAGATCCGGTTAGTTCATCTTTTTGAGTTTCATAAAAGTAAAGTCTCAACTTACTTCACCCAACTTAGGAAACTCATTTTTCAAAAATATGATGTCTCGTGATTCAGATTTTGTTACTGAGACATTTGCTTGTTCACCCATAAATACGTATCCTTTTGATATGTCAGAATATCGCACAAAAATACTCCTTTTAACCCCATGGTCTGCATTTACCAAATTTATTTGACGCATTATGGACATAAGCAACATAATCCTAAGGTCATCAATGTCTCAGTTCGAATTATCTACCAGTCCATAACTTATAAGAAGTGAAAGCAACAAACTTGGATGGCACACAGTTTAAAATACCATTTTATTATGGAGTTCAAGGAATAGACAACTGATGTCCACCCCTTTTTCATCACATAAAGCTTTAAATTCATCAGAAAGATATCCTCAACCACAGTCGGTTCTTAAAGATTTAATTTTCTTGTCTAATTGATTTTCAACTAAATTTATAAAAGTTTTAAAGCAACTAAATGCTTCAGACTTGTGAGAAATCAAAGGGACATGACCATAACTAATATAGTCATTTATATTAGTGATGAATAATAATAGGCCTATGCCTTGCCCTAAAATTCATTAAATCACAGACATCTGAATGGATCAATTGCAATGGAGTTTTGATTCTAGTTCCCTTTTTCTGAACGGTTTCCTTACTAGTTTTCTTTTCAGGCAATGCTCATAGATAGGTAATTCAAGTTTATTCTAATCACCTATCAATCCTACTTTGTCTAACTGACTCATTCAGTTTTGGCAAATGTGGTATTATCTAGCATGTCATAGTTTCACATTATTCTCATAACAATATGAAACAAAAGAAGAAATTAACAAAAAATTAGTAGTATTTCAATAATCAGGATCATGATCCATAACAATGAAAATGTTCAAAACAAAACCATAACCACATTAAGTATCATCTAAACATTAATGTGCATTGTTATCCTTAAAATATAAATGAAACCTAGTTTCATTAAAGTAAAAATAAAAACTAACTAGACAAAAGAATCTTGATCCTTTTTGTCACAAAGTCCATTACTTATGAATCTATCACTTACAAAGAATGAAATTTAGTAAAAAGACATGACTAGATACACATATTTTACTCACTCATGAGTCAAGATGGTGTACCTATCAGGACACATTGAAGTCGCTTACACAGTGATCATTTTATTGGCAGTTGAAGAAATATTTCACTCTTGAAATATTTATCCTTTTATTACCTTTGGACCTTATGTAATTCTATTTTATCTTTTTCCTTTTAAACTCTCGAGCTTTTTCTTTACCCTTACCATTAGAGCTTTCATTCTTGTTCTGGTTAGAACTTATTCTACCAGAACAGAACTGTGCCATATGTACTATGGCATTGATCTTAATCACTGCCATATAGTCTTTTTCAAGCTCTAAATGTCAAGCGACATTCCTAAATATCTTAATCTTGTCCATATGAGTTAATTGCATATTTATATGCTCCCAACTTTAGAATAAAGAATGGATAATAACTTGGACCTATTATTTATTGATCATCTTATGATCAAGTTCACTAAGCTCACATATCATCTTATCCATCTCTCTTAGATGTTCCCGCATTATATGATCAGACTCTTCTGATTAGTATCAAAATTTGATCACTAATGATTGAAACTAAGTCAGAAACGTATCCTCAAATTTTTCTGCAAAGCGATCCATAGATCCATTTCATTTTGACACTTGTGAAATTTGCTTAGCGATATCATCATCAATTTGCACTTAGCAATATGGTACGATCCGTGGAACATCTCTTTTCCATGCCACATAGGCATCTCGGTCCCGCTTCTTCTAGACTATGGTGCCATGCTTAGATTCAATCATAATCAAATTTAAGGTTTCTAAAAACTCTTGCTCTTCAAGCACATATGAGATATACATATTTCATTTGGATCCTCTGATCACTAATGGAGTAATTATTGCACAATATTAAGGAGATCAAGCAATATATGTTATTTACTATGCATCTAAAAAATTAACCTAATAAAGCTATCTATTAGGCCTAAATTCGAAAAGATTACTTAAAGTTTCCAATTACCCTCTAAGTCCTAACGTCTAACCTTACTGATTAAAATTTCATGCATAGTAAATGTCGATTATTGGGCATAGGATAATCTAAGTCTTAACTCAATTATCATGCAATTATTTTACTCATAAAATATTGCTAAGAAATTAACAATAAAATAAACACATTCATAATAAATGTTAAATGCCAATACAATATCCAAAAAATAAATAAACTAATTTATTTAATCAATCATTAAATATCCAACAATTTCAAAGAGGAAACAATTAAATTAAGACAAAACACATTTGTTTTTAATCTAGTAATAAGAAACATAAATCCTAACCATCAATCCAATAATAACTTGACAATCATATCAATAACTCAGGGAACCTAGAATGTGACAAAATTAGTCTCGCCACTGAAAATAATTTCTCAACCCTTTCGAACAAATCAAGAGGTATGCCATAAAATTGATGATGAAGCCATAGACAATACACACAACGTCCGTTTCTGAACACCATCTCATATTTAATTTTGCTTCTCAACACTCCTCTTTTGGTCATCAAATACAAAAATGGATAATGGTTTTCTCATATATTCCATTTTTCTTGATCCAGGCATCAACCAATCAATTTCTCATATCTGAATGGCAATCAAAAGAGTCTTTCATCACCTTAAACAAGGTCTTGTTAATACCTTCTCAGTCTAGGCCATCAGCCCAAATGCACTCTTGTATTTTTTTATGCATACATAGAATATAATGCATTATTGCATCAATATCATCAGCTCGAACCTTCTTATGCATCCTCATTTTGCAAACCATTTTCACTTTTGCTTCGGTTTTTATAATTCCTTGAGAAATTTATAGACATCTAGGAGTCCTTATCTTCACCATTTCTGTCACACATAACAGAAAATTAAACAGTAAGTACACTCATGCACAAATATGTATGATTGAAACTCATTTCAATCCAAAATATAAAAACAAAACTGTTACTCATAATAGAATATAAATAGTCAGTACACTCATGTATAAGCATACATATGATTGAAACTCATTCCAATCAACAAATAAAGAGATATCCATAAAATATAATTTTCAAACAAATTTAAAAATTTAAGAAGGCAGGAAAAATAATTTTTTCAATTTTTATCAATTTTAAAATAATTTTAATGGGAATAAAATCCAAAAAATATTTTTTGGTCCTCAAAAAATGACCAAAAAATAAAAAAATTGAGAAAATTAGATTTAAAAAAATTGAGCTGATTCGGAGAAGGCTGCACGCGTAGACAAGGGTGGGCCTTATGTACCACACGCGCGATAGATGCACCACGCGTCATCTGAGGCACTCTGCCACGTGGCGCGACCTAACTGTGCCATATGGCGCTAACTAGCATGATCCCCACTGCCACATGACAATTAGTGACTGGTCCACGTAGACACCATGTGGCGCCAACTGGATTGACACAATTGACACATGCATGACCACGGTCTGCCATGTGTCAGCCAGTCATTGGCCCACCTATCGACACATGGCATAACTCAACAAGCCATATGTCAACACCAATAAGTCACGTGTCAGTACCACAGACTGCCACGTGGCAAGACCCTCCTGCCACGTGTCAGCCCCACATGCTGCCACGTGTCATCATATGGTTGGTCCATGTGGTGCCACGTGGTATTATGTAGACCCCATTAACATATCAGCTGACACGTGTCACTTCACCATAAGGCCACATATCGCTTCTCAATTGGGCAACATAGCTGAGTGACATTTTACTCAGCGTGCGTGGCCAGGCACGTGCTGAAGACGTGTTATCTGGCATGCGCCCAGCACACTGGTGGCACATGCAAGCCACGCGTTGCCTTTTCCGATGGTTTCAGGCCGTCGAATTTTTTCTATGGTGGGGTTTTCGAGGTCCCTGAATCCAACGGTGTGCTAAAAAATAAAAAAAATTCACTCAAAATTTTAATTATGGATTTTTTAAATAATTATTTAATTCCGATATCTAAAAATCACAAAAAAATTCAGACTAGAATAAAAAAAATACATATATAACATATTTAATATGCATATCAATTCAACTTATAAACATATCTGAATTTTTACAAAAAATCAGATATGCATAATAGACATGCCAGAACTCAAAAATATGGGTTCTGATACCAATGAAAGAAATATATATCACGATATATTGTGAGAAGTAGACATAAATATCTTTCGAAGCGCATATCGTTGAAACGGAAGCATAAATCGATTGTTTCACGTTACTAGCAAAGCCTATCACCCACGTATCACGAACTACATGATGAAAATATAGATCCACAAACTAAAAGCTCATTTAGACAAAGAGAATATATAAGGAGACAAACCGATAAAATTTCAATAAATCTAATTTTTTCTTCTCCTTCAAATGAAGAAACTAAGCCTTTATATAGGGTTCTAATTAAAGAATACTTAATTTCCTTAATAATGATAAATTAAATTGATAGTTATAATATTAATAAAAAATAATAAATATGACAATTACAAAATTAATATATAACTGTCATATTAATATACACATAAATGATAGATTTTCTAATTAAAAAAAATTAATATAAAATTAATTATATATAAATTATTTTTTATTTTATTATTATTTTTATTATATCGATGTTAATTTATTATCTCGTGAATAATGAGCGTATCTCAAGCTCCTTCGCTAGCCTATACAGATGATGATAATCTTGTATGTAGCTGAGATATAGAGAAAAGAAAGAGCTAAGAACTTTTCAATGCTTGTTTGAATTTTAAAGGTAATGATGTAAAAATTAGCCATTTTGTTTGGCGTCAATTTGAACATTTCACTGCCCCTTTACTTGAGTTGACTTGTGATTTATCACTTATTTCAAATTATTTAACCATAATAACATACTTTCGAGAAAAAAATAAAAAGGATTAAGTTAAGAATTTTCGTTATTTGATAAATCTATTTATTCGCATCAATAATAAAAATAAAAATTTAATTTTTTTGTAATCTCTTTAAATAAAAATTTTATTTTAAATTTAACAGTTTAGACCTACATAAATATGAAGAATATATATGAAGAAGATAAATTTTAAGGTTTTTGTGTTATTATTAGTTATTTTTAAGGTTTTTGCGTTTTATGACACTAATAATTGGATTTGTGGACAAAATATGAACTAAATTAAGGTAAAATGAAAACGAATCAAGAACTTTCTTTATTTTTTTTATCTGTCACTTTTAAGTGGAATTTATATTTTATTTATTTATTATTTTTAAATTTTTAATGTAATTTAATATATTTTTTTTAATAAAATTAAAATTAATTAAATTTAATAATTTAGTATATAATTTAATATTAAATTTAAGTTTATTTATTATTTTTTAATTTTAATAAAAATGATTAATAAAAAATGATGGATAGAGTATATTTTTTCATCCAAGTGTACTAGTGGGGCTCACAAACTCCACGTGGCACATGCAAATATCGTAAATTATCGTATAATGTAAAGTTCGCTGGAATCATGATTCACGCTTTCACGAAAGGCCGCTCATGCCCCACATGCTGTGAATTCTGTTCCTTCCCTTCACAGCTTGCGCGTGACATCCACGAATCTCATTTCATTTACAATTTATTATTTTCTTCTCAAACCAAAAATTAAAAAAACTGCCACGTCGGAATCGCCCCGTTTGTTGTTTAAACGTGTAATTATTTAAAAGGACACTAATTAAATATTTATTTTCTTCGGGAAGTTTGCTAATTAGTGTCCAACATACTATAATTACCCGCTCTCTTTTGCCTTCTGCCTCCCACATTTTCAGGCCTCTGTATTTCAAGTTTCTTTCTATATATATTCCTTAAAAAGCATACCCAAAAACTTTCTCAGCATTTTCAGTTTTTGATGGCTTCTCTTAGATTTTCAGCTTGGATTATAAGTCTATGCATATGTGTTTCTTTAATCTCACCTTCAGTTTCACAGACCTGTGTTTCACAGAAATTCACAAGCAACGATTTATATGCTCACTGTGTAGACCTCCCTACACTTACCTCTTACCTTCACTTCGCCTACGATTCAGCTAATTCCACTCTTTCTGTTGCTTTTCTATCTTCCTCGTCTCCGGCGAACGGATGGGTTTCTTGGGCTATAAATCCCAAGGCGGCAAAGATGGCCGGAGCTCAGGCCTTGGTGGCTTATAAGAATTCTGCAGGTGCTATGACTGTGAAAACTTATAACATCAGCTCTTATACGCCTGATTCTGTGGTTCAGTCCAAGTTGGCTTTTGATGTGTGGGATCAACGCGCCGAGGAGGCTAACGGCGTTGTGAGGATTTTCGCTAAGATTAAAGTTCCGGCGGATTTGGCGGCGAAAGGTTCGCTTAATCAGGTTTGGCAAGTTGGGCCTAGCGTTGATGACAAGGGAGGGCTTACGCCTCATGCAATGAATCCACCCAATTTGAACGCAAAGGCTACTTTGGATTTGAATGGTGGTCAGATTGTGAATTCTGGTGGAGTAGACTCCAAGACTAGAAAGAGGAATGTAAGTCTGCTAAAAATTTTGAATTCGTTTCTTATTGTATAAATGAAAATTGTTCACTGAAAATCATTTTTTATGTTCAAATCTTGTGCTAGCATGTAGAATTGTAAGGGTTAAGATCATTTGAAGGCAGATGTGGATTCTCTGTTGTGGGATTATTGAAAAATCGTGATAATTTAATGGTTTGTTTGGTTTGGTGTGTTAGGTTCATGGGGTATTAAATGCTGTGAGCTGGGGACTTTTGTTCCCATTGGGAGTTATAATTGCAAGGTATTTGAGAACTTTCCAGTCTGCAGATCCAGCATGGTTTTATCTTCATGCTGCTTGCCAAGTCTCTGCTTATGGTATTGGGGTTGCTGGATGGGCAACTGGTATGAAGCTTGGAAGTGAATCGAAAGGCATACAGTGGTCTGGTCATCGCAATATTGGAATTGCCCTCTTCTCCATTGCTACTCTTCAGGTGAACGAGAAAAAAATTCTTTATTTTTTTGGCTTGATAATTGTATCTCAACAAAAAGAAAAGGGCATTTCTTGGTGACGCGTTAGAAATTTGACTTATTCCTTCCCCAATATTGTGTAGTTTGTGATGTTTTATTAGACCTGTTTTGATTAAAGCCGTAGATTTTTAGAATATTTTTGGCAAGGCCTTTTTTCTGCTGTACAATGAATCTAATTATCTTGAATTGG
This sequence comes from Excoecaria agallocha, assembly GCA_037975025.1. Classification (NCBI taxonomy): domain Eukaryota; kingdom Viridiplantae; phylum Streptophyta; class Magnoliopsida; order Malpighiales; family Euphorbiaceae; genus Excoecaria; species Excoecaria agallocha. Next base: position 47,539,834 of record CM075807.1, on the reverse strand, counting down.
CCGGATTCAAAAGGAAGTTCAAATTTGCAGTCATTGAAGATATTTTGGATGTCAAAAATTGTATATTTATTCATTTGTTTGTTTCACTTCCCCTCTCTAGCAGGAAACTACTGGTGTCCATATCCATGTCATTTTGCTAAAATTACATATCTTCTTGGCTGGATGTGGTATCAATGAGTGATATCTGAAATTGGTTTTTTGTTAATTTAGAATCAAATTTATTCTGATGGTTAACTATTTGTTTGGTTCTTTCAGATTTTTGCACTGTTCTTGAGACCAAAGAAGGACCACAAATACAGATTCTACTGGAATATCTACCATCACAGTGTTGGATATGCCATTCTTGTTCTTGGCATTGTGAATGTGTTCAAAGGTCTAGATATCTTGCACCCCGATCAAAAATGGAAATCAGCCTACATAATTGCGATTGCCATCTTGGGAGGAATTGCTGTATTACTGGAAATAATTACTTGGATTGTAGTCTTGAGGAGATCTAACAAAACCACCAAGCCCTATGATGCTTACAATGGACAAGGCAGGGAACAAACATTCAACGCATGATCGACTTGATCGATATTGTTTGCCTTCTGGTAGATTATGATTTTGTAATAAGATTTTCTATACTTCATTTGAGATTCTACAAGGCCTATTGTTTTTAGGATGGTATCTTTTGTAAAATGGTTTGGTTTCACCTCGTACAGATTTGTGTGTTTCAGCTCTACTTTTGTTTGATGGTATAGTTAAGAGTATAATTTTATGGGATGCATGTGTGCTGGACAGAAGCTTAGAAGTGAAATTATTCTTGATTTTTCTTCTTATTGATCATTGATTTCTTGTTCTTCTCCCTCAAAAGTTGTCAAGTTGGAATTAGGAAATTCCCCTCAAAAGTTGTTTAACAAGATGGGTTAACTGTCCACATGTGATTAAACAATGCCATGGAATCATATAATAGAAGTCATGTGTCACTAAAGACATGTACACTCTGCCCAACTATAATTCACCGAACCTTTATTTATTTTTAATCCCAAGAGTTAATTTTTATTAAGTTTGTTAAGGACAATTAAGGTCCCATTAGGAAATGCACATGCTCATCGTTACCCACCGTTTTCCCTTTCATTAATCAAGCTTTTGTTTCTTTTATATAATAATTGATGGACTAGCAGCATAAACTTTGTTTATGATTCCGATGATTGTGGAATTTTTATGAAAAAACAGATCCTTTTGAGCAGTCAGTATTGTATTCTATTAACCTATATAACATTAATCTGTATAGTATTAGACAGTATAATATTATTTTGTATTATATTATACAGTATTTGATACAAAATTGTATTAGCTTGTAATATTTTAAAAGATAAATTGATTGAATGTTGAATTCATAGAAATCCTATATGGAAAAATCAATATTTATCTCTCACCACTTGGAACAACATGCCGGACCCTTCACTTAGCCAGTGGTTGGCTTGTCTACTCGTCCTCAACAAAAGTATATTAACAAAATGATTAATTAAAGAAAAAGAAAATGATAATTATGCATATAAAATAATTTTGCACCTTTTAATTTTGATTATGAATTAAACGTTCACATTTGTTATGACTTATATGGGATATAATTATATGATCTAGAATATGGTTTTACCATTTTATGGGAGTGAAGTGCGTTCTAGTGCCTTAGTCAAATATTACATAATATTATTATAACATGCATATTGTGATCTTTGACCTTCTTTGCATGTGAATGAATGAAGATTATATGCATTTTTATTTTACTTTTATTTTATCTACAATGGATTAGAAATTGCGTATGAAAAACTTTCATTTCTAACTAAAGCAAATTTTTACAAATACCTGCAAGAATAACATTTCTTTTTGCAAAGCGTAAGAATAGAGTTTGAAAGCGAGATATTATAGTTTCAGAATAAGACCAAATTCCATAATTTATTAAATTCAATTCATGCAAAAAGTTTCCTTCAATAATACAGCATTTTTTTATAACTCTCCCGTATTAATTTTTATTGTTCATAAAATTCGAAATTGATATCTTATTTAATGAAAAATAATATTTTATTCGAAATTCGAAATTGTACGGCTCAATTTTTATTTTGTTTTATTATTATTATTATTATTTTAACAAAAGCTAAATCTAGAAACAAAGTGAAGAAGGGGTTAAGGTTGGTAGGACTGTCGGAGATTGGAGTTGGTGGCTGGGAAGAAGTAATTGAAACGCAACGTAAAAAAGGCTTAACAATTGTCATCATCATGAAACAGACGCTTGTTTTCTTGCTTTCTTAATTTTTTTGTTTTACAGAACTTTTTTAATTGCTATTAGTGTCAATTTATCAGTTCATTAGTATTTTTCATCAAATTATTAAATACCCTCCAATTATTACTTCTTACAAATTCCACAATACTCATATCTAGTAAAACTACTTATTTCAACTTCTATTTTTTATTTTTTCCACGAGGATTGCACTGTAATTTACTATTTTATTTACAAAAGTTTGATTGCTATAATTTAAAATTAGATTAGAGGTCGAATATTATTAAATGGCTTAAAAGTGTTACTATTTTTTTTTTGTTACTCTTTCTCTTATGACAATTAATTACATAATACTATATTCTATTTTAGTGTCAAAACATATTTATTTTGATAAATTTAATGAAAAAAATTATCGATATTCAAAAGTATATTTATTTAGAAACTTTAAGATGGTAAAATTAACAAAAAAAAAGTTTGGGTGACATTTTTTAACTACTTCAATAACCAAAAAAAAAAAAAGAATTAACCCTTTTTATTGGTTCTGATTTTGATTTCTTATAATAAATAACTGGCAAATTAATACCAATCACTAATGACGTCCTTTTCTACATATCAAAACATGCAGACTAAATTAAAATTTCTAGTCTATTTGACTAAAAAATAATAATATGTAGTCTCTAGTCTCTTCTTCCAAATCTCTCTCTTGTTTATTCTTTGATCACAGATGGCGACCCAATCTTTAAATATAAAAGTAATAACAAAAGCTATCACAATATGGCCCATGTCATAATGATGTTAATATGACTAAATAATTTGGAATAATAATAAAACTTAATATAAACAATTTGGCTCGCTTTCCTTTTCCTTAAAAAAACCATTATGACATCATAAATATGTCACCAATATTATTTTTTTATTATTACTAATTTTCTATTTTAATCGCAGTAGCCGGTACCACGTGGATCAACCGTAACATTACCAGGCCTCTATTTGTGATGTGGTCTTAACCCTTTAGCCTTAGGTTCAACCACTGAGCTAATTAATGGACAAACCCCATTGCTCTTTTCTCCTTTATTAGCAGAACCTCTGCTATGCGCCTCACTCACCTGATTGTTGACCAAACCGGTCTTAATTGCTTAACTCCCCCAATTTTGCTCCTCTAATTAATCATTTCTTTTAATAGGACTTTATATTTAATAATTGCCCATTTCTCTATTCTTATAGTTCTTTTCTTTTTTCCACTTTATTCTTTAGAGTAAATTTTCCAAATTAGAATTCTCATTATTCATAAGTATTGCTTTTTTTTATGTCAGTAGTAGATATGAAATTGTTAAATTAATATTATCCCTATTAATTTATTTTATTAATATAATTTCCCTTATTATGTTGCTAACCAAGATTATTATAGTTTCCATAATAATTATATACTCTTTTTATATTTAGAATGGATATAATAGAAAAACTATATACAAAATTTATCTTTTAACCATAATAACTATTATTTATTAATATTTGTAAAAAAAAAGTCGAAAAATTTGATAGTATGGAGAGAGTAGTGCATGATTACATATGTGGAATAATACCCTTATTCATTTTTTTTATAGTTAAATTTCATTTTTATCTCCACTGATTCATACCAATGTTGATCTCCTAGCATAGCTCTTATTAAATTGAGACCGCTTGGATTATAAGTTTAATCATATAGTTTTAGTCATTCCTTTTTTTATTTTTAAAAAAAATCACTGAAATATTGTTATTTGCATAATGTTGAGACCGGTAAAAAAATCATATAGTTTTAAGAATTCTTTTTCCATTTTAAAAATAGTTGGAACGTTGTTATTTGATTTGTAGTGAAATGTATTTAGTTGAGTTCAGTGAATCAAACTGGTTAAAGTTCCTTGACCGGTTAGCCCAATGAATTTGACCTGTATTTTGACTTACTTAATTGTATTTTAATTTTTAACGTCAATAATGAAGCCAGAAGTGACAGCCCGCATAATATGGGGATTAATAGTTTGATTATTATGCAGCATCTATAATTAGGGCAGCTGTATAGATTTTTTATCTTAAAAATAATGCTATTTTGCTAGTTGGAGGTGACACATAACATGAAACTGAGGGTCAACTTTCTATTTTATTATTTGAGTGCAAACAACAAGAAAGAACAAACCAAATGTCCCTTACAACTTAGATTTGCAAAAGAGTGTTAACAATTATGATGGTAGCAGAACAATAAATTATGAAAAAAAAAACATTAAATGAACAATGTTTATTTAAAAAAAATTACAAAGAAATTAGCCCAACTCATATGGTATCGTGTAATTCGGCCGAAAGGAACAAATAATCAATCAATTCCAGACCCATCTGTTATTTGTCTACACTACAAATTGATAATGTGTGATATCCTTTTCAAGGTGGACCTAAATGAATAAAGCCCATCAGCTAAATATGAGAACTGGACAAATTTTGTAGCCCAAAACTTACGTAATTTATAATGCCAGATGTGCATGGTGATATTATTTGAAGATAATTATATCATATACCTCTTTTTAATGTCAAATTTTAAAAATATCACAATTTTTGTAGTCAAACTTTGCAACTAACACTATACATACATACATAAAAAATTACATAATTACATAAAAATTCCAAAACAATGTATAAATCTATATTACATGAATTAAACAAAGAAGACATCGAATTACTAAAATAATTAAATAATATAGATACTATAAGTATGAATAATAAAAAATTAATACAAGATATTAGAGTACAATTAAGCTCTAAAGCTGATAAAATAAAAAATTTACTTAATAAAATTGAAAGTATAGATGATTTAGAATTAATTAAATATAGAATATTAAGTGAGTTAAATTTCGAAAAACAAGTATTAGAAAAATTAAGTCAAATAGAAAATTATTTAAAATATGTAGCTAGAAAAATGGAATATAATGAATAAAATAAATGGAAGAAATAAGAGATATAAATGGATATACATATGATGAACAATTTTATGAAAAAAATAATAATTTAAAAATTTTAAATCATAATATTAGAAAAATGAATACGAAACAATATAGTTTTACAAGTACACTATATGGAGATGAAGAATATGGAAAAGGAAGTTTAAGCTTACCATCAATTATATTTAGAAAATCTAAACAAGAAAGTACCGAGGATAAAATGGATAAAATATTTAACATATTAACAGAAATAAAAGAAGAAGTTACAGATTTAAAAACTAGAATAGAAAAAATAGAAAAAGGAAAAGAAAAACTAAAAGAACATAAGCAAGAAAAAGTAACAATAAAAACACATATGTTAACGATAGAAGAATGATTAAAATTATATGAAGAGAATGAAATAATTGAAGACGATATGTTAAATTTAACTTATAATTTAGAAAATTTAAAAATGAATACAAATCCAACATCTACTAAAACAAAAATAGAAACAGGAGAATATTCTGGAACAATAAATGAAATTGAAGAAAATATAATGACAGATAATATAGGAATAAGAGAATATGAAAGAAATAAAAGAAAAATTTCTAGACAAAGACCTATGTATAATAATTCAAAATTTTCAATAAAAATATCTGAGATGGAACCTGTTTATCCAAATGAAATATTATTAGATATAGATTGTAAAAAAGATATACAAAAGGAAATTGAAAAATGGATAAAAATGAATAATTTAGCAATAATATTATATGGATATGATTTACAAAGAGCAAGTAATTTCTTAATTAGCACATTAACAGGAAATGTAGAAAAATGGTGGAATGCAATTAGATTAGAAGATAGACGAAATATAAAATATGGATTAAATAATAAAAATTTTACAGCAACAGATACTATAAAAGATCTTTTACAAAGATTTGAATTTGTAATAAAAGGAGAATTTTTAGGAGGTCATTGGTTAGACCCTACAAAATCATTAAAGAAATCTTGACAAGAAAATTTATGAAAAATACAAAACTTAACGATATGTAATATGTGCTATCTAAAATAATATACATGCGAATTTAATAACTATTACTATAATATAGCAAAAACAGATATTTTACAAAGATCAAAAATTAATTTATTAAAACAATCTTATGTGACAAAACTACAAAAATCACGGGGATTAAAATTATTTAACGAAATACAAAATAATAATGAAATACACTTGTCAAGAAATAATTAAACAGAAATACAAATAATAATAATTTCAAAAGAAGAAGAAGAAGAAATTAATAAAAAGTATATTAACTGCAAGATAGACATGTGGGATACTAGTTTCCAAAGGATAACTTGGTTATCATGATCTTCTGTCACTTACCTTTAAAGAAATAAAGTTAAAAATAATAATATAGACATTTTATCAATTAAAATTACTTCTATGAAACAATCCTAAATGAATTCCGAAATTTATTAGTATCAGAGCCTTATAGCAGTAATTATCGAAAGATAAAATAAATTAAAATGTCATATATAGTAAGTTTTACTATTAAAGAAACAATAGATAAAATGTTAAAATCATTTTATGAAATTTCAGGAAAAATAAGATTTTATAAAGAAAAAATTAGAAAGACAAAGAATGAATGTTTATATATGGAAATAAATAATACTAAGGAAGATTATAGAATAACCAGATTATAAGAAATAAAAGAAGAATTAATTTCAGTAAAAAATGAAATAAAATTAGAATTAGATAAAATAAAAAACGATATAAATATAGCTATTCAACATATAGAATAAATATAAATGAATTCAGTACATAAAATTATTGAACAAGAAATATATATAACGAAAATAATTAAAAGAATAAATTATTTAAATAAGATAAATGCAAACCAAAATATAATAAAATTATTAATAGATGATCTAAAATTTTCTAAACAAAATTTACAAACTTTATTAAATAAATAAATGGCCAGCATAATAGAAAAATTTGGAGAATATTTAAGTTTGTTAAATTTAAATTCTATAGAAAATATTAATGAAATAATAAGTAAAATGAATGAACAATATGAAGATTTATATACTAATAAAAATTAATATCAATCTCAAGAAGATATACGAAAAAATTTTAGACAATCATCTTTACAAAAAATGCATACGAAAGAAAAATTAATTGAAAAAATTAGAACAACATTAATTATAATTAGAAATGATCTTAAAAGGCAATAAAGATAAAGAAAGAAGTATAGATATTAAAAAGAAAGTTTGTCATAAATAAAGTCTTTTGTCTTTAACAAAAATAGTATTTTAAAAAATAAAAAGAAAAAAAAGTATATAGAAATGAAAAAATCCCTATTATTTTGTAGGGTTTTTACATAAATGCCACAAAAACATAAAAAGATTTCGTTAATGCATCCACAGACTTTTTATTTTTCTTAAATACCAGCTTTTAAATTATTTCTTTCATTCCTGCAATTTTTAAAATTTTACCTTTCAAAAATACCTCACATTCTAAAATGTTGTTGCTATACATTTAACCAAGTAATATTTTAGCTGATAAAAAAAATTGAATTTAATTTTTTTCTCAGGAGTAAAAAAAATTGAAATTCATGCAATTTACAAACATTCATGCTATTACAAATACACCAAAAATCGTATAGACAGAATAAAAATTTGCTAAGAAAAGAGAAATTTACTGAAAAAAAGGAAATTACAAGATTAACTTTTGCTATCTACTGTATCCAAGAGCTCTTTTTATAGAAAAAAGAAGCAACAGCGATAGTCTTGTGTCCAAGAATATTATTTATGCTGATAAATATCTAATCAAACTATGCACTATCATTTCCCAGACAAATAAATAAAGGTGAGAAATTTATTGATCAAAAGTATTTGATCTGCCAGATGAAGCCTCTAAAGATTTCCACTACAGCGCCCCCCTTGCTTGCCCTCCTTGCCATTACCACGGAACCACAACCCTATTATTGCTTTCACATCTGTTCCGACACAAACAATTTTACCATAAACAACAACTACCCTAAAAATCGAGATAATGTCCTATCTCAACTTAGCAGCAATATTAAACTTCAAATTAGCAGGTCCTGTAACAACATTCATGGAGAAAATCATAAACTGTATATTTTTTTTTTTATAAAAGATCAGTGTATTTTTTTATATATATTATATTTTTTTTAAAACATCATATACTGTATTTTTTTATTTTTTAAAGGATCATACATTATTTTTTTTTATAAAAAATCATACAATATATTTTTTTATTTTGAAAAGATAAAACATTGTATTTTTTATTTTTAAAAAATTATAAATTATATTTTTTTTATTTTTAAAAAAATTATACATTATATATTTTTTTGCAAATGATCATATACTATATATTTTTTTAACAAAAAATTATACAATATATTTTTTTATTTTAAAAATATCATACACTGTATTTTTTTATTTTTAAAAGATAATATATTATATTTTTTTTCAAAAAATCATATACTGTATATTTTTTTACAAAATACCATTTATTATATATTTTTTATAAAAAATTATATAATGTATTTTTTTATTTTAAAAAAATCATACAATATATTTTTTTATTTTTAAAAAATCATACACTATATATTTTTTTAAAAAAATATACAATATATTTTTTTATTTTAAAAAATTATATATTATATTTTTTTATTTTTAAAATATCATACACCATATTTTTTTTTATTTTTGAAAAGATCGTACCTGTAAACACCATATTTGTCTCGTTATCCACTGCTTTATATACGTGGGTAAACAAGCAAAGTACTAATTTGTCTTTAACTGTATCCAATTGCTTGAAGCTCCAAATTTTGGCATGTCAACGTCACTGATATCAAGGTTTCACGTCAATGCTACCAATGTCTAGTGATTCTAACTATTCTGCCTTTAGCAAGTGATACAATCATAATGACAGTGGCTTACACCAGCATCAATTTATGAACCACTGGAAATTAGCAAGATGGATAAGAAATTCAATTAGAGATGCATTCAATTGAATTAATACTTTACCTTTCAGACTGTTGAGGAGGCCTACACCAATCTCCTGCCAAATGTAGTGTGCAAATATCTCTATAACTTGTCCGAACACTTCTCTAAGTTTTATTCCAGTTGCCAGGTATGGTCCAACTATTGTTAGTCTTGTGTCAATGAAAGAACTCATTATTATGCAACTGTTTTGATGTATAACGTTGATATTGGAAATTTTTGCAAGTGGTAGGGTCAGCCGTGGAAACAAGCAGACTCTTGCTATGCGGAAAAGGATGCAAATTGCAGGGCAAATCCGTGCTGTTGAACATATGAAACAAGTATTTCTACTTGTTTAGCAGGTAAAGAGTGGAGTAAAAGAGGAGCAATGACTTTCATGAATATTTTAAAGATTGAGGATTAAAACAGAAAAAGCTCGCTTATATTGAAATCAAGAATTGAACTTTTATTTAAAAAGAAGCAGAGGGCAAATCCGCATACAAAAGCAGGATACAGTAAAAGAAACAGTAACAAAAATTAGGTTCTTGAGAAAAACAGTTGGATGAAAGAAGAGTATCAATAACCCTTGTTACCGCGGATCCTAGCTCTCATGTCAAGCTGTCCTCTTTTGCAATTGAAGTAAGTTTCCCTTAAACCAACGCACTCACTACTGCTCTAGCACAGGAGGCAATAGCAAAAGCAGTGACTGTGACCTGAGTGATAGTAGAAGCAACGACGCCATGGACAGCGGGGTGACCGGAGGAGGTGGCGGGTGGATCGAAGGAGGCAGCAGCAGTGGCGATGATGATAGCAGAGGTGAGAATCGAGGAGAGGGAGGAGGAGACGGCGAATTTGGGGGCAATATGGTCAAGAAGGCAACGGAATTTATAGGAATTAGCATTGGTACGACGAAAATAATGGGGATAGAAATGAAATTTGTGAAGAAAGGGTGAGGTTTTATCGGAAAACAAAGTGGAAATTGGGGTTTGGCATGAGGAAGAAGAAAATAGCATTGAAATTTAGAAACGGTTAAATTATTTCTGGAGTGCTTGGCCTTTTCAGGCATATTTGAAATAAATATAATTATAGATGTATTTGTAAAACATAAAAGGCAATAATGAAATCTTGTAAAATGAGGTGGGGCTATTTATGAAAACAAAATAAAAAATCATGACATTTCATGTAATTTCCTCTTATTTTGTATTCAACGGTCCATATTGATGACCACTGTGCCCATTGGCATATTGGGATTAACACTCAACATAAATATCTATTAAACCCGCAAAATTACATAAGTTATATTCAAGAGGAGGACAACGAAGAAAATTTGAAATGACGAAATGATTACGAAATGACACAATGAAAAGCGTTGGGCCCAAGTGCCCATCAAATTTACATATGGGCTTTATTCTACAATTCAAAAACATCAGATCAGGTTAAACTTGTGGGCTTTCCCCAGCATCAAACGGGAAATCGTGTAGTCAAAAAATAAAGAGAAGATTTTTTTTTTTTGAAAATTGATGAAGAAAAGCATCTAGCTAAGGCTGACGAAAAGCACTAAGAAGGCTAAACAATTCTAAATTTTATGGATAAAATACATAATTTTCCACAGTAGCAGCTACAATTTTGAACCACGAACCAAGCATGCCCGTTTAAATCTTATCATCACATCTTAGACAATATTTGTGTTTAGATTAATTTTTCATTTTTTTAAGCAAAAAGATAAAAATAAGGTAGAAATAGTAAAATTTGACTCAATTCATCTATTGAATCCAATTTATCTATAAAAATATTGTTCAAATTCAATATGAATAGTTAGTTATTGATAAATGATAAATTTGAAATTTTCATAGAAGAAGGAAAGGGCCCTAATTATTGAATATAGAGAGTCGATGCGAGTTTGAGGGACCAAGGTTGATCAAGTGAAAGAGTACGAGTTTCTGCAAAAAGAGTATGTTTGGTTGGACTGGACGTTAGCATTTCGAAATTTAAGTTAGCAATGAGAAAAGAATATATAGAGAGAGAATATATTGAAAATTAGATATATTATTTTAAAATAAATCTGCTATTTATAGATCTGAAAATTCAAACAGTAATCTTAAATAGTAGACCTACTGTGAAACAAGTATAAGGTAGCACATATGTGATGGTGATTTGATAATAGAGTGTGTTAGATGGCCTAATCATGTCAGGGACAAGTCATGCCGAATTGGACTACCTCGTTCTATGCGTCTTAGCCAACCAACTGGGGAAGCCTGGGCATCCTTGGGCCTTCGAATGATCCTTAATGGGTTGGACTTAGTTTTTATTATTTGGGCATTATTATTTATCCCCTCCGAACAATTTGATATGTCTTTATAGAGATCAAAGATTGAGATTTTGATGTTTCCTTGACGATCATGATTGATCGAGAAAAACGAGATCCTTAGTCTTGAGGTTGGAGTTTAATTACATTGATCAGGATGTCATCGATCGGGAAAGATGAGATATTATTCGAGAGACTCGGATTTTAATTACATCAATTGAGAAAAATGAGACATCAGTTAAGAGACTAAAATTTTTAATTACGTCGATTGAGATGGTCATCGATCGAAAAAATGAGACATCATTCTGCAAATAATTTTTATAAATGTGAATTGATTTTTTCAAAGTTCAGTTTTTTTACTTGTTTCACAATGGTTGTCGTTGCAAGGATTTGTTATTTGAAGAGCTTTATGAGTCTTTGTGCCTTTGTGCTCTGCTAATTTGTAGTTTTGTTCCGATCGGGCTAATTTGTTGTCCTTTTGAATTTATATCAAAATACTTATATCTTTCATACTTTTTGTGATGTCAATAAGTTTGGAGGTGACTTTGAAGATGAGTTAGATTCATCTTTCTCGATTGAAATTGACGTCAATTTGGTAGATAATGCCTTCGAACTATTTTTTTCGGTTGGTAAGTAGGGATTTTATTGGTAATCTTCTTGATTTCTTTGTGTCGACCATTTATCCTATATTAACTGTATCACTAACTCGATCGTTACTTTTTGAATTGTTGTTTTTTGACCGTGTCTCTTGGAAAATGACGCTTAATTAATTGCTCTTTCATTGCTTTAATTTTTGAGCTTTAATTGCATCTATTTATTTTCTTTAAATCCTCATTTATTAGGATTGCCGCGTGTGCTTCTGGACTCTTATAAATAGAGCCATACCTTTATATTCCTATTCATCCATTTTCTTTTTTTTCTCTTCCTCGCTTTTTCTGATGGAGTCTTCTGATATCCTTTTATTTTGCCCTTATTTTGCCATCTTAGGATGCCGAATGAACAATGAGGTATTTCTCCACCATAGCATCACTTGCTGCAGTAGGTGATGCAACCTCTATCTTTTGCCGCTTTCTTTGTTCTCATCTTCTGATCAAGCTATAACTGATCTTCTTTCACTTCCCAGGTTCCGATGTGCCACAAGTGGGAGATGTTTGCAACATCTTGAAGGTTGAGGAAGAATGACGGTAATTGATGGTAAACATAGGATTATGTTTCTCTCTTTGTACACTTTCAAATGTAATGTTCAAAAAGAATTTTAATAAATTTTATCTTTTAGAACTTTTCTCTTCATTTTTATGCTTGCTGTTTTAATAGTCGCAATATGTATCAACTTATTTTATAAGTTGAAATCTTGATCGGGAAAACATTGATCAATTAAAATTGAAAGATAGATTTTATTCACCGACCTTTCGATCAGGATCAACAAAGTTTCATTAATCTTCAAGACATAAATTTTCGCCGATCTTTCGATCGATATATAATTTTCACCAATCTTTCGATTGGGTTATAACTCACATCGATCTTTCTATTTGAAGTTTGTCCTGGCTAGGAATTCATCAATCGATCCCAACCGGCTTGTTTATTTCTAATTGCTCTTTAAGGAGAAAACACCATTTCATTGGAGCGGACTTCTCTTTTGTTATCCACTATTTTTCCTTTCTATTGAAGGTAGTGGGCTATAATGGCCTTCGTCATCCATATATTTTCATCCACATGGCGTAATTTTATAGTTGTCCCTATAATTCATCAATTATTTCGATTGGGATTAAATTTTTCGATTGGGAACACGTCGATCAGTGGGTGTTGACTCATCATCCTTTTGATCTTAGTTGCTAGGGAGGAGTTTTTAGGGTCTTTTTTGCCTCTTTTTCTCCTTCGATGTTTTTTCCCTTTCTTGATGTCGAGATGAGGGAAGAAGTCATTTTGCAGTCTCTTCCTATTCTTATTGTGATAACAACCATGTAGTGTTTTAAAGGAAAGACATTTCATTTTCTTTTGGACTTAGCTCATATTATTTCATTCTTTTTTAGACTTGGCGTTTTCCTTTTTCTAATTCGACTTCCTCTTTTTAGGCCTCAGATTCGATTAGGTGTAGTAAAAAAGGCCTTTGCTCACTTGGACTTTTCCCTTTCTTGCGTCCGATCAGACTAGACTTTACAATTTCTTCTCCTTACTTCGTTTTTGCTGAAGGGAGGAGCTAGTAAGGCAGGTTTCAGTAACAATTCATTTTGGGGATCTTTTTCCCTCTATGTGCTGCTTCCCTTTCCTTGAAGAAGATGGGAGAATGTTTTTTACGTTTTCAACTTGTCTCGAGTATCAGGATATCGGTTTGGGGTGTGCGTGGAAGAGAGAGGATGCTTTTCTTCTTATTGCGCTTGCTCTTCCTTTTGGCTTATTTGAAGACAAAAAAAGGGACAGCTGTTTCATTCCTCTCAGTATACTAGTTATGGGAGTCTCCTGCATCTATTATGCAATGTCTCGAAAGAAAAATATTTTGCTTCCTTTCGGACCCGACACACAATCTTTTGCTTGTTTTTAGTCTCAAATTTTGCTTTCACCATTTGTAGCTTCTCTATGTAGTCTTGAAGATTTTCATGGAGTTTTTGTGTGTTTGACCTTTCTTCTGTGATTATGAGTTTACATTTCTCCTAATGGTGCAAAGTTGGGCACTCTTGTTCAGCCATCGACTCTCAACGAAAATACTAAATGATAAATGGTAAATCTGAAATTTTCATAGAAGAAATGAAGGTCTCTAATTGTTGAATATAGGGAGTTGATGTGAGTTTAAGGGACCGAGGCTGATTAGGTGAAAAGGCACAAGTTCCTGCAAAAGGAGCTTGTCCGGTTGGATCGGGCATTAGCACTTCAAAACTTAAGTTAGCAATGAGGAGAGAAAGTGTAGAGAGAGAATATATTGAAAATTATATATGTTGTTTTAAAATGAATCCGTTATTTATAGAGGTAGGAATCAAGCAGTAACCTTGAATAGTAGACCTACTTTGAAGCAGGTATAGGCTAGCATTGGAGGTTATGGTGATTTGATAAAGATGTGTATTAGATAATCTCATCGCGTTAGGAACAAGTCAATTTTCGATCGGATTGTCTCGTTTTATGTGTCTCAGCCAGCCGGCTGGGGAGGCTTTAGGCACCCTTAGGCTTTCTTAGTGCTGAGCCTTCGAATAATTCTTAATCGGATAGGTTTAGTTTTGATTATTTAGGCATTATCAGTTATTATACTCGTTTATATTGGAAAAAGAACCAATTCATTATATGATTGATATAATTTGGTATACAATTCGGTTGTAATTTATTTATATTATTTTTTGTTTTATAAATTTTTATATAATATAAATATAAAAATAATTAATTTTAAATCTGATGCATAATTTTTTTCTTTAATTAAAAAATTTTAAAAAATAAAGTTTAATTTTTTTATGATTCTATCTATTTATAATTTATAAAATTATAATTTATTTGCAACCCAATCAATTATGAACGACTCCAACGATTTGCCACTTAAGGTGCAGTAGTTTGGGACGATGATCAGGCAAAATTATTATGTAAACTGTTCCACGAAATTTTAATAAATGGAAAAATCAAATTTTATTATGTAAAAGAAAAAAAAAAGTGGCGACATTAAAATGCCAGTGATTTTTTATTATCATTAATTCATAGTCTGCCGCTTAGCGCAGATATCCACCGTCGGATCAGTGCGCACACAGCGAGTGTACTCACACCAGAGTCTGCCTCCATTATTTATCCTTTCATTTTATATTATTTTAAAAAATCTAAGGAAAAGAAAAGCCAAAAAATTCCTCTGTGGCTATCAGACAGGCATATGCTTTCTCCAATCAAGCGCAGATTCTCTCTCCCCTCTCCGGACTTTTACTTACACGGTTACGCATTACTTCTGTATCTCTATTTATTCTTTTTTTAATCTTCTTCTCCTTCTGCTTTGGCGCGTTCTTATGGTCCACTAGATTTCCAATTCAAAATTATAGGGTTTTCTTTGTACCATCGATGGAGTCGTTACAAAACAGAGTAGAATCTTGGCTTAAGGATCAGAGAGCTAAGATCCTCAAGGTGTCATGGGGTCCATTGCAGTGGAGAATGCGATGGCCACCTTGGATTAACAATGACAGAGAACAGAGGAAGAAGATTCAACAAGAATATGAGCGGAGGAGAAAGCAGCTTCACGATCTCTGTCATGCCGTCAAGGCTGATTCCGTCTCCGACCTGCAGGATATTCTCTGTTGTATGGTCCTCTCCGAATGTGTTTATAAGGTATACCACTTTTTTTGTTTCCTCTTTTTTCGAAAAGAAAATGAAGGTTGTGCATTTTGTCTATGGCTTATCAAGGATTAAGAGGCATCATGAATTTTTCAACTGATTGAGTGCATATTCATGATTGCCTTACTGACACTTTGATTGCTGTTCACTTTGCGGTTAGCTTACTGTTGACCTTATTGATTGGTATTTGATTCTGATTGAGAGGGCTGTTGTACATTCTAATTCTTCTAGGTTTGGTTGTTCGAGTTGATAGCAGTGGATTAGTATTGAGAGCGATGAAAGGCACTATGTAAATCTAAACCTTTGTGTGAATTCGTACATGAAACTTTCGCTTAATTTAGTCAACTGAAAGAAACTGAGCTAAATGTTAAAAGACTCCAAAACTTTGAGCTATTTTCAATTTTAATAGATTCTTCCACAGCAATATTGGTTTAGAAATTTTATTCACATTTAAATTATTTTGTTAATAATTAACATATAATTTCATGGCTATGTTAATAAGTGGTATCAATGTGAAACTTATGCGTACTAAGTCATAAACTCAAAACAAACATAACATTGCTAAGATTGAAAGTTAGGTGACACTTTTTCTCCGAATCGTTAGGCCATTTTCTGATTTTGCGGGTGAGACGGCTAAAATCGGTACAAACTTGAAGGTTTGTGTTCATAGATAGAATTACAAGAATTAATCAGATTTAGAATGCACATAAAATTTTGGATTTTTTGCTGATTTTCTTCAGGTTACTTGTTGTTCTTCTAATTGAATTTCATTTAGTTGTCTGTCGTAGTGGAGCAGTCCCACATAAACTTCAGTCCGTAGTAGAAACTGTGTTCGTGCAGTGGTCTGTATTTTTTTTCTCAACGTCTTTGCACCTGTTCTCTATAGAAATAAAAAAAAACGTTTTCATTTCCATATTATTTTTATGCTTCATTACGTGGTAGAAACCTGCTATTGAGATGGTGCGGGCTGTGAACAAATTTAAGGCTGACTTTGGAGGACAAGTTGTTTCATTGGAGCGGGTGCAGCCTTCTTCAGATCATGTTCCTCACAGGTTCTTTTACAGCATTTAAATAATTTAATACACTAATTTACTCTTTCTTAATTGCTTACTAGTTTTTTACAAATTTATTTATTTACTTGAAAGTGACACCATGCACACTGTTTGCCTATTATGGAAGTCCCAATCGTCGATATCATCCTTTTATTTAGATTGGAGATTGTTTGCCATGTTGTCACAGTCTTATTATGTTCCCTCTCCCATTCATGATGTGGTTATGGTCTTTGAAGCCTATGTCTTAAAGTCTGTGTTATGTTTGGTGTATGGAACTTCAAGATGAATATAGAACTACATGGAAAGGTTAACAAGGGGATATCAATAAAATATTCCCGGTTATCTTTTAAGTACAAGATGTACCTATGCCTTTTTTTGACTTTTATGTCATTTCCCCTGTTGAATATTTAATTTGTGTTTGAAATATAGCTTATTGGCATTTTCTTTTTTTCCTGAAGGTATTTATTGGCAGAAGCAGGCGACACATTATTTGCTTCTTTTATTGGGACAAAGCAGTACAAGTATGTATATGAAATGCTTCAGGGACCAACTTTCAACAGTGTTTATAACTTAATCATGACTTTTCTCTTTTCAATCTAATTTTATTATCAGGGATGTCATGACTGATGTAAATATACTGCAAGGTGCTGTATTTCATGAGGATGGTATGGATGATGCTGCCCAAATGGAAGCTATTGAATCTGGCCAAGGTGAAAGTCAAAAGGAAAATGCAGAGAATCCACGGAATCCTGTTGAATTGAAGTCCAAACAATTAAAAGATCAACCTAAGCCTGCTGCTCATCGGGTAGGATAGCTGTTTGTCAATTTATCTATCCATTTAAATGTGCTCTTTTATTGGTGCATGGATTTTTTGTGACTATCTGTCTCGATCAAATTTTGCAATATACTTTTCTTTCACTTTACTGCATCTTTAACTTTTTCAATCACTACCTCAGGGTTTCTTGGCTCGTGCTAAAGGGATACCTGCTTTAGAGTTGTATAGGCTTGCTCAAAAGAAGAACCGAAAACTTGTATTATGTGGACATTCACTTGGTGGAGCAGTAAGTCTAATTATCATCCCTCCTTAAGCTTACTGAAGGCTTGAGTTTGGACTATTGCAGTTCTTATGTTTCTTCTTTTCACCAGGTAGCGGCATTAGCTACTCTTGCCATTCTAAGGGTTATTGCTGCATCCTCTCCATCAAAAGAAAATGAAAAGATTCAGGTTAAATGCATAACATTTTCCCAGCCACCAGTTGGGAATGCTGCATTAAGAGAGTATGTCTTGCTATGTCCATTTTTCCTATATGAACAATTGAAAGTTTAAATACCTCATTTTCTTCTCCTTTCTGAAATATAGAGATCTTTTAACATGTTATATTTTTATTTTGTCTTCTTATTAGTTATGTCCATGAAAAAGGCTGGCAGCAACATTTTAAGAGCTACTGTATTCCTGAAGATTTGGTGCCTCGGATCCTATCTCCTGCTTATTTTCATCATTATAATGCTCAACCTTTTCCAACACCTGATGAGGTTGAAACTGCTTGTCAAACAGTGTCAAAACATCAGCAAGGACCAGAAGTATCAAAGGAGGCCAAAGGAGAATGAGGGCGAGCAGTTGGTTCTGGGTTTAGGTCCTGTCCAGACGTCTTTCTGGAGACTTTCCAGGCTTGTTCCTTTAGAAGGTTTTAGACGGCAATTTAACAAGTACGCTGGAAAACAAGTTGATCCTGTGGAAGCATCTGTGGCAAATCCTTCTGCTGTTGCATCTTCAGTTGAGGATGTAGGAGCTGTAACCCAGTCTCTTGAAATCCAAGAGGATTCTGATGGTGTATCCCTTAAACCATTATCAAAAATCAACAGCGGGCAACTAGATGAATCAATGGCTGGAAAATTAGCTGAAAAAGACAACGGTAAACATGGAGATAAAAGAAACTGGCGTAGAGTACCTTATTTACCTTCATATGTTCCATTTGGTCAGGTAAAACATGAATGCAGAATGCATACTTTGTTTGATATTGCTGTCAGTTTTACATAACATGTTATGATGTTAACACGCATTATATCACAGAAGGGGTAAAAAGATGTATCCTAGCTGTTAGTTGCCTGAGCTACATCAATTGCACATAGGGTGCCAATGTCTATACATGTGCTTGAGAGACCTGAGGCATGTATTTACTCAGAATCTGCACATAACACTTGCATGATATTTTGAGTTTTCATTTAGTTACAGCTGGATGTGAAAACATAATTAACTCCTGAAATAATATTGATACTACAAAGAATGGATACCAAGACTAGTTTCACAAAGTCATCTACTGAGGACTAAGTTTAGCTATAGTTTCTAATAGATAGTTTCACTCAAACACAAATGATGACAATGCAAACTCCAAATTGTATTCTCCATGCAATTCTCAAAATCCTTCAGGCATTGTCTATAATAAAAGTAGACCTTGAATATATATATATATCATTTGTGATTTTTGATTAATTAGCTATAAAATCCGAAGTAACTTCTTTCTTGAACCTACTTAATAATTATACTATTTCAATCCGAAAACATTGATCATTTTATACCCACATCCATCCTAACGTTAGTACCACCAGTTGATAAAGGTAAAGATTTCTAGATACATGGAGTAGAAATATGCCCTGATGTAGTATGCTTAATCTTGTTGCATCTCCTACCATTATATTGACTTGCTGGTTGTTATGTCATCATTTGTGCATGTGCTGCTGTTAACTCATTTTACTTTGTTTTGTTGCATAGGCTGCTTGTATTTCATTATTCGACTTGATTTGATTGATTGTTGATATCAAGTGTTCTTTGTTGAAGACACCCACTGAAGCACTTGCTTTTTTCCCACCTTCCTTCCACAGGGTGGCATCAGTTCATGTTCACATTATGTTACATTATTACTCAAATTGGTGTGTCCAAATACCTGTAATGGTAATAATGATATATTTTATTTGTAACAGCTGTATCTACTGGAGAACTCTTCTGTGGAATTATTGTCAGGGGCAGAGTACTCAAAATTAACATCGGTAAGAGTTTCCTTTGCTTATCTGGGTCTTTTCATTCCAGCTTGTGATGGGAAGTTTAAACATCATGTCCTGGTTAAATTGCATAGTTTGCTATCGCTTTGCATCTTTTTCTGAGATTTCTCATTTTGTTTGCTTTATTTTGGCAAAGACATTTTCAGGTCAGATCTGTGATTGCTGAGCTAAGGGAACGGTTGCAGTCACATTCAATGAGATCTTATCGGTTTCGATTTCAGAGGTAGTTGTTGTTTATAGTTTATGCTTGCTTTGAACTTGGTTGCATAAGATTTTGCTTATATGGCTTAAGAATTACAAAAATAACATTAACAATAAAACCTTTACAAAATAAAGGTTGCATAATAGGTATTATCAAATTCTTAGGGGGCTTTTATTATTTACCCCAACAAAAATGAAATTTTTACTGGATGATTGACATGACATAAATCGTCCTGTTCTTGAGTGCAGAATCTATGACATGTGCATGGGTGACAATGGTTCGTCTTTCCCAGGAATGGAGCAACTGCCTCAGTTTCCACATTTACAACAGTGGCTTGGCCTTGCAGTTGCAGGTGCAGTAGAGCTTGCACAGATTGTGGAGTTACCAGTTATCCGTACGGCAACTTCACTAGTTCCTCTTGGATGGAATGGTGTTCTTGGTGGGAAGAATGGAGAACCGTTAAAGGTTGATATCACTGGTTTTGGCCTGCATCTTTGTAACCTAGTTCACGCTCAAGTAAATGGTATTTGGTATGCATTTTGTTCCCTTTAACACTTTATATTTAGATGCAATTTATAAATTTTAAGAATTTTTTGAGTATTTAATATACTAAGATAAACCTGAATACACATTGCATGCACGAGTTTGTTTTTCCACTTCCCCTAGCATTGTTCCCTGGTGCTTTGTTTGAGCATGTTGTCTGAAAGTAGTAGGTGACCTTGATGGTCCAGACCTAAATGTGTCAACTCTGTGCAGCAACCTCGTTTGAGTACTCTTCAAATCATTTGCATTTAATAAGTCAAGATTTTTCAAGAGAAAATGTCTTATTGATGCATAATGTAAATGAATTTTTTGTTGCCAATTCATAAGTTACTTGTTTAGATCTGTGTTGCATTTATTTATTTTTTTGTTCATTGGGAGGCTTGTTTGGGCTACTCACAAGTGGACAGCTTTATCCTCCTAATCAGCAGCTCTTACCATTATATGCAATATTTAGCTATTCAACTCAAGTTCTGGGGCCTGCTATGTGGATTGCAGATATAGTTTCTCAAATTCTTTTGGATTAGGACATATGAAGATCCCAATGTTGTATTGTATACCTTTGTCACTCAAGTAATCAATTGAGAGAGTGAAGGACAACTATGCGTATAAATGAATTTTGTCTATTTTTGTGCCTTTTGCTTCCAGGTGTGCAACTAGAGTGGAATCGTTTCCTCCGGCACCCAGTTACTCTTCAAATCATGAAGTGCAGTCAGAATTGCAAAAGATTAGGGTCCTGGTTGGAGCTCCTCTGAAACGACCACCAAAATATCCACTAATGGCAGATTCCTTGATGCCTGTTTTTCCTTCTGTTGATTCAAATGGTGATAATCTTAATGGGGAGAACAGTTTAGGACATGTGAGGAAAATCCTTTGCCCTGAAGGTTTGAGTGATTTTTGCATCTTTTGCACTAGTGATTTTGCTACTGTCTCTAAAGAGGTCCATGTCAGAACTCGTAGAGTGCGGTTACTAGGCCTTGAGGTAAATCTGGTCTCAATCCAAAATCCCAATCACTGTCTCTCTTCTCTGTCTATTTCTTCTTCTTCTTTAAAAAAAAAAAACAAAAAATCATAAAACTGTGACTCAATTAAACAGGGTGCTGGTAAAACTTCTCTTTTAAAGGCAATATTGGGTCAGAACAAACATTCCACTGTTGCCAGTTTTGAGAGTACGCAAATAGAGGCTGATGCTCAAGAAGGTATTGCTGGTGGTGTATGCTATGTTGATTCAGATGGGGTTAATCTGCAGGTATGTTTGCCCTGACTACACCTGTATTTGTAGAGTTTTGGTTTTTGAAGTACTGATTACGTTAGGAGTTCTTAGTTTGACTTCTGTTTCATTTCTTTTTTTACCTTTTTTACTGTATTTTTCAAAGAGCACCAAAAAATATCTTCTTAATCAAACTAACAACCATCATTATGCCGCATTACAACTTGCATATCATCATGCCCACAAAATCCAGTTGACACCATTAAATTAAACCACAATTGCATCATGTCAACAATCTAGACCTGCATTTTCTTTGCCGGTTGTGATTGATAAAGAGATGGCAGACCTATTCTAAAACTGGATTGGCTGAAATCAACATATCATGCAAAATTTATGTGTATGTTTTATCCAGAAGCTGCTTAAAATACTGAACGCTACCATTTTTATTTTTGTTATGTTTGTGTCCAGAGGTTATTACCCTTCATATCTGTGCATGTGCATATTGCAGGAGCTGAATACAGAGGCTTCTTGTTTCAGGGATGAGCTCTGGACGGGAATTCGTGACCTTTGTAGGAAAACAGATATGATTATACTTGTGCACAACATGTCCCATAAGATTCCTTGGATCAGTAACCCGAGTACATCACAGCAACAGCCAGTCCTCTCACTTCTTCTAGATGAGGCTAAAGCCCTTGGAATTCCTTGGGTTCTTGCCATCACAAACAAATTTTCTGTCAGTGCGCACCAGCAAAAACCAGCAATAGATGCTGTTTTGCAGGCGTATCAAACATCTCCAAGTACGACAGAAGTTGTGAATTCCTGTCCTTACATGATTCATGGTGCCACTGCAAGTGCTTCTTTGTCATTGGCTGCAACTGAGCGAGATTCTGGTGGGATGATGGGTGCCCAGAATCTTAATTTTTCCCCTATTAATCTTGTCCGGAAGCCATTTCAAAGGCGAGAGACCGTCTTTCCTGTTGAGGGTGTAGACCCGCTTTGTCAGCTTGTCCACCGTGTGCTGCAGAGTCATGAAGAGGCCTCTTTACAGGTAAAACCAAGTAATTTGTGGTATGCTATTGTCGAATTATTCTATATCAAAGTGTCTAGAATATGGAGAAAAAATCCATTCAATTTTACTTTTAATCTCTCAATTTTAGATTTTAATGCTAACATATATTTAATTTGCCACAAAAAGAACGAGATTAATTTGTCAACATTAACTTTTGATTGGGTAGATAAGTGAGAAAGTGGTCTATCTTTAATTATGTGAATAGAATATTTAAAAAATAAAATTTAATTAGCACAATAAAATATCGATTGAAAAATTCTGTCAAAGTTTGGTGATAATAATTGTTTTGAAACACAAATAAGAATTAAGTAAATATTTCATTAAAAATTAAGCTCAACTGTAGTTTAAAAATAGAAACAAGTCTAATGACTTCTGACTAACCACGAATAACTTGTCTATATAGCATTTATGTTTACACATGAATGGCCACACGGATTTGTGTTTTAGTACTTGTTTATATCCACTCGACATAATTAATAAATTTAGTCTAAAATACTTGAAGAATTCTGGGTAATGGAGTAAATTTTGCTCTTATATCAGTTGCACACATTTTTTGTTTTTACTGGAATGTATAGACATTCAATTAACCAGTTCGACTGGAATGCCCTAGGTGTTATATATTCTTATTTATCATGCGGTTTTTTCACTTCAATCCTCACATTTTTTGGGGGGCTGAATAATCATGATTGGACATCTGAGTATTGACAAAAAGCAGAAAGTTGTTTGTATAGGCTGCAAAGCGATGTTTTTCTTTTCTGTCTATGGTTAAAAACATATCAATGAAGCAAGTCTGGTCGGTTTGATGGCTTGTTTTTGGTTTAAAAGTATTATAGAGAAGCTTCCAACCTGGTTATTTGATTTACATTTCTTTGCAAAGTAGCAGTGGCATGATTTTTGGAGTTTTCTCAACGGTTGATTTGAAACTTTTGGTAGATTTGATCTATTTGATATGCCAATGGATAAGTAATGAAACTTTTATTGTTTTTGTGTATATGATTGAAGGAATTAGCTAGAGATAGACTTTTAGCGGAGCTGGTACGGCAAAGTGCAATGGCAAAAAATGCGAGTAAAGACGCACAAGCCAAAGCATCATCTTTGACAGCAGCGGCTGTTGGTGCTTCCCTTGGGGCGGGCGTTGGCCTTGTTTTGGCAGTTGTGATGGGGGCTGCTTCTGCTTTGCGGAAGCCCTGACTGTTTTAATCTTTTTCCATCAAATTCGTGGAATGCATATTTTTTTTTTCCAGTCCTGCAGCTAGTGTAATTTTTTTTTTTTTAATCATAGGTTTAAAACATTCATAGCATATGACCATTATTATTTGTTTATCCTATTCCATTCAATACGTGTAAATTCATTGCAATTCTCAACATTTTTCTTGCTTGAATTTCCATATTTAGATTAGAGGAGCCATTTAATATTACTCCCTCGATGATAGAGTAACAGATTTTGATACCTATAATACGAGAGATGCATTATATGAATAGAAAGGGAGCAGTTAGTTCTACATATTCGCATGAAAAGTTTCACAAATCCACAAATCCCCATTTCAATAAATATTTTGCATGAACAGCTAGCATCATCAGATGCTCTTTAGCTAACAGGGTTTTATATTAATTTTTCTTTCATTACAAAAGAAAAAAATCAATTTTCAAAATAGAGAAAATTAGCAGAGCGAATTATCACTGTAGCTAGTAGTTGACTTTAACCATAAGACATCACATATAGCTTAAATTCCTCTTATAATTAATTGCAAAAGGAAATTCGTAGATAATAACAACTGATAAAAATGAAACAGTTGATGCAACATTATACCCAGAAAGAAGAGGATCATGTACTGCAGCAAGAGAAAGCACTTTGCTTTGATGAATTAGCTCCGATCAGGCTAACTCGGTTGACAGTCAACTCGGCCTTGTATGAATCGGAGTTGAGAACTTTCCTGCTCAAATTTTTGTAGATCTCACGGATAACAACCTCAAAAGCAGTTTTGACATTGGTAGAATCAAGAGCAGACGTCTCCATGAAGAATAAATCTTCTTCTTCTGCGAGGCTCTTGCCCTCCTCAATGCTCACTTCTCTAATATTTTCTAGATCACATTTGTTCCCTACGAGCATTCTTGCTACTGTAGTGTCACAATGAGCTGCAAAATTATTTAGAAAAAAGTCAAATTCTAATCTTGAATAGCAAACTCATGACCGCTCAATAACCCCAAGAAATTACAGCAGCATAAAAACTCAATGTCATGAGATTAAAATACTTTTCGCCCAATATGCAATAAAAGTAGTTCTTTTTAAATAAGAAAACTCAAACAAATTGTGAAAATATATAAATTAGAATGCTTTTTCAAAATTTCATGGCAAGACTTTTCCTGTTGCAACACTACCAATGACAAAGTTCCCATTGTATTGGTTTTCTTATTGCTTATTCTACTGGGTTTTTACATAAATCTCATTCTCCATTATATTTACTTATTTAGTATAGTAAACCATGTCGACTAGCAGTTGATAAACTATGCTCACAGTTATCCAATAAGATCATTTATATTCCATAAACAATAGTCAATCTGAAACTGCAAATCTCTGTATTTGTTGCCTAAATCTAGTAAAAGCATCCAGTACAAATAGTTTTGATTAAATTCCATATTTTCAGCCATTTTGCAGGATGCAATATTTTAGAAAAATACGAAAATGTAATGTAACATAGAGTTGGCAGATAATGAAAAATCTGCCCCGGTTCAGCATTTAATACGTAAAAAACAATAACTTTTGGTCTGTGTGGACATGCAATTTAGGACTGTTTTCAACTATTCCCTATCTTAAACTTAACAATATTCCATCAAGCAAATCCAGAAAATAATTCCCAAAAATTCAGCCAACAAATAGAAATTGTAGGCCACATATCAAAAACAAGAAACAACAAAAGTTAACTCAGTAACCAATCCCAGACAACCAAAAATAACATTAGACAATCAATTTTAGTAGCCATCCTAAATTAGGAGCTAGACATTCTTAGCAACCAAACAGAAAAGTTAAAAAGAAAAGAAGGAAACTTACCGCCAAGTTCATCAAGCCATCTTTTGACACTCTCAAAGCTACTTCTTCTAGAGATATCATAAACAATTAAAGTACCAACAGCACCTCTATAATAAGCAGAAGTAACAGCTCTAAACCTTTCTTGGCCAGCAGTGTCCCAGACCTGTGCTTTTATTTCTTTCCCATCAATATCCACCACTTGGGTCTGAAATTCTACTCCAATTGTGGCTTTTGAATTGCTATCAAACTCATTTCTTGCAAACCTCGATAGCAAATTCGATTTACCCACGGCAGAATCACCAATTATCACTATCTTGAACAAGTACTCTTCGCCTCCTTCTACTTCTTGGTCTTGCCCCATTGTTGATCGATGCAACTTCGAATTCTGTGCATATATATATATATATATATATATATATATATATATATATATATATATATATATATATATATATATTTGGCTTACGAATGACACTAATTTCTTTTGGGTATTGGGATTTGAGTTTGTGAGTGACTGAATGTGAAGTAGGGTTTTAGAGTTGAGGAAAGGCGTGTCTCAGACCATGGTTATTAAAACCGGACCGGACCTGTCGGTTGTACCGGAAGAGCAACCGGTTGGTTCAACTGTACAAAACCGGATTTGACCGAAAAAATCAAATTGAACCGAAAAACAGAAAAACAGGGTTTTTGGCTGAAAATTGCAAAAAATTATATTTTTTGTATTTTTTCACCACCCATATATATATATATATATATATATATATATATATATTTATATTTATTTATTTATTTATTTATTTTTTATTATTTATTTATTTGAAAAAATTAGTATTTTAAATTCTAAATATATCACTTTATAATTTAATATACTTATTATATATTTGGTTCATTGTTTAGTATTTTAAAGTTTAAGATATCACTTAATAATTTAATATACTTATTATCTATTTGATTCATTGTAATTTTATATATATATATGAAATTTTCATAATTTATTTCTTTGAAAAAATTAGTATTTTAAATTCTAAAAATGTCACTTAATAATTTAATATACTTATTATCTATTTGAATTTATTATAATTAAATATAATTATACTCATATATGCAAGGTTAATATTTTTTGTGTTTGCTTCATTAATACTCTATCTAAAAAGGAAATTTTTTTCATAATATGATTGTATTTTTATGTTTCTAATATATAATATTCAAAAATTCATAATTAATTACTTGTAATAATAAAATTTAAATTATATTTTGTAACTTATTATTAGGATATTTGTGACATATATTAATGTTTGATGATTATTTTTTTAATTTTTATACAATAGTATTTATAAAATTATAATAATTTATAATATTTTAAAAATAAAAAAAATCCGATTAAATTCGGTTGAACCGATCGAACCATAAACCTCTAGCCTCGTCGGTTCTTTATCCGATCCGATTTTAATAACAATGGCTCAGACAAACGCTGCGTGATTGGCGGAGTATTTTGCAAAGAGATTTTTGGTTGACTTTTGACTTTAGTAAGTGAGTTTGCGTGGGTGAGTCCATCGAGATACTTTGTTTCCTTTCGGTGGCTGTGATTAGAAGTGTACACTGATCTGGATCTTTCTGTATTGAATTGAAATATCGAAAAAAAAATTCAAAATTAAATTATATCATTAACTTTTTTAAAAAGAACCGAACCAAATTGTACCGTTAACTTTATTTAAAACAGATCTGAATATTTTATCTAGAACCGTATTGAACTATACCGAATTATTCTGCAATCGAATTAGACCGACATAACCGATATTTATTAATTATTATATATAATACTAATAATTTATGTATAAATATTATTTATAATTTTTATTCTATATTTATTATATGGATAATTTTGTATGTAAATTAATAATATAATTGCATAAACTTATTATATTAACGAAATTTTACTAATTAAAGTAATTACATCTGTATATAATCACCTTACCAATTAATTTCATTTACTCTCAATATTGATCAACTAGTATTTATCTATTTTTACACAATACCTATATAGGTAATTAAATATATAAATTAATAATATAATTATTATAAATATGAAATTTTACCAATTAAAGTAATTATATGTCTATATAATTACGTTACAAATTAATTTCATATGCTCTTAGTATCACTTAACTAGCATTCATCTATTTTTGTACAACAGCTATATGAGCAATTAAGTATTTAAATTAATAATGTAATTATATACAATTATTATATTAATGTGTATGTGTGTGTGTATATATATATATAATCACCTTAACAATTAATTTTATTTTCTTTTAGTATTACTCAACTAATATTCATCTAATTTTGCATAATATCTATATGAGTAATTGAGTGTGTAAATTAACAATGTAATTATATACAATTACTATATTAATGAAATTTTACCAATTAGTGTAATTATATATGTATATAATCACCTTAACAATTAATTTTGTTTTCTTTCAGTATCACTCAACTAGTATTAATCTATTTTTGCACAATATCTATATGAATAATTAAGTATGTAAATTAACAATAAAATTATATACAATTATTATATTAATGAAAATTTACCAATTAGTGTAATTATATATGTATATAATCACCTTAACAATTAATTTTATTTTCTTTTAGTATCACTCAACTGGGTATTTATTTATTTTTGCACAATATTTATATGAATAATTGAATATATAAATTAACAATGTAATTATATACAATTATTATATTAATGAATTTTATCAATTAGTGTAATTATATATGTATATAATCACCTCAATAATTAATTTTATTTTCTTTCATTATCAATCAACTAATATTCATCTATTTCTGCACAATATCTATATGAGTAATTGAGTATGTAAATTAACAATGCAATTATTTACAATTATTATATTAATAAAATTTTACCAATTTGTATAATTATATATGTATATAATCACCTTAGCAATTAATTTTATTTTCTTTCAGTATCAATCAACTAGTATTCATTTATTTTTGCACAATATCTATATGAGTACTTGAGTATGTAAATTAACAATGAAATTATATACAATTATTATATTAATGAACTTTTACCAATTAGTATAATTATATATGTATATAATCACCATAGCAATTAATTTTATTTTCTTTCAGTATCACTCAACTAGTATTCATTTATTTTTGCACAATATCTATATGAATAATTGAGTATGTAAATTAATAATGCAATTATATACAGTTATTATATTAATAAAAATTTACCAATTAGTATAATTATATATTAATATAATCACCTTAGCAATTAATTTTATTTTCTTTCAGTATCACTCAACTAGTATTCATCTATTTTTGCACAATATTTATATGAGTAATTGAGTATGTAAATTAACAATATAATTATATACACTTATTATATTAATAAAATTTTATCAATTAGTGTAATTATATATGTATATAATCACCTTAGCAATTAATTTTTTTTTCTTTCAGTATCATTCAACTAGTATTCATTTATTTTTGCACAATATCTATATGAATAATTGAGTATGTAAATTAACAATGTAATTATATACAATTATTGTATTAATGAAATTTTACCAATTAACGTAATTATATGAGTATATAATCACATTAGCAATTAATTTCATTTCCTTTCAGTATTACTCAACTAACATTCATCTATTTTTGCACAATACCTAAATAAGTAATTAAGTATTTAAATTAATAATGCAATTATATACAATTATTATATTAATGAAATTTTACCAATTAATTTAATTATATGAGCATATAATCGATTGAACAATTAATTTTATTTTTTTAATATCACTTAACTAACATTTATCTATTTTTGCACAATGCCTATATGAGTAATTGAATATTTAAATTAATAATGTAATTGTATACAATTATTATATTAATGAAATTTTACTAATTAATATAATTATATATGTATATAATTAGCTTAGCAATTAATTTCATTTCCTTTTAGTATCAACTAATATTCATTTATTTTTTCACAATGTCTATGAGTAATTGAATATTTAAATTAATAATGTAATTGTATACAATTATTATATCAATAAAATTTTACCAATTAATTTGATTATATGAATATATAATCACCTTAATAATTAATTTCATTTCCTTTTAGTACCACTCAAATAATACTATATGACTATATAAATTAATAATAAAAATTATATATAGTTATTATATATAATAAAATTTAGTTGTACATTTATAAATAATAAAGAAGAAAAAATTAAAATTTTTTGGAGGGAATGAGAAATTAAATTTGAAAATTTTTAGGAGAGAATATTTTTTATATTGAGTTTTTAGGGAAATTAAAAATTTAACTTAAGAAATTTATAGTTTTTTAAAATATTAAAAAATAAATTATTTAAGGTAAAAAAAATAAACGAGAACAGTTGCCCTTTTCCCTCTCTTTCTTCGATTGAAGCCTCTGCTCCCTTCCTCGCCACCTGCTTCTCCGCCTCTCACCATCGCGTTTCGCCTTTGGCCAATGCCATCTGCCTCTCGCCACCGCTCTCTTGCTCTCCTTGTTGACTGGTTCTTCTCTACGTTTTTATGCTCTTTTTTTCTTTTTTTTTTTCTTTCTATTTTTCCTTTTAGATATATTCTTATTGAAGTTGTTGAATGGATTTTTTAGTGTTTATTACGCATAGCTCAATCTCTTTTCGCCTCATCTTCTCTCCTACTCCAAGATTGGGTAGCCATTGTCACTGGCTCTTTCTGTGGAATAGGTAAAGCAATAGCCCTCCATTTGGCTGATCTTGTGACCAAAGAGATCAATGCCTCTGCAAATCATTCACTTTGTGCAATTTCAGTGCAAGGGGATTTCTCCGATCCTGCTTATGTCATGTCTCTCTTCGATGAGGCTGAGAGAGTTTTCGGGTCTCAAGTTTATGTCTTGGTGAACTCTGCTGGAGTTTATGTCAGGTACTTATATCAATTAGCCTATTGAATTTTTTCTCTTTTTCTATTCCCAATTGGGTTTGCTTGATTGATAAATATGTGTTTGTTTTTTTGTATGTAATCTATTTGGTTGTGATTTGTCAGACATTACTAGAAACTGGTAAGTGAAAGTTCCTTTTTTTTTTTTTTTAATTTTTTGTTTTTTTATGGCTTAGAATTAAATGAAACCAAGTTCTTTTTCAGTTCATGTGTATCCATAAATTGCTGGACCTAGCTTTGGACATAGGATAATGGGATTGGGAAAGGCTTAAGAAATACAATTTCATGAAGCTTTGTTTTTCTTGATTTTGTTTGTTTCAACTACGCAGTTTCTTTAGGTTTGGCCTTTGTTTCTTCAACGGAGCTCTCTGCATCCAGGTTTGTTTCTTCAATTCCATATACTACCTAGCAAAAAAATATATAAATATAAGACAACCAAGTTAATTGCATGATCAGGTGCACCAAATTAATTTCGTAATGTAATTATTATTTGTATGCAGACAAACATGAGACTTTTGATTGCCTTCAATTATGATCTGCTAATAGGGGTGCTATTTCTTTGGTTTTGTTTTTGGTTCCTATTCTCATTGTTTGCCTGTTGATCTCCATAATTGTTTAATTAGGTAATTTTTATGATGCAACTTAGAATGTTATTAACTCAGAATTGCAGCAGCTTGTTCATTTTTCACTTATCTCAATTTATTTTTATGATGAATTCTTCTTCTGTTTGTGAATATGTTCTTAAAGCTTGATGGTGAATATAAAAGAGTTGATTTTGAAACATTTGTAATCCACTTCTTCTGATTGCTGCAACTGGGAATTGGTGAACTATGATCTTTATTTCAACCAAGTGACATTAATCTTAACAATTTAACTTTGTAGGTTCCCTTCCACCAGAGTTGTTTTCTTTGAGTTATGCAAATTGATGTGACCAATACTTTGCTCCATTCATTAAATTTCAAAGCAGCACAGCTTTCCAACTTGCAACGGTTGGATTTGAGCAATAAATTATTCCTGAAGATATTCCTGTAGAGAATGTAAACCTCACAAATCTTCAAATATTGTCACTTATAAGTAATAATCTTAAATTGTTTATTTAGTGTTTAGATTTTTTTAATGGTCTAATAATTTAATTTCTTTGTTTTTTTTTTAGATATTGCTCAATATTTTCAAAACAGTGAAAATATAATATAAAGAAAAACTATTGAATATTAATTTTCAAATTTTGTATTGACTTGAATTGTAATTGTACTTATTGAGATATTTTAATTGTATGTGTATTTATTATTGTGTTTTTATTTTGCAAATTTTTAAAAATATTGAATTATGTAAAATACTGAATTGTATTGTATCTTATTGTTTTGTATCGAGAGGACCAAAGAATCGAATTGAATTGTATCAAATTTTATAAGAACTGTATCAAATTGTTCCGAATTTTTAAGACAATAATAATACTTAATTTTTAAAATAGCAAAAATTTTAAGACAATATGGAGATTTATAAATTTTCAAATTGTATCGTACTGTGTACATCCTTAGCTGTGATGATCTTTTTGCTAAGGTTATGTATCCTTTTGGGTTTAGAAAAAAATTGAAAATATAATCAACCGTAAAATCATTTGAAACCGAATTGATATTTTTGCTTAATTGATTTAATGGATTTAATTATGATTTTTAATTTTTAGTTATGGTTTAGATTTTTAGGTACTGATTAATCGTTAGTTTATGGTTAATCAGTTTATCTATCTATATATATATATTTATTTATTTTTATACCTTAAAAATTTTTCTTTTTTTATTTCTCTCTAATACTTTAAAATATATTTAAATTATATATTTATTTTTATATCTTATTTTTTTATATTTTCTATAAAATTTATATAATACTTTAAATTAAATTTATATTATGTCATTTTTTAATTATATAATAATATTTATATATAGTAGTTGATTAACTTTTATATATTTTTTAATCATATACTGGTGTTCATATTTTATTTAATAGTATTTAATTATATATTTTTAATATTTTAGAGTTTGTGTTTTAATATTTAATATTATCTAAAATTTTATATGACTTACAATAAGATATGTTCATTTCCAATGAATATCAAATTTATTTTATAATATTAACTATTAATTTGTTGAACATGAATTTTAAATAGTAAATTATATTTATTTTATAATTTTAATTTTGAATTACTTTACACTTTTAAAATTAAATTAAACTTTATCTATTTTTTATATAATTTTATGTTATAAATTTTAATGGTTAATCAAATCGAAAAACCAAAATCAATGAACTGATTAACTAAATATAACAGACTGATTAATGGTTAGTAACTTTAAAAAATCAATATTAATGGACTGGTTAATTTTTTTGATCATAAACTGGTTAACCGGTCCATACTCACCCCTAGTTTTCTAAAAAAAAATCCTCTTTTTTCTTTCATTGTTTTTAACTTTTTTATAATTTTTTGGAAAACATATTAAAGGATAATAATTTTCTTCCACTCATTATTCATCAATACTATTTTTTTTTCAATCTATATTTGCTTTTAAGCTATTAAAAATGAACATATTCTATCTTTATACATTTTGAAATAGATAATTTTTGCCATTAAATTTATCTAAATAAATATATTTTACAATAAAAATAGACAATACATAATATTATTTAATTAATTATCACAAATACATAATATTATGTAATTAATTATCATATTAAATAATGACAAAATCGCTTTATTTTAAATAGTAGAAAGATAAAAATTAATATTTTGTTATGGTAAATATCATCAAGTAGGTGGATAATTATTAAACTCTATCATTTAAATAGTTATAACAATTCAACACTATCACTTCTATTGATTCAAGTAGAAGTCTAACTATTCGATTTTGTATTTATAAATATCTCATTCAATTGATATAGAAATGAATAGAAAATTCTCTATTCATATTATTTCTATCTTAATTATATATTTGTTTTATGTATTTTTTTATCTTTTCTATTTATTTACAATACATTATCAGTACGATAACTTTTATTGATTATTGAAAGTTGGTGGTTTACGACAATCCGGTTCAAAAGAATCAATAATTATAATTTATAAGATTAAACGGTAAATAAATTTGATTCATAAGCTTTGAATTATTTTAATTCTCATGAGTTAATGAGACTAATTAAAGATTGAGTAATTGTACACTATAATAAATTTTGAAAATTTCAATATATGGAATTATCTACTAAAAAAAAAAAATTTAGTGGACATTAGAAAGATTTTAATTTTTTTTTGTACACTTCCAAATTGATCCCTATAGATTTTTATTTTTTTTAAATAAATATGTTAATTTTTAGATCTACATAACAAATATTTTTAATGTAAAATTGTAATTTGGTTTTCAATTTACTATATGTATATATTGTTATGAGCAATACAATTATTTAAAAGCTCTTAAAGAGCTATATTACAATTACTAGCATACAATATGTTCTGAAGTATATTATTTATCCAACAGATTCCAAAAAAATTATTATTTTTAAAAGATATTCGCTGAAATGGATATCATTTTGAGACTAAAAGAGAAATACTGGAGAATATATTTTTAAAAATGATTTAATTTTATTTTGATACAAATAATAGTAAACCTCATGAAGTTTACTAATTGTTATATAAATATTAGTAACATGCAGTTAAATAATAAAGTTTATTAATTAATTGATATCAATATCACTAAACTTGAAGTTTATTGATTATAATAAACTTGAAATTGATACAAATACTAATAAATATGAAGTTTATTAACTGTCACAAATATTAGTAAACTCGAAATTTACTAGCTGATTAATATTAATATTAAGAAACTTGATATTTATCGATTGATACATATATTGACATAATAAAAATAGTAAACTAAAGTTTACTAATTAATAATTGATTATTTGGCATAACCGATTTTACCATTCCGAATCAATTATAATGTATAAATTATTGAGAATTCATATATATATTTATTAGAAAATCAGAAGTTTCTTTAATATAATTTAAGGAATTTTCATAAATTATTTGTTCTTAAGAAATATTATTAAAATATCACTAGCTAAAAAAAGACTAAATTTTCTTCATTTTTGAATGAATAAAGATAATATATGTGAACCCACTATCCACCATGTGAAATAATATATGTGGATCAACTATCCACCATGTGAAATACTCAAATATTTTATAATTTTTGAAAGATGTATCAATAAAATGGTCACATGTGTATTTATTATCAACTCACAATTTGTAATTTATGAAATTATTCAAATTAATTGCACAACTTTCAGATTATGTAATCAAGATATTTTTTTTTAATAATGCTAGTTATTATATGTCGTGGGTAAAAAAAATATTATAAGCCCCTTGAACATGTTCATACTCCAAGATCTAGCGTAAATGTTTACTAAATGCCTTTGATTAATTGCTAGACAT
Source organism: Excoecaria agallocha (assembly GCA_037975025.1). NCBI lineage: Eukaryota > Viridiplantae > Streptophyta > Magnoliopsida > Malpighiales > Euphorbiaceae > Excoecaria > Excoecaria agallocha. The sequence goes on along the minus strand of CM075807.1, from coordinate 47,504,415 downwards.
TTTTATGAGAACAATAGTACTATTTTTATATATGGATATATAGTATTGATGTAAGCAATACTTACATGCATTATGTCGATAAAGATCATAAAATTCCTCTATTGCAATTTTTAGTTAAAAAGTGCATTTTGATTAATAGATTTCCAAATATCAGAGGAATAAAAAAGATAAAATAAAATAAAATAAAATAAAATAATAAACAGATTATATGTAATTTAGATCCTCATATTTGAATCTGAAGTTCAAAATATTAGTTAATTGTGATGATAATGTATTTGTTAGTGTATAAAGATTTGTTAAATCTTATATGTATTAGCTTCAAATGCTCCAATTCAAAACGATGTCTCAGTAGGACAATTTGTCTTGTAGGGTAAATTATTCGGCTCCAAATAAAAATAAAATTTTTGAATGGCAAGGAGCAAATAAATCCATTTGGTCATATTATATAGGCAGATACTCCTGAATAAACCTATGACATAATTAATTTCTAAACTCCAGAAGTTTTTCAGGTACCTAAAATTAAACAAGAGATCTCAATATGTCATATGTCATTAGAAAGAACTGAAAAAAATAAAGTTGTCAACAATATTTATGCATAAAAATATTGATATTGATATTTTCAACATAGTGAGAATTTTAAATTTAAATCTGTTGAAAAATACAGATATTAATTGTATTCAATAACAAGTTTTGGACCTATAATTCAAAATATTAAAAAAATACAATGCTAAAAGAGTACAATTAAAATTCATGTAATAAACAATGAAGTCGTAAAATATGATCCATTTTACACATTTAATATAATGGATTGACATTGATGGTAAAGATACATATTTTCTTATAATTAATACAATAAGTTTTTACTGATTGTTAATTTGGTAATATATTAGTATGTAACTAATTGATACTATTTACCTATTTGATAATAAAATTACCTATAATTTCAGAAAGATTTATCATGCTTGAAATAAGTAAATATTTATAAAAAATTTTATTTAATACGAATACATATGCATTAATTTTATGTATATGATTTTGAAGTATTACTATTTTACCTTACTTTATTTATATTTTTAATTATTAAAACTCTTGACAAGTTTAAAATGCTTTAACGAATTTTTAAACTAAATTTTTTCTCGACTTGAAAATCGAATACTATTTGATTGCAAAAATAATTTTTTAAAATGTGATTATACGTTTATAAATTATCTTTCATTGAGTACTTCAATGGTTGTAAAGTTACTAGATACAACATATTTCATGATAATATATTATTGCTATTAATATATTATGTAATCATGGATTACATTATAATTATCAATTTGTTACTTAAAATTACATATTGTTTTAAAGATTTTAGTTCTCTATATAATCATATATTTTATTTGGATAATTTTATTATTTTTAAGAAATTCTTTAGAAATATTTGAATTAAGTTACTAAATACATTCATTTGTTATAACTATTATATGATTTTGTTGTATACATGTCATAAAATTATTTTATAACATTTGTTTCATTCCGTAAAGTGAATGAAGCAATATAGAATTATGACCATAAAAATGGTATATTTAAGAAATGATAATTATTACTATTGTATGATTAATTTTCACAACTGGAAGTGACTGATAATTAAGAGAAAGAATAGGAATGGTTAAGAAAATCATTTGAAAATGAATAATTTATTCATGATATGATATAAAAGTATATTGGTCACGTACCTATTGTATGTATGATATATTATTAGATTTTATAAATTTTTTTCCATCTTAAAAAAATAAAAGATATGTAGATAAATTTGTACATGGTTGTAAATGTACAACACATAATTTTATAAAATAAATTTTTGTTGTTATTTTTCAGTTCATGCATAATATATCCAGAAGATATGTAGCTCATTTTTATAAAAAACTTTATAATATTTTGTATCGAAACTCTACATGCATAAATTTAAAATTATGTACCGATATTATTATAAGGAAAAGAAAAATACATATTGTACTTTTTTTTACTAAGATTTTTTCCCATTGAGTTTTCCTGTTAATATTTTTAATAAGTCAACTTAAGATATGTTTTAAAGATATCATGTACTCTTTTTCCCTTTACTAGGTTTTTATCATATAGGGTTTTTCTTAGTAGGATTTTAATGAGACACAATAGGTATTAATAGACATTCAAGGGAAAATATATACTATAAATCCCATGATTATGAATATCCATAACCCTTTAAGATTAATAGTATGACTTATCAAATAGAAAAGACAAATAATTATTGTTCATATAGAATATTTTGTAATATTGTCAATGATTTTAAAATCTGCTAGAAGCGTGACAGATCTTTTAATGGAAAAGATATCAATTTTTGAAATAAAATGAAATAAAAATTTCCAAAGTGATACTTTAGAAGAGGTAAAAAACAACATCGATCAATAACTCTATATTTCTAGAAAAATAAAGCAAAAAGTGATTCTATTAGTGGTAAATTATACAAATTATGTGAAAATTGATAATGTAAGGCCCCAACATGTACCCTAAAAGTATATGAGTGAATAGCATAATTAGAGTAGTAATAAAATATGAACTGGGGTACAAAGGGTATTAATGCAAAAGGCAGGGGTAATTTGGTAATTTGACATTTTGGTATGCATATGTATTTTGAAAGAGGCTTAAATTAGGATTAAATTGAAGCAACGAGTAAATTCAGGGAAGGATTAAGAAGATGGAATTATTAAAGGGAGCTTAGTGGAAGGTTTCCTAGAGGCCACAAGTGGGCTAATAGGAGAGGGACATATGATAAAAAAGGGGCAGCTGGCCACATGAAGGCCATTTCCAACAAATCTTCTTCATATTTCTGCCATTCCTCTATAGCTTGGTGATATATTCTTAGTAGAAGAGAGAATTTAGGGGTTAAGAAAGCACAAGGTAAGTTCTATTCTTGTTATTCTCCTTTTTCTTGTCATCAATTTCTGCATATTGATTCAATTATATCAAGTGGAGGTTAACAAGTGTAAGTTATGGTTATAGAAGAAGAAACTAGCAAGAAGAAAGGGAAGGAAGCTATCAAGGAGTGAAGAGAGGACATTTGAGCATTTAAGGTAAGGGAATTCACCCAACTGGTATTTTAGGGATATTTGATGTATTAATATAGTATATGCATGGTGATGGATGTATAATTGATGTTTGAGTGTTGATTTGATGTAACACCCCAAAATTTGCATATGACATGCATGATATATTATAGAACATGAATAGTAATCCTATGACAGTTTTTGGGGCAATCAGAGTAGATTAAGACAGAAAAATTTAAAAGTATTTAAGAGTTAAACGTGCTCAAACCAGGAAAATTCAAAGATGGGTGATCTAGTGGGTAGTTTGACCTAACATTGAAATATAAAAATAGGTATTAAATGGAGTCTAATGGTATAATTTGAGAAGAAATTGAGCTTAAATAGGCCCTCAAATCAGATAGAAAAGTTTTTGCCCAGTACTGTAAACTTGATTGACCAAAAGTTTGATCGAGGCATAAAATACTCTAAAGACCTTCAACAATTATTCCAAATCCATATACAAGTTATATATGCCTTAAATTAACTACTAGAAGTGAAAAATAATTTTTCTGATAATTTCAAAATTTCGGGTTTCGGATTGGCTGATTTTGCCTTTAAAACTAGAAGTATACCGAAATCTTATTAAAATGACTTGAAATTTTAACTATGTGTTTCTACATATGTCATTGCATGCAGGAGAAAATTTCATAGCATTCTGACAAGCAGAGCATTAAATTCAAAAAAAACAACGAAAAACCAAAATTAAATTAATCAGAGGGTTTAAAGATTATAATTAATTCATCTAAGGATATGATGGTCATTAGAAATGAGCCATAATTAGGTACATGTATCATCATAGCTTAAAGAGGAGTAGAGAGCAAGAAAATGGTGACAAGTGGCTTAAAAATAAGCCATCAGATGAAATAGTAAATGGAGGAATTTGGGCCATTGATTTGGTGGACCAATGGGTAGCATGGAAAAGTCTAGAATACTTCATATTTCTATCCAAAAATCTGTAATCTTCCTCCCTATTTCTTGAAGAAACTGACCAGCCATAAGAAAAAGGATTTCACCATTTTTCTTTTGATTTTTTTCCATCTTCGTCCATATTTCATGCCCTAATTTTACCCAATTACATTACAAGACAACCTCTTCATCTTAGAATCTTGATTGGAGCAAAGAGAAGCTTAAAAAACAAAGACTTTTTGTGAGAGAAAGTAACCATAACTAGGTAAGACATTGTGTTTTAGCTAGTTTTATTTGAGGATTTTTATATAGGTTTGTAGAGCATCTCAAGCATGACTAGTAGGTAGCATTTAAATATAAAAATTCATCACATTAACTCACCAATTTCTCTCTCTCCAATTCGTTCAAAAGGGAAAAATTAAGAGGAGGGGAAGAACCAAGATGAGGAAGGCAAAGGAAGGAAAGATTAGGTGAATTCAATCTTGATTAAGGTTAGTGGATACATTCTCTACACCTAATTTCCTTTAACTTTGGAATTTTTCATAGAAATTACATTATATAACTAATGAAGACTAAGAAATAATGGAAAATAATTTAAGAGAACCTTGTAGAATGATGAATTAACATAGAATAAGTATGAAATTATAAAGGAAACAAGCACAAGTATGGTGAACTAGTTGTGTCCGAATTGTACCCAAAAAGGGATGTAAGGTGTATTTGATGTTAAATAATGTATTAAGCATTAATTTAGTAATACAATGATAAATAAACACTCTAAGATTGATTTGAGTAAAAATCATGTAAGTATATAAGAGTTAGTATGTAAAAATAATGGTATTTACATAAGTAACATAATGATACTAAGGTAAAATATGTATTAGCTAATATATATATGTATGATTTAATCCTAGGAACATAAATGGCATGAAATGAAGTATGAAAACATATGGTATGATAGGTGACCTAATGAGGCCAAATGGGTTACCTAATAGTAATGAGATAGTTTCATCATGTTTGGTTGTTATTTCTTATATACATTATGATTTTATATGTATATTATGCATGATTGTAACAGAAAGGAAGGTGTATAATATGTTAATCATCAAATTGAATTGTCCATCACAACAATAGCATATTGATGGAATATGACATGGTATGAATGTGATGATAACGCAGCGGAAAAACAAAAATTTTTCATCATACATACCATACAAATCCAAAGCAAGAATCGAAACATGCAATTTTAGGGTTGTATAACTTACAACTTATGATGCCTTTTGAAAATTGAATTTGATGATGCCCAGCAACTAAGGTGACTTTATCCGCCTTAGGTCTCGATCACCAATGCCAAGGAACAGCCTTTAACGCCACTCCCTCTATTCTCACACACACACTTGCACCGTCGGCTTAAAATCGAGATTGGTAGCTCTCTTTTTCGGTATTGTGTAATGGCTATAGTTTGAAGCTACAAAATTTGATTTTGTACTTCTCTTAGGTTGCTTTTACTACCCAAGATCACAAGAGAATGAGGAACTATACTTTCTCCTTGTGAAAATTGGCTAAAAGAAATTAATGAGAGAGAGAGAGAGTTCACGCCAAAAGCAAGGAAGATTAGGGTTTTTTTTTCACACCAACTTCTTTTTACTTCTCTTTAAGGTTTTATTTCTTTTTAATATATATGCTTATCCTTTGGCAAGTCTTTGATCTGAATTCAACTATCCTAAGATAATTAATTCAAACTCTATCACTTCCTAAAGATAAGTAATATATTTTGAATAAAACTTCTTTGAATTTAAAATTCAAATTTGAAATAAAACATAAGATATTTAAATAAATGAAATCACTTAACATAATTAAATGGCATGTGCCGAAATTCCTTGATTTCCATCTTGGAATTTCGGCCACTACATCCAATATTTAAATGATTTAATTTAATTTAAATTCTTTTAGGCCTTAATACTTAATTAACTTAATTAACACAAGATAATTAATTAATTGAAATTAAACCTTGTGGGCTGAATTTCTCTCTCTCATGGACCAAGGCCCAATAGCAATTTTATAACCCATTACATACATTAATTTGACTTTAATTAAAAGCCCAAATTAATGCCCAATACTTAATTTAAATATTTTAAGCCCAATGCTTTGTGTGCGATCCTATAGGTCCATTTAATGTTGGCAATGAATTAATAAATTAATTCAAAGGCTATATATATTCTCCAACAAGATATTATAGCATTCCAAATTAAATGAAAATTCATATGGCATTTAGTGACCTAATGCAATTTTGTATAGTCCCTTACCCATAAATATCAGAATTAATATAAGGTATGGAACTAGTCATCCTTATATATATTAATTCCTTTCTTGATATTCCAGTGACACTGAACTCTCAGATAAATAATGATTACTCATTATTTCATCTCGGTATGGCCATACACTTCTCAGTTCACTGATCAAGTGGCTGATGATATTTTCTCTCTTATTGAGAGGGGTAATCCCTTCACTTCTCTCATGCTCTCTAACATGAATTAATGCATACCCAATCATACCCGTACTTGTCACTCTGTTACGAGCACGTTAGGTGTATGTCAAAGTACACAGTAATTCATAAAGAGTTTCATAGAGATTTCAGGTCTAAAAACTCCGATACAAAACTTGCATATGAGAAACACTTATGACTTGTACCATGTAGTGTTCTCATGAGCGGATCGTATCCAGATACCATGTTCTTTAACATGTATCTATGATCTCTGATTGATACTCTTGTCCTAATGATCCGTAAGACAGAACTCATAATATCAGAGAGAGCATACTAGTCTTAATTCATTGTTATTCCCATAACAATGGCTGACTAGGGATATTTAGAATGATGTCTCATTTATTTCAAGGTCTTACAACCATGTGCCTCACACATGATAACTTAAACCGAAACAACACTCTTGGATAGTTTTATCAATTGATATGCACAGGAATACAAAGGATAAAATAAATGCCTCATTTTATTAATTTAAAGTGCTTTATTACAATGCATTGGGGCTAGGGCTTACACTAACACATATAACGTCATTATGACATAAATACCCTGTACGAGAAGCCTACATTTTAGTAGGATGTTACATTTGATTGCAATTTGCATGTGTGGGCTGAGTTGTGCCTCGAAATCATGTTTGCTAAATTTTCTATCATAGGATTTATATGACCCAGGTTTAGTAATTTAATCATTTCTCGACCTCTAGAGCTATAAATGGGATTATTCTAGTTTGAGTGTAAACTATACTTATAGATCGAGAATTCATATGAGGAGACCACAATCTAATTCTTGCTCTAAATACCTCAAATTTTATCTTGAAGTGAGACTAAGTCTACTGTCCTATCTTTTAGAGCGGCCTCTGGTATTTTAATAATATCTCTTGATATATAAGTTCAAATAGCTTGATTTTTAATGCTATGAAAACTAGATACATAGTGTAACAAAAGTCTAGAAGATTATTTTGCCTGAATTAAGATGAAATTGTGTCAAAAATGTAAAACAAAGTGAACTAGAGAACCCTATCCTGTCACAAGTCGACAACACTTGTGACAAGTTGGCACACTTGGCCTTTGTTACGAGTCGACACCACCCATATCTAGTCGAAACAAACCTATTCCATCTTTCTTTGTTTTTAAACCCTAGATTTTTAATCTAAAGTATCCAAATACATTCTAAACATGAATTAGGATTAAAAGAACTTATAAACATAACTACACTACTGTGTATCCTAACAATATGCTTGAATCTAAGTGAATGTATCTAACATCCTCACATCCCTCAGGAGTATTCAGGATTGCTACACTCGCTATAGTCATATCGATATATTGATATAGCTAATACAAGCTTCACTACGACAATTTATTCAGACTTAATACCAGACAAATATCGTTAAATTAGAATCTTTATAACAATTACAAAGTTTTAATTACATATATACTTTTCACTAAGTTTTAGTTAGGTATACAATAAAAGATGTACAAAATGTACAATTTTCTAGAGTCTACATTACATCTTCGAGAAATCCTTTGCGAGTTCCAAAGATCTAGTCTCCAGAACATCTTCAACTCAAAACCTACTCATGCAATACATAAGACCAATTTTTTATAAAGATAATAATAATTTAATCATATAACTAATGACATATTTACTTCTTTGCTAGAATCACTCTTAAACATATAAACAAATTGACTGTTTATTTCGATTTAACTACCTTCACTAGTCATTCATTCCAGTCTATCCAGAACACACTCACTTAAACTACTATATTGAGTTATTACCTTAACGTTGTTAATAACACTTAAACTACTCTTACAAGTCACTTCTTTATAAGGCCACTAACACTATAATGCTTAACATTACATCTAACATTTGGTTCGAACTCGAAATTTGTATTCCAAGCTTCCTACATATCCTAAAATCGAGAATCAGAACCATGTAGTTCTTAACGTATATTTATACTCTATATTAACTAATAGGTAACACATCAACCATACATTTCATAACTCATTCATCACTTGAGCATATCTCATTACTGTCATTGTACACTTAATTTTGCATATGTATTAAGTACATTATATATATATATATGCAAACTGTATAAATCATTAGTTTTATCAATAATATCCATGAATAAATCAATAATCTTCTATATCATACCCGTCTCTAGCACTATTTTCATTCTCTCATAATCACTTTTGTAGCTTAAACTCAATATAGACGTGGACATTTGGAAATACTAAACATCGTATAGGTATCGTATCACTAGACACCATTGAGGGTGCCAATCACTAGATACCTGAAGGCATCTAATCACTAGACATCCAAAAGGTACCAATCACTAGATACCATAAGGTATCGATTTACTAGACACCAAAAGGTGCCAATCACTAAATACCATAAGGTATCGATTCACTAGATACCAAAAGGTGCCAATCACTAGATACCCAAAGGTATCGTAACACTGGACACTGTTCGATGTCGACGCTAGCAGCTGCAATCACCATCCCTTTACAGGCATACCTATCTATCCACTACTATCTAAAATTCAGGCTCAATAAATCTTTGATCACTCCAGAATATCACATCCAATGAACTTAATATCATAAAGTTTATATATGATAAAACATGCAAACAATATCCCTGTATGATATATAATTAACTTCGCTTAAAATACACTTCGAACATAATTACCACTTCACGTACACATGTAGAACTAAGCATATCATTGATCATATTCATCACATTGCATAACTATACACTTAAAGGATCATATATGCATCCATTCTTTTAATTTCATGCTTAATGTGGCCTTATTAGGCTCAAAAGTGTCTTAAAGGGTTATGGTAATGTTTAGGACACTTTCAAATAGAGCATTTCTTGGTGAATGTGGGTGTTTTTTGTTACGAGCCCGATAGGGGTCCCGACCATGGGAGATCCCCCTGCTCACAAAATCCTGCAGATTGCTTTTAGTGTCTAACTTGCACATCAATTTAGACATACTAAAAGATATTTTTAGGAAAGTGTTCTTCCACAAAGTTTTTCCTCTATGTCTATAGTTTCTAAAAAATTAAAAATCACTTAATTCTATATGATAGGGCAACAGATATCACTCAACTTCAAGCTAACTTTCAAGGACTTTAAGGATATATTGAAGTTTTAATGTCTTCTAAAAAGTTGTAGATATATGTCTTATATTTCATTTAAAACTAGATTCACTTCATTTGGGCATCTATAGAAAGAGTTATGTTTTTTACACTAAAACTGGTTCAAGTAAACCTTAAATAGATTTTTACTATGTCATCTGTTAAGACATAAATCACTCTTTTCATACATCTATTCAACATCTACGAACTCTAACATCAAATAAAATTTTATTACAATGTATTTATAACCCTAGAATAACTTAAATGCATGCAAGTGGAGTAAAAACTCTTATACCTTTAAAATTGATCCAAGTTTACTCTTTTAGAATTCCTCCTTTTATTTTGCCTTTGTTCTTGATATTTTTACCAGATAAAACACATCATAAATACACATCAATATCTAATCCCATCTATAGTTCCAGCTTCTCATGTCTTAGAGCAACTAAATGATAAATTTTGAACCAAAATCCCATAAAACTCACCTTAAATTAACCAATATACACTAGTTCCCTTTTAAGTACAATTAAAAGCAAAAGAGTGGTATGGAGAAGAAGAAGAATTGTTGGGAATTTTTGGGCCATCAAGTGGCTGACCCTCTCACTAAAAGGGGTAAATTTTCCCTTTTCCTTTTCTTGCTTTCTCTTCATTCTTCTAGAGGAGACACATCTCTTACCTAATTGTTTCACTTGTCACCCTAAACCAATTTGCACTTTACTCTCTCTAGATAGCCTTAATTAACTCTCACACACTATACTAACTCATTTTAATATATTATCCCTATTTCTTTAATAATAATGCACATTTATCCCTAAAGTGATAATTTACGAAATTGGCTTTCACTTTTACATTAATATCGATTACGTCCCGATTACATGATTAATAATTCTTTTACACCAAACTCTTTTCAATCTCTCTCTTCACTATACATTAATCCTATTAGGATATATTTTGGGGATTCACAATGTATTTACGACTTTCAAATGTATTATTATTGTTTATAGCCTTAAAGCATACATAAGTGATTTATATATTGAATAATTGAGTATAGTTGCAAGTAGGTATTCCCTTATGAATGATAAGTACTTACACGTATTTCAATAATTTGTTGTTGAATTTATGCATAATAGAGCTATATATGCATAGCGGTATTATGACTTACTTTAAGAGTATAAAGAAGAACACATAAGTGAAAGTATGCATAAATACAGGGATATCTTTCTTGAGGAATTAGGTATGAGTGTATAAACTTATTGATACTGATATTGTATGAACTCAATAAACAAAGTAACTTAGAAAGATAAGTGTTATATGGTTAATTATTTGATAATTGTAATTGGATTTATTGATACAATATATCTATTTATTAATTTTGATGTTATATGAATCTAAAGAGTGAAATGATATGGAAAGAAAGTAATGACTGCATGTAGTACTTGGTAATGGATAGATAGGTATGTCTATAAGGGTAATTGCAGGTGCTAGTGTTTGGCCCCATCTGGGTCTATAATTTGTCCCTATTTGGGACTATAGTTTTGGCCCTATTTGGGTCTACAAAAATTTGATACCTACGGATATCCACATGATCGATACGTTTGGGTATCTATAACACCTGTTATCCACACTCATATAACTTAGGCATACATTTACATTGATTTATAAATTGAAAGTAAAAAGTTAGATGACAAATTATATGATTACCACATGAAAGTTAATGAACATCTATGATTGAATATAAGTCTTACATATGAATTTTCGTTATTATTATGGAAAGTGATACTTTATGGTTTTTATAAATGATTTGTTATATTAATTTTCAGTATGGCATATGTGAACAAAGTTTGTTATATTTCATATTTATTTTATTTGCATGTTTTTTAACAACAGCCGTGAGTTGTTATTTTTACTGAACTTTTTTCTACTAGGATTTTTAGCTTAGTGTGAGTGTTTTTCCATGTAGGTGCTCTGTTAAGATCGTTTATCAAGGACAAGCTTGCTAGTGGATGGTCAACACAAAGACTAAGACTAGAGTGTCTCTAGTGTAACTTATCTTGTTTACATGTTTTGTATAGATGTAAATTTTGTATAGAAGTGTATAATAAAATAATAGTGATATATAACTTGTAATGGATAGAGAAACAATGTCTTTTATCATGTAACGGAGATAAGCTGATTTGAATAATGTTTACAAATCTGTATGTAATGTATTCATTTGATAACTAAGTGAAAAAAAGCCATGCATACTTATAGTATGACAAAAATGCAGATGAATTTGTTAAATGTTTATATTAATGCGTGAAGGCTTGTAATAGACGTGAATGATAGATTTATTGGGTCATTCTGTAGTAAGGGCATTACAGATAATGTATTTACATATTCAGTTGCTTATGAAAACTAATAATAATGAGTATAAATATCTAATTATTGAAAAGTGTCAATATCAAGATGATTGAAAAAAAAGGAAAGACGCAATTCATGCTAAACTATACTCATATAAGATATTTGGACCAGAAGTCCAGACACCAAAAAATGTCAAATATTTTAGCTATAACAGTAGTCATTATTGAATTACTCAATGTTGGCTATTCATGAAATTAGTTAAAAGCTCATGTGATTGAAAGTCATAATTCAACACAATAAAGAAATGTATAGATTATTGTTCAAGAACAACGATTAATAATATTGAAGTATGAGGAAATCATAAAATTTTCTCAAGCAACAAATCAACAGATCTCTTTACCAAACTCTACCAACTTTGATTTTCAGAAATCATGTGTGCAGTATTGGGATACGTCAAGTTAAGGACATGCTGTAATTATTGTATTTTTGAGAAAAAGTATATTGCTTATAAATATTGTACTCTTTTGCCTTCGTTAAATTTTTATCCCACTGAATTTTTCTTAGAAAGATTTTAATGAGGCATATTCATAGTATATAGTCATCTAAGGGGAAGTGTTATGATAAATATCGAGTAGGTGGATGACTATTAAATTTTGTTATTTAAATAGTTGGATGACAATTGAACTCTATCACTTTTACCCATTCAAGTAGAAGTCTAACTATTCAATTTTGTATCTATAAAAACCTTATTATGGTTTGGTTTTTCAAGTGATATAGAAATGAATACCAAATTCTCTACTCATATTATCTCTATCTTAATTATATATTTGTTCTATGTATTTTAGTATATTTTCTATTTATTTAAAACATATTTTAGTTAGTTTAAGAATAAAAATCACTTTTATAGCTTTATCCCTATATTAAAAGGAATATACATTGAAATTATTGAAGTTTTCAATCAAACGTACCGGTTAGCTTCACCTCAGGATCACAACCAAAATCTACAATAATTTTCCATTTTAATTTGTTAATAGTTTTTCATTTTTATAAATAAAATTAACATATAACTCTCAGTTTAGTTTAATTTTTTTAAGAGTTATTGAAATTCATCTGATTAAAAAATTATTATAAATATAAATATAATTAATTATCTTACTAATCATTTTAAAAATAGTTTAAATTATTTATAAATATAAAATTAGTCGCCAAGTGCGAATGAAATATTGTTGACAGATTTTTAGAAGGACGTAAATAATTGAGGGGTCAAAAAGACTAAATGAGCGGGCAAATATATGAAAATTTCTCTCTTCTCTCTCTCTCTTTTTTTTTTCACTATTAAGGATGAATATGGACCGGTTAAATAATTTATTAATAATTTTATTAATCAATCTATTAATTTCAATTAACCGTTATATCAGTTTTGATTTTTAACTCGATTTTTCGGATTAATTTATCGGTTAACCACTAAAATATTTTAACATATAAATTTAATAAATTATACAATTTGTAATATTATTTTTAGTTGTTAAAAATGCTTTAGAAATGAAAAAAAATACAAATTAAATACAATATACATTAAAAAACCAAAATAAAAATAAAATTTTTATAATTAATTATAAGAATTAAATATATTTAATATAAAATTAACAACAAAATGTTAATTATGCACATATAATGAATAAATAATAGTAATAAAAACATAATTTTAATGTTTATTAACTAAAAATATTTATTATAACAATATTTTAGAAAATTATATATCATAATATTTATAAATTATAAAAATATTGAAAAATATAAGTGCAAAATTCAAAGTATAATTTATAAAATATAGGGATAAGGTGCAATTTAGTCCTTAAAATTTGGCAAAATGTATAATTTAGGGCCTAATATTTTTTTTTTGTGCAATATCAAGCCTGATGTTTCTAAATTGGTGCAATGTGGATCCCACTGTTACGGAACCGTTAGCGGCGTGAGTTAACCGATGACGTGACGTATTAAGTGACATGTGACAGTCCAAGGAGCAAAACGTGGTGATGACATTGTAAGTAGATGACACATCAGAGACACGTGTACACATGTGCGTGGCACGTGACATGTTAAAATTAGGATAAAAAAAATCCAATCTCTTTAACCTTCCATTGATTTCTCCTAAAACCTTTAGTTGCCTTCCCTACCCCAACGATGATCTGAACTAAAGGGATAGTGTCAGATTCTTTGAAACGCCGATATTGTGGAGCATTGATGGTCGCCGTTGTATCTTGCACCACCGTGCGCCGTCGCAACTCGATTGAGAATCGAGCCCAAGGAGATAACCTTTTCTTCCATTTTCCCCTTCTTTCTTCCATTGTTGCTCCTGCTATTTCCCATTTTGTTTTGGCTTGTTCTACCTGCGATGGCAAGCATAAATGCCCTTACGATTCCGTCTCTGGTCTGCTCAGCCAGTTGGTAATAGTCTCATTTATCTTTTCCCCCTTTTTTTCATCTTGATCAACAGATTGCTGAACTCTGACTTTTTTCTTCTTCAGATCCTCAGTCTGGCTTTCGAGTTTCCGGGAATAGGTATCACACTTGAAAAGATAGCAAATGAGTCATTTGATGGGGACAAAAATGTAGTTTTCGAGGTGATCTTTAATCTCTTTCTGAAAGAAATTTATGATGCCATTCTTTCATCTACTTCCCAATAAAACTAATAATCAGGATAAGAAGTAAAGTTATGATGGGATATGCCATCGACTGGTTTTAAATTGGTTGAAAATGGTTGAAAATAGGGAGAAGAATGGAGTTTTGGATGGGATGTATAATCCACTGCTTCAAAATTGAAAGATAAACTGACCTTTTGAATGATTAATGGGAGTGAAGAGAAGGTAGATAATTAAGGAGTTTGATGGCAAAATCAGAAAGAAACCATTTTGAAAGATGGATTAAGAAAATAGAAATACGAAGCAAGTGAGAGAATCAGATGGACGAAGAAGATTGCTGAAAGTAAAGAACGAGAATAATGCAGTCGGTAAGTTTTTTGTTTTCGTAATTTGTTGGAATTTTCTAGGGAATGCATGGTGGTTAAAACTAGCTTCAATACCAAAACTGGCATTGAGTTCTACTACGATTTGCCTGAATGCGCTTCCTGCTTTCTTGATAAATATTGCAGATTTTCTTAATGCAGCTATTTCATTACAAGAAAACCTTTTTTTTTTTTCAATTCTATCGCTCATTCTATTACATAGGATACTCGAAGGATTAAGTTTGTCAGTGCAAAAATGTGTAATATAGCATAAAGATCAACATGTTGAAAAATTAGTTGAGAAAATTTATGGAAATGCGGAAAAATGAACTCAGTCAGTAATACATTTAGATTCCAATTGCATCAAGAAGCTGAACCCTGGTCCAATGGCACGCTCGACTGCCTTCTACATTACCTATGATGCAAAAATTATGTAAGAAAATGATTCATTTATATAAATAACAATAAGATTGTACAAGCTTAAAAATGAACCAATATTAACCAGTTTCGTATATAGATAATGTTCACCATGACACACTTCTTAATTCTGTAAGTTTATGTCATTTGACTAAACTCTTTATTTCCTTTAATGGTCCTTCATTGTGGCATTTTATTTACGGTTTCTTAATCTTTGTTTAGGCATGGTTTCATTCATAAAATATAATTTAAAAGAAGACTAAATATTACTTTTCTTAACGCATGCAGAGTATGGCTTAGGAGCAAAACCATCAATTGCTGGACATGTTTACAACTCTGTAGTGACCTTACTAGAGTTATTCACTAGTAAAAGTCCTGATGACATTTTAAGAATGACGGATTAAAATCATATTAGAATCCTTGTATCAGAATAAGAGAATCAAATTTTGTTATTAATAATCAAATTTTCTTATATAATTAATTTTGCAGCATTTGTTATTGGTAGTCAACTTAAATTTTTAAGTATGACTTGCTCTTTTTTCACTTAATAGATTGTTGAATTTTGACACTTTGAAGGTTGTGCTATTATTGTTTATGAAATGTGAATTGTAAATGACAGAATTCGTGTAATTCTATTTTGTTTGCTATTAAACATAGGAAATTAGCGACGGAATTTAGGCTATTAGCGATAATTTTTACTGTCGGTAAAGATATAAAGGAGCAGTAATTTTGACATTAGCGACAGACATAGGCTATTAGCGACGGTTTTTGCTGTCACTAATTTCCTTTCTTTTAACATATCACGTGCCATGCACGTGGGTACACGTGTTGCTGGCGTGTCATCTACTTGCCATGTCATCGCCACGTTTTGGCACCTGGACTGCCATGTGTCACTTAATGCACCACATCATCGGTTAACTCATGCCGTTAGTGGCTTTTTAACGGTGGGGGCCATATTGCACCAATTTAGAAATATTGAGTCCAACATTACACAAAAAAAAAAAAACATTAGGCCATAAATTGCACATTTCGCCAAATTTCAGGGACTAAATTGCACCTTATCCTTAAAATCCATATAGATCGGTTAACTATCGATTTTAAAAGTAAAAACTATAAACCTAAATTTTTGGTTCGATTAATCTAAAAATTGATTCGATTTTGGATCGATTTTTTAGTTAACCAAAATTTTGATTTTTTTTAACCCCTAATCACTATGACCAATTTCTCCTTATCTTTGTAATACAATTTGCCAAAATAAAAAAAATTGTTGTGAATAAAGAAAATACAAATAAAAAAATTGTTGTGAATATATATATATATATATATATTTATTTATTTATTTATTTATTTCTCTATCAACTGAACAATCGATAAATAGATATTTATAAGTACAAAATATATTTGTATATATAGCTCTTTATTTATATTAATATATTTTTGAATATTACTTAATTACTTATAATATGTTTTTAAAATGTAATATTATAAATTCCAATTTAATTATTTGATTTTAGTAATTTTTAGTTATCATTATATTTATCCTCAAAAGTTTATATAATTATTAAAATATATCCAATTATAAAAAAATATATGTTATATTATAATTGAATTTATGTTATTTATATGCATAAATTTATTGGGCCATTAACTTTAATAAAAAAATATAGGAAAAAGGTACTAAAATACCCCTAATATTTTTTCAAAGTAGCTTAAATGCCCTTTACCTTTTTCTGGGAGCAAAAATGATCCTAAACCTGATAAATTAGTACTAATTTGCTCCTAAGTTACTGTTCTGTCAGGTATACAGGTAAAAATGATGAAATGGCATATAAGGGGTAAGGGACTGGATGATGTGGTTGGAGTCAACGACATGTCATTGCCAACTCAGCACCATATAAGATTGGTACCTAATTATATTATTTTTTAACCCTTTAAAATATCTTACTTTTTTGTTTTAACTCTTTTTATTCCTGATTTACGGTCTCCTCATTTGTCTCCTTATCGATTTCTCCCACCGACTCCATCGACCTCGCTTTAAGCTGTGTCGACATTGCCTGATCTCCACTGTCTTCTCTTCCATCTGTGTCGACTTCTCTTGTTTTTATTCTGGTAAGACATTCTCTCTAGGCTTGCAAGTAAAGTGTCTGAGTTCTTCAAATCGATAACTTAGAAACTGCCGTTCCTTAGATTTGAGCTGAACAAATATGTTGGATAAAAAAAATTTTTGTTGGGAAGAGTGGTAAACCTATTTTGCGGGAAAAGCTATTTGAAGGAAAAAGGACGGAGGGAAAGGTAAAAGCTAAGCTCATTTATTCTTATCCTTTATTATTCTATGGTCCCTTGCTCTTTACTGTACTTTGGAAAATTGCTTGATTTTTTAATTGGTTATTTAGAAACCCTAGGTTAATTTGTCATTCAACAATTCACTATTTTTGGTCGTTGTATGCATTTGCTTTCATATGTGGGGTATGTTTTATGCTTGATAACATTATTAATAAAAATAAAAAAATTAAGTTATTTTTTTCTCGAATATGGTTGTATGTAGGTTGTGTGGGAAAATGACAAAGACTGTAGGGTTTGAGTTATATTATAATGGAATTTAGAAAATAGATATTGAGTTAAGTTATGATGGTGTAAAAGTGTATTGTGTTGAGAGCTGTGATGTGGACAAACTGAGTTTTTTTATCCTAAGAATATATTTATTGAGAAAACTCAGGAGATAGATAGCAAGTTTTTTTTTGTGGAGATTCCAATGGGCTTTTATACTGATAAGTATGCAAGCATTGAGAGTGAGTTTGATGTATTCAAGCTATTGGATTTGATACGCATTTATGATGAGTTCAAAGTAATTAAGTTGTTTTCAGTTGTTGATGTTGCTTAAGTTCTATTGCCAATGCTTGCAAGTATGTTTTTTTGATATTAGGAAGGACATGTATAATGTAACAAACAATGTTGATGAATAATGTAATATGCTTGCAAGTATGTTCAACAATGGGGCTAATGAAGAAGAAACTTTGGATGAAAATGTACATGTTAATGGGGCTGATGAAGATGAAGTTGATGTGAATAATGGGAATGATGAAAATGATTCTTCCGATAATGATGTTGATAAACTTGGAGAAGTTGACCTTCCCTTTCTTGAAGATGAGGAGTTTGAGATTATAAGAAGAGAAAGAAGAAACAACCGTTATACAAAAGAAAATTTGATTAAGCATATACAAGTTGAAATGACATTTAAAGACATGAAAGAAGCTCGAAAAGCGATGAACATGTATTCAATTTACAATGGTTTTGGCTTGAAGGTTAAGAATGCTGACAAAAGTAGGACTAGATATGTGTGTGAAAAGGGATGCCCTTTTTACTTGCTTATTAGTAAGGACAATCAAGGTAGCGGTGTTAAAATGAAGACCATTAATGAAGATCATGAATACCTTACGTATTATGACAATCTAAGGGCCACTAAGAACTTCTTAGCAAATTATCTAAGGCAAACTGTCCAAGAAGATCCATCAATTAATTGTTAGATGCTACGAAAAAAAGTTAGGGATGAGTTGAATGTAAATGTAAATGAAGCTAAGATCAAAAGGGCTAAGATGATTATACTTAAAACAATAAAGGGGCGATATAAGGAAGAGTTTAAAATAATTGGTCACAAAGATAGAGAGGTGATGAGATGAAGAAGTACTTTTGGATTTGTGCATGGTCATCCTATCATGAAGAGTTTATCAATAATATAAAAATTCTAGGGGGAATTGAGAAGAAGGTAGTTGAAGATTTGTTGACATACAATCCAACAAATTGGTGTAGGGCATATTTCACCTTCAAGAGTAAATCATCAAGTGTAGATAATAATGTGGTGGAGAGTTTTAATAGCTGGATCCTA
Organism: Excoecaria agallocha; assembly: GCA_037975025.1. Classification (NCBI taxonomy): domain Eukaryota; kingdom Viridiplantae; phylum Streptophyta; class Magnoliopsida; order Malpighiales; family Euphorbiaceae; genus Excoecaria; species Excoecaria agallocha. The sequence continues at coordinate 47,485,085 of CM075807.1, read as the reverse complement.
AAGGCTAGACATAAACCAATTATCCGAATGCTTGAGGAAATTAAGATTAAAACAATGACTAAGATTTCTAAGTTATCTAGCCAGTGTTCTAAGTGGCCTAAACAATGGTCACCAGCTTGTCTAAAAGTGTATAAGGACAATAGAGACATAGCACATAGGTATAAGGTTGAATTTAATGGAGCTAATGGATATGAAGTTAGTGAAAGAGTTGATAGACATACCATTAAGCTTGACTTGCAGACTTGCACATGTAGAGAGTAGGACCTCACAAGAATCCTATGTCCCCATACGTTAAGTGCTATGAACCACAGCAAGTTGGATCCAATGAAGTACATTTCACATTATTATAGCAAAAGAAACATGCATTAACATTTATAAATACAAATTAGAGGCAGTAAGGGGGCAACGTTTTTGGAGAGTTGATGAATTTGAAGCAATTGAACCTCCACCATATGTTAAGCAAGCTGGCAAGCCCAAAAAACAAAGAAAAAAGGAGAAAAATAAACCTAGAAGAGTTGGATCAGTGTAAAAAATGTCTAAAGCAGGATTCGGGCAAGGATGTGGTAATTGTAAAGAGTTTGGTCACAAGAGGTCTAATTGTAAAAAGGTAAGAATAAAATGTCTTATTCAGGATTGATTTAAAACTTATAAATACTAAATTCTAACTCAAATATATTCTTGTCTACAGGATACAAGCTCGACATCAACAACAAGCAATGATATTCAAGGTCTTATAGAGACTGAAGATCATACCATAACTGATGATCATACCCAAACTCAAGGTCATACCTAGACTGAAAATGGGTAGAGTCAGATCTCACAATGGTTAGGAATATTTAATGTCCAAAAAAGAATATATGTGACAAACAACAAATCGGGTCAAGGCTACAGTTATTTCTATTATCCTGAAAATGGTATTGCTACTTCCCATGTAAGTTCAAAAAATGTTCAAAAAATTTAGTTATACGAACTTGTGTTTTTTTGTGTCTTTGATGTGAATTAAATCTACATTTATATCAGCAAGGTGACTCTCTTAGCATTTTAATTGATGGTGATGAAGAGAGCCAAATTGATCCACATATTCAACCAGATGTAAATACTAGATTTCCAATACCTAGTGAGTCAGAAACCAAGATTGCGAAAAAGAAATTAAACAAATGAGGTCCAATAGGAGAAATGAGTATACCTTTTGGTTTGAGCAACAACAGGGGACTTGCAAATTTTCCTTTCAAACCAACTGCAAAAGGAAAGGAAAAGATCTCACAATGGTTAGGAATATTTAATGTCCAAGAAAGAATATATGTGATAAACAACAAAGTGGGTCAAGGCTGCGGTTATTTGTATGACCCTGAAAATGGTATGGTTATTTCTTTTACTTCCATTGCTCTTGGACACATTTCACTATCTTCCTATCGAAAGAACTTGTAATTTGTATTCTGCATAAAAATGAATAAATGTAAAATAATAAAGGTCGACATAGAACAACATAAAACACCATTTAAAAAGATTACAACTTACATCAACAAGGAAATCGGGGCATCGATGAAATCTTCTTCCTGGATTCATTACACTCTAAGATTTAAGCAAAATTGCCCTTCTCCTGCATCTACAAAAATACTGGGGATTGTTCCCATCCACTAGACTACTTTTGTGATTAACGCATCATTGTGCAGAATTAACAGATGCCATGTCTAGGGTTCACAAGGAATCAAATGTTCTGAAATAATAAATAAAAAGGATGTCGAGAAATAGGCAAACCATGGGCAGACCACATTAAAGATCAGGCGAGGTCGACGAAGCTAGAAGAGAGGTCGATGGAGACGGCTGAGAAATCGGTAAGGAGATCAAATGAGGAGACTAAAAATCGAGAAGAAAAGAAGTGAAACCAAAAAGATGAGATATTTTAGATGGTAAACAAAATTAAAGCACCAATCTGATGTGGCGCTGAGTTGATGATGACATGTCGTTGACTCTAGCCATGTCTTCCAGTCCCTTACCACTTATATGTCATGTCATCATTTTTACCTGTATACTTGACGTAACAGTAACTTAGGGGCAAATTAGTACCAATTTATCAGGTTTAGGGTCATTTTCGCTCCCCAAAAAAGGTAAAGGGCATTTAAGCTACTTTGAAAAAATATTAGGGGTATTTTAGTAACTTTCCCAAAAATATAATATAAAGTAGAACGACTACATGTTGACAAAATAATAATGTAATCAAAAGCACATAACCCATAAAATGTGGTTTCACTTTCACAGGTTTACCTTCACAACGCTTTAGACATTAAATAACTAAATCTAAATCCATCATTAAAATCGAATATGTTTAGCTTTTTTTGATTTGTCAAAAAAAGGAAATTTCTATGATTTTTTAATTTTATTTTTTATTTAAAGAAGATGACTACCAATTTTATGCTTTCTAGTAAATCCTAAAATTTAATAAGAGAGATGAACCATATGGTGGGGATGAAATGGAAGCTATACTGAAGCGATAATGCCTACGATACCCGATGGGATGAAATGAGGAGAAGTCCTATAAAAAAAAGGGGGTTTTAGAGTCTTGGATTGAGAGACTACGATGAAAAGAAAGAGTCTAACCTATCTTATGTGAGTAAAGACTTGGTATTTTTAAAAGGAGTTTAGAGCCATTTGAGTAGTTTAGTAAAGTGTTAGAATATGTGTTCAACAATGTGATATTCAGTAGGTGATGGATAAGATGATGCTGTGTGTTAGTGAATCGTTAAAGATTGAGCCTTGTTAGTCTAAATGGACAACCTTATCTTCTTAATTTGCATGCCTGCTTATTCATTCATATACCAAGCCTTCAAGAGAGCTGGGTTTGAGCCCTTTTGGCCCATTTGTTTAGAGAACTTTTTTCCTAGCCTGAATTGGACTTGAGGCTGTTGGGTTGAGTATAGCAATTTGGACACTATGAGTTCCAAAATTTAGATATTTCAGCAATAGATTATAATTAGTAATGCAAGATTATTGATGGAATCAATAATAACTCTTGACTTTGTAATTAATGGAGTGAATAATGTTTTATTAATTAATGTGTTTGGTATGGAAATTTTAATGTTCTTTTAAAGAATATGAGCAATATGTTAAATGAAACTTATTTTCACCAAATCTAGGGTTAATTATGTCTGTGGTCATTGAATTTTTAGACTTATAAACAAATGGTCGCAATAAAATAATTTATAATAAAAATATTATTAAAATTTTATTTTGTTTCAATTAAAGTAAAAATAATCTGAAAATTAATTTTTTTATGTCATTGGAGTAACAGTTAAGTATGACACATATGATTATCACGTCATTTTATGACTAATTACTTTATAAGTTGAACCGCCAGATTAAAAAAAGTGTCACATCATCATATAAATACAAAAAAATGACTTGTACAGAAAGAGAAAAAAAATTTAAATAACTAATTATGATCTATTTGTAGAGTTAATTAGTGTTAAAGTGATATGACAATTATATGTGACCTGTTTAACTGTTATTCTGATAACATAAAAAATTATTTTTATATTATTTTTACTTTAATTGAAATAAAATATAATTTTAATAATTTTCGTATTACAAATTATTTTATTATAACCATTTGGTTATAAGTAATAAAATTCGATGACCATGGACGTAATTAATCCCCAAATCTGTTCACAACATAAAGAAATTATTATGGTATAAATATAACATTTTGATTCTCTAATCAATTTGCAGATTAAACAAAAAACTGAACAATGTTAAACATATTATTGTAATAAGTTTTTTTTTCAAAGATTATTTTATTTTGGAATTTTTTAATGCTATTAGCATAGAAAGCGTAGTTTAAGAGTATGTATTCAGTATATCAGATGTATCATATGTTAATACATATTGATTGTTGAATTAAAAAATAATATTTTAATTTTTTTTATCAAATTATTTATATTGGATACATTTAGTATGTCTGACATATTTGATAGAATGTTACTATTTTTAGATAGATATTAATTAATATTTATTGCTTCAATTTATTTATGATGGACTTGACAATTTTTTTTTTTTTTGCTTCGAACTTACTCGAAAATAATGATTTGAATTAAAAAACAATTTGAATGATCTAAAGAATTTAGAGTCAAACCTGACCCGAATTCGTGACCGAATTTAATCAATTAAATTTTATATTATATTATATTTATTTATAAATTACAGTTTATATATATATTAACACCACACTATTTTATTAATATCTCCATCTCAATTTTATATTAAAATTAAATTTAATTTAAAAAAAATCTAATTGTTTGTGAGCTGCAAAAAAAATAAAATAAAAGAAATAAAAGAATGAAAATGGAAAATAATAATTAAATTTCATATAATGTATATTATATTTCACTATTTATTTATTTATTTTCATTTTTTTTGGATCTTTGTATGCTTCATGTCATAATCTTTTATTATTTTACTGCTGAAGAGTCATCTATCATTTTACATTGCCGATGCCGTTTAGTCATGCTCTTTCAATTCTTTTTTTATCAAATCATAGTATTTTAAATTTAAAAAAGAATGTAACGTTTTAAAAACTTTAAATTTGTAAGTAGTACATTCCAGACCATCAATAATAGTTTTCAAAATGAATAATTTTTATTTGGTGGACGATTATTGATTATTGAAGGTCTATCCCCATGCTTTAATAATATAAACGTGAGAAGTATATAAAATCTAGAACATCTAGGTCCATCATTAAACAATAATAAATAAATAATTATTAAATTTATTCCATGCTTCATGTGGCTTAAAAAAAAATCATATGCTTGGCACATCGGGACTTTTTTAATATTAATGTATTTTAAAAAAATAATTATAATTTTGGAGTATTTGGAAAACTATTTGAGAATATGTAGTGTTTTTGTATTTTCGCAGTCCTTTTCTGCGGAATTGGATTGGGCTCCACACACACTCTCTCTCTCTTTGCCCTTTCTCTCTCTCTCTCACCCACATTCTCACTCTCCCTCTCACTCACTCTCTCAACCCCTCTCTCTTCCATGTTTTCCAAAATTATTATCATACTTAATTTTATAATTAATTATCTATACAATTCTACAAACAAATAAGAAAATATTTTTTTGAAATAAAGTGAGGTAAAAATAAAAGAACTCCAAGTGGAAATTGCTTTAAGAATAAAATTTAAAACAAACTCATAGTTTAAAAAAAATGACAGTAGGATAAGAAAAAGAGAGTATAGTAGTTGGTAATTATTATCAAATATTCAAAACTAACAATAAGTTAACTTGTCATGAAAATGACTTTATTTAATAAATCTTCTTCGTATACCGTATGTGAAATTGATATTTTATTTTATTTTTTTTTTAAATTTCATAACCAACCAAACTAAGTATAAAATAAAACTTACTGCAAACAGATAGTCCAGTTTTAATTATAACTTGTCAAGTACAACAATTTAGACCTTTATTCCAATTTTCAGAATTAAATCAAATAAAATATGATAATAATATATATTAGATAATGAAGAAAATAAAAAATAAAACTTAAAACTTGTATATCATCCAAAAAAATTCTAAGGGTATGTTAATGAAGTCATGAAAATGTTGGAAGATAAAGAGCAATCGAAAATATAAGAATAATTACGGCACACAAAAAGGTGGGATAAGAGTGGGAGAGTGAGAGAGTAGGATGAGAGAGAGAGAGAGGGAAAGAGAGGGGCTCAATCCAATTTTTCAGGAAAGGATTGCGGAAATGCAACAAAATCAAATATTCCTAAATAGTTTTCCAAATACCCTAAAATCTTAATTATTTTTTAAAAATACATTAATATTAAAAAAGTCCCAGCCACATCCTTGCTGCTTGCCTTACACGGTTATACCTCCATTAGTTTACTAAACCTCGTTTAAAAGAGTGGCTTAGAATAAATTAATGAAAGAGAGTTGACATCAATTGTCCAACCGACTATCCACCCGAGACAAAAATAATATTTTTTTCAGGCTATAAATTGTCTCATTTTAGACAAATCTGATAATCGAATTTGAAATAAAGACAAGTTTATTTAAAATGTTTAAAACTAAAATTAAAATTCGAATCACGATTTTACAGTAAATAGTGATATATTTGACCAAAATTTGACCGGTGATCATAGTTAACCCGAGATATTAAAAAAATAAAATTTACCAATATGATAAGTTTTATATGATGTGAATAATCTATTTTAAATAGAGAGATAAAAAAAGTTAAATTTGATCCGGAACACTAAACAAAGTCAAAATCGAATCAGGTAAATATAAAACCGAATTTGATATATTGAACAACTTATAGTTTGACTTTTTCAGATTTTGTCGATTTGTCAGTCCTATTTATTATTTAGAATCTGATTCAAATTCGTCCAAAAAATAAGCAATCTGGTTCAAAAACAAACAGTGATAAAAAAAATTCTGAAGTGACCCAAAATCCGATCCATTGCTTCATCCGATCTGTTTGCCAAGTTTAATTTACTGTGCACTCGGAACTTATTTTTGTGTGAAGCCTTTGTCTTTGGAAAATTCTATGCTCCTTCACAACTTCAATTTTGGACCTCTTTTCTACTCAATGTCACCATCATCTGGAACGGTTTATTCCACCTTTGCTGGTCCATTTACATTGGAGAGTCTAAGAACAGACTTGTTTTTGATGATGTGGTTTCATCGGCTGCTTCTGTTTGACAACAATGTTATAGTTATTATCAGCACTTCGAGGAAGCAAACTCTAAACACCAAGTTGCCTTACCTTGTGGTTTGCAACCTCACGCCTGGCAAGCACCTTCTGTTCAGCTGCTCAGAATTAATATGTTTGCTTCTGGAAGGAATTGGTTGTGGGAAGAGTGACACCCATTGCATCAACTAAAAAACTTGGCAATGAAATCAACACTTCTATTTCTCTCTCTCTCTCTCTCCCTATACTCATGTTTGACATCCACACTCCAATTTCTCATTTCTTTGCAGCCGAGACTGAATTCAGTTAACCAAGAGAGAGCAAAAGTAAGTACAAGTCTTATCATAAAAACTATTCCACAAGCAATCTTTTTCCTAAGAAAATTATTTGAGAGAATTATTAAAAATTTAATCATGTTGATAATAATTATTAGAAATTTGACAATCCAAAATCTCCAGCGAAACAAGTTGATTTGATGCCACCTCAAAATCCAGCTGCCTCTACTCTAATCACAACCAACTTTCTTATTGGCTTCATCGGCCTTGGTCCCACTTTTATGGGCTTCAATTAAACCACACTTCCAACTTCATACGGCTTCAATAAATCACTCTCCAACATACTAGTCTATAATTTCATTAATTACTCTCACCAAAAAAGTTATCTTATTGGGCCATTACAGTTATTTAATGATACAAGATCTATAATAAAATTCGAATAATGATAGTACTCCTACTTTGTATGAAAATGAGAGAGGGGTTTAATTATTATTTAAAGATAGAAATAGAGTTACATACCAAAACATCCCAAACAATTTTTATTTTTAATCAGAAAGATTATCCCAAACAATTGGAGAATTGTAATCAATTTGAGCAAATACATGCCAATTTACAAATATACCAATGCATGCTATCTGAACTCACCCAACTTAGCAATGTCTCTAAGCACAAACTTCTGAATTTTACCGGTCGAAGTTTTCGGCAATTCATCTGTAAACACCACTGTTTTGGGGACCATGTAGTGGGGCATCTTCTCCCTACAGAAATCAATTATCTCTTTCTCACTCGGTTTTCGACTCACTCCATCTTTCAAACTCACAAACGCACAAGGGGTTTCGCCCCAGAACTCGTCCGGCCGCGCCACCACGGCCGCCTCATTCACCGCCTGATGAGTGTACAACACAGACTCAATCTCCACGCTGCTTATATTCTCTCCGCCACTAATAATCACATCTTTGGATCGATCTTTAATCTCTAAATATCCATCTGGATGCATAACCCCAAGATCTCCGGTATAAAACCACCCATCATCTTTCATACATCTTGATGTTCCATTTGGGTCTTTCAGATAACCTAACATCACACATCCCCCTTTTAATACAACTTCGCCGATCGATGATCCATCTCGTTTAACGCTTGATCCGGTGTTTGGATCCACAACATCTATCTCTGTGAATCCAGCAATTTTCACTCCCTGTCTTGCTTTCAATCTCGCTTTTTCGCTCGCTGGAAACTTGTTCCATTTCGGTTTCCATGCGCACGATACCACTAGCCCCGCCGTTTCGGTTAACCCGTACCCATGACTCACCACGAAACCTAATGACTCTGTTCGGAATAGCACGGCGGCTGGCGGAGGAGCTCCGGCGGTTCTAATATGAATTGGGGTTCGGAGAGGCTCATTATTGGGAGAGTTTGTTAGCATGTTTAGTACCACAGGTGCGCCGCACATGTGAGTGACACCATGACGCTTGATCAAGCCATAGATTATTGATGCGTCGAATTTGCGGAGGCAGATGTTGGTGCCACCTACGGCAGCTATTCCCCACGGGAAGCTCCACCCGTTAGCATGGAAGATGGGTAAGGTCCATAAATAAACGGGTTGGTTTGGAACAGCCCAATCAACTAATGATCCGACAGTGATGATGTAAATCCCTCTGTGACAGTGTACAACACCTTTAGGAGACGAGGTTGTACCCGATGTATAGTTCAGTACCATCGGGTCCCACTCTCTTCTGGGCTGGACCCACTTGAACTCAGGATCTCCTTTCTCCACCATCGATTCGTAAGTACAGCAAAAATCAACGGTCAATGTTGATAGTTCAGGCGCTTCATCATCATCAGTGATGAGGACGAGGATTGGACGTGTAACACAAGGCGGGAACAAAGAGAGAGCTTCAAGGATGAGAGCACGTGATTGACAGTCAACGAAGACGAGCTTTGATTCACTGTGGCGCAGGAGATTAGATACAGTACAGGCGTCGAGACGAGTGTTGATGTTGTTGAGGATGGCGCCGGACATGGGAACGGCGAACTGAAGCTCGTACATGGCGGGGGTATTGGGAGCAAGAACGGAGATGACGTTGCCGGGGGAGAAGCCGTTGGATGCTAAAGAGGAAGCAAGCTGAAGACATCGACGGTGGGTTTGAGACCAGGTGTAAGTGGTGTTATTATAGATGATTGATGGGCAATCACCGTAGACAATTGCAGCCCTTTGTAGAAAGCCAAGGGGAGTTAAAGGGGAGGAGTTAGCCGGGTGTGGGTTAAGCTGATCGATGTTTGGGTTATGAGATTGAAGAAGTAGAACAGAAAAAGTGTGCGTAGATTTTTGTAATGGAGAATGAGATATAAGGGTGATGAACGAGTACGACTTTGGCAATATAATATAGCCTCTCAAATGAGATTTCTTATTAGTTTGAGGCGCTATCCTTGGGTGTATCGGAAGTTTTAACATTTCTTATTAGTTTTAAATTAATATGAGACTTTATTTAAATTAAAATGGCCTCTAGCATATATATATATATAGCCCCTCAAACTTGTACGGTACAAGTTAAATTTTAAAAATTTAAATTTGGTATGGACCCTGAAAGAAAAAATAATTATTTTAAAAATTTAAATTTGGCATGGACCCTGAAAGAAAAAATAAATGTTGTTAGCTGATTATGAAAAAGCTGTCATCGTAAGAGTGAAGAATCACTGTTAAAAACTCCTCGATTTCACCGTATGTCGGCCTCCTCTCTCTCTCTCTCTCTCCCTCTATCTCCTCTCTATCTTTTTTTTTTTTTTCATTACTCCTTACCTTTAAATTATTAGGCGTCATGTCCTTTTTTTTTCTTTTTTTAATCATTTCAAAATGATAAAATAATAGAAACTTTTTTTTACGAATAATGTAAATTGAAAAGTTATTTATAAAAATAGAGTGGTTTTGGTTTTATTTATAAAATAGGAGTAGTTTAGGTTAATTTCGTAGTAATTGACTACAATATTTGATACGCGTGAGTCTATTGACGAAGAACGAAATATTTACTAGATTTTGTACACATGTACCAAGGAGGATATCGAAATCATCTAATTCTGTAGCTGCCACTTACGGGATCAGAGTTTGATTTCATAGGCTCTCTCAACGGGGTTGCCTCAATTAAATAAAATTATTTTCCATGAAGCAATCCAAAAGAGCAAAACCCTTAAAAAGGTTAATTCCTTTTCTTTGAATATTGCCATTAACATCACATACTAACTGGAGAATCTTATTGAAATAAAATGACAAACAAAACCCTAACTTTTTATTTTTATTTTATATTAAAAAATTTCGTCTTTTATATGAGAGAAACAGTTTGGTCATTTCACCTATCCTAACCCTAGGTATAAAAGATTTTTATCCTCCCTTGCTCCTGTCATTTGTGCCGCATTCTCTTCTCCTTCACACCATATTTTGTTCTTCTTTTTCTTCTCCTATCTTCTCCTCCTTTCTCTCATACACAATCGTTTTTGTTTTCTTTTTTTGTTGTTACTCAATATAGGATTAAAAAGATCTATCTTCTTCTATTTTTTATATTTGTTATTATTTTTTCTTTGTAACAGATCATATATTTCAATTTCATGTTTTGTTTTTTTGGATAAATGCTTCCATTCTTCTTCCTCCCTTTCTATTTTTTGTTTTTAAAATTATTTTTCTCATTTTGATTCAGAGCAATTTTTTATGTTAAAAAAAAACGAAAGTGAATAAAGAAAAAAAACATATTATATGAAAAGTGATGCTAGTTTCTTCCGATTTTGATAATAGATCGAATCAATTTACTAACTGATTCGGATAGTTGAATTTGTCATAATTGTAAGAGCAGTATTGATGTTAATGTTAGAACGTGACATTTTATTTCAATAAAATTCTCATATTGGTATGTGATGTTAGTGGCAATATTCAAAGAAAAGGAATTAACCTTTTTAAGGGTTTTGCTCTCTTGGATTGTATCATGAGAAACAATTTTATTTAATTGAGGTGATCCTGTAGGGAGAGCCTACGGGATTAGACTTTGACCCTTTAGTCAATTATTACGGAATTTGACCTAAACTACATCAATCCCATAAATAAAACTCCAAACACCCCCCATTTTTATAAATAATTTTTCAATTCATATTACTAATAAAAAAGCCCCAAAATAATACAAGTTGTTTCGATGTGATATTTCATATTACGCTTATCATACCCAGGCTGCTTAATTATCTCGGTATTTTTAGTGTCTAGTTCTACTACTGATTGTTTTTATAAAAATAAAAATGTGACAATTTATTACTAATCATATAATAGTGAAAATATAAAAATACTTAAATAAATACTGTTTTTCAAGAATAGTAATGATGTAAATTATTCTGTTCAAAACAAATACTGTTTTTCATAATCAACCAACATTTCTTATTAGTTGTACTCGTTTTTCATTAGCTTTTTAAACTTTATTTTCCTTTTAACCTTTTACTAGGAGTGTGCATCGGTCGGGTTCGGGTGAACCCAAACCCAATTAACTCGAAATCCAAAATTTTTATATTTTATTCACTCGACCATACCCTATATAAATATCGAACCTATATCCGATTAACCCTTTTTTTTCGGGTCCGACCCGAATAATTCGATTAACCCAATTTTTTTTAATTTATATATTTAAATTAAAATCCTAAATTAATACAAATAAGTAATATTAAATGTCATAAAAATATTTTAAAAATACAATAAACTAACAGTTTTAAAATTATATTAAATATATATTATATATTAATTAATATTGTAAAAAAATTAGTTTTTTTATTTATATATTTAAAAAATTGGGTTCGGGTTAGTCGGGTTCCGCCCGAACCCAAAGTATACATAATATCAAAAATCAAACCGACCTAATTAATCCCACCGAATTGTTCGGTTCGGTTCAAGTTGATCGAATTGATCGGATTGGTTCGATTTTTTCACACCCCTACCTTTTATACTTGGCTGAATTTAGAATTTTTAACTCTCTATTTTGTCTTTTTTGACTGGTAAATTTTATTTTGATACCTGAATTTCTTTTTTTTCAATTTTATCATTTTAATCATCAAATTATTTTTTATTCTAATTAATGTAAATCTAATATTTTTTTTATTAAAATTGCTTTCTTTTGCATTTCTCTTTTTGGAGTTCTGTCTATTAATTCATTATTATATAAAACTCTTATTTGTTCATCAATTTCTTCTATTATATCTTCAATATCTTCTATACTACTTAAATTTAATAAACTTAAATATTCTCCAAATTTTTCTATTATGCTCATTATTTAAAATTCTGTTCCAGATTATCTTTGATATATAATAATTTTTGTAGTTTTTCTTCACTATATTTAAGAGCATTTTCTAATACTTTTATGGTGTTTTTATTTACGTTTATACACAATAAATAATTAATACTATTTTTTTAGATGCTCTATATTTTTTCTCTCTTTTAACTCTCTATCTATTTTTTCTTTAGTTGTTTCTTGTTCTTGATTCATCTAATTTTCGTTTTATTTTAAATTTGCTTTATTTATCTCTTCCGTTATTTTTTTTCTATATCTTTTTCTAATTCTTCTTTTATTTCTTGTAATATAGTTATCTTATATTCTTTTTCTAGATTATTTAATTCTATAAATATATATTCATTTTCAATATCTCTCATTTTATCTGTATAATATTTTATTTTTCTGTCATTTTTAAGCATGCCTTAAATATTATTTCACAAGTTTCTTTCAAAATTAAACTTAACATTAAATATCCATATTATTCATCTTCTAGATATGATATTGTTTATATTTCCTCTAAATATATTTCATATAATGATCCAGTAACTTCATTATTATAAATAATTAATTCATAATTAATTTCTAGATTATTTTTTATCCAATTTTTACTCATATTTTGTTCTTATTTATCAATAAATGCTTCTAAACTCTGATACTAGTATAGTGTGGAATTTTTTTAGATCTTATAGATTTGAGGATGCATGGCAATAATTGATCACATTAACCAAGTTACTCTTTGGACCAGTCGTCCGCAGATCAAATTATTTCAGCCTATATACCTTTAAATTAAATTATATATTTCTTTTACTTTATTTATCCTAATATTATACCTTTTTTTGAAGTCCAATAAATCATTTATTTATTTTTTTATTTATTAGATATTTTAAACTTTCTATTTGTTCATATCCTGGGGAATAATCAATTCCTTCTATTAAAATTATCTCATTTTCTAATTTATTTAGTTATGCTTTATGCATTCTTATTTCTATTTTTAGATGATTTATTCTATAATCAATTTTTTTTCATTAATTCTTTATACTATCCATTACAATGACTCTAAAAATTTAACAATTTCATTTTTATGCACATTCTTTCTTTTCACCTTTTCTTTAAATTGCAATCTTTCTAAAAAAATAGAATTGAAAACTAGTACCATAAAAGTCAGGGTTTCAATATATCTTATAATTTTTTCTTCTTTGGGTCCACTATACTTCCTTTATTGCTGCTTGAATTAATTTGTCAATGATTTTTAATAACTGTTCACCTTTAGACTGTAGACATTTCGGGTTGATCTTAGCTTTCTACAAACAATACCTTTTGCCCTTTCTTTACACAATGACAGGCTTGTATCACTAGGAGATGCTACTAAAAATGTTTCAGCAAGCAACAACAAATTTTTCATAAATGGAATTTGATAGAAAAATTTCTAGGTGCATGAGTGATTTGACTTTCCAAGTTTATCATATTTAGCTTCCTATATTTCTTAGAGGATTAAAATGCTAACTATTAAGGTTACTCAGAAAGAATAGATGAAGTTTTTATAATTCCATAGATTTTATTTCAAAAGTAAAGAAGATTACAAGAGTTTTAGACTCAGAGTAAGTAGGCAAAACATAAATTGTGAACTTAAGCCTTACCTCTCCTGAATACAAAGTGGATTTTGTTAGAGATGGTACCCTGCCTCTATTACATCATTGATTACATAATTATTTTTGTCTGTATTCCTGAATTATTGCCTTATCTTTCTTTTTTTTAAAAGAGGTCTAGCTCCACTAAGTCATGTTCCCTTCTTGTATTCTCCACCATAGATTCCTTCTTTAGTGTTTTTTTAAAAAGCTATCAATTAGCTTTTGTCATTGGTAGACTTCCTTCTAAGATTTCGTTTAGATAACCTTCAAAAAGATAGTTCTGATGCCAATTAGTGGACGAATTAGTGATCAAAACATCCCTTTGATAGCTAATATAATATTTTTTCCATCACTTAACCTTTCTTTTATTCTTCAAATGACCATCTCAATATTCTTTATTCTCAATCTGGTAGATTTTTTATTATTAATGAATGAAGAATAAATGTCCTCTATTCATCTGGAATAATTTCCTGCCTTGTAGTTTCCATGTTGATGATTGTTTCTACCAATATCTTTATATTCCTTTTGTCATCCCATTACGGAATGATACTCAAAGTTCTTATATATATTTTTGCTCCTTTGGTAATTTCATTAAAGATTTCAATTTGAGATTTAATTACTTTCGGTAAATATTTAATTTCTTATAAATTTTGTTCGGGATAAATAGTATGAACTAATCCAAAATGATACAATTTATTTACAGTTCTAGAGTCAGCTCATTTTTGGATTCTTGCTTTGTTATAGGTTCCATTTATTGGAATTGTGCTAATTCCAATAACATTTGTGAATTTAGATAAATATTGTAGAGCTTTAATAAAGTCTACTTCCTATTGCTTTTTCTGTTCTGAGGAATTGATCTTTGATCTTTCGTCATCATTCCATAACTTTATAGATTGGGATAGATCATTTGGAGTCATCAACCTTGATTTGATATTCTCCATAAATGTGGATGCCATAGATTTTTGGGTAGATGCCAAAGTTTGATCAGAACTGTCTAAAAATTAAATAAATATTCTTATTAATAGATTTCTCGATATATCATTTTCTAGCTCCCTTTTAGTTGTAGTACCAAGGATCATCATTTTTTAGGGGTTAGAACTTCCTGAGCTAGATTTCTTTTAGCGAATAACCACCTGAACATAGTTCATAGATACCTGATTTATCTCATTATCTAATTCTAGAGAATGAAATATATTTTTCTGTAAATTTTTAAATTGTTGTTTAATCTCATTCTCTAGAATCTGGATATGAGATATAAATTTCTTTATAAATTTCATTACTTCCTTTTTCTCTACAGAGAGCTTGGATATTCTCTCTACACTTTTTTCCATTATATTCCTACAATTCAGGTGTTAATAAAATAATTTTTTGGTCTACTGAGTAAATCTACTAATATATTATCTTTTCTTAGAATATATTCAATATCAAAATTAAAATCAGCGAAGTACTCTTGCCATCCCATTTTTCTTCTTTGAGCTAGCTTTTCATTATAGTTTTTTTTTTGTAATAAAGGATTTTACTTGAGTGTTATTTATTTTTACTATAAATTTCTTAGGTAATAAAACTAGTTCAAATTTTTCTATTGCATATTTTTCTGCTAATAATTTTTTTCATTACTATGGTAATTTTTTCAGTATTAGTAAATATTCTTGATGCATATATATATATATATATATTTCTTTTCATCTTTAAGTTTTAGAATTGCTCCCCAATAATCATCCAAAGCATCTATTTCTAACCTTAGCTCTTCATTTTCTTCTGGTAGGGGTAGCTTTGTTAAATTTTTACAATATTCTTTTATCTCTTTATATACTTTGGTTTCTTTGTTTGTCCACTTCCATGAATTATTTCCCTTTAATTTATCTTCTAATATCTTTCTCTTTTTTGCGCACTCATGGATAAAGTCGCTGGTGTATGTTATGTGTCCTAAAAATTATTGGACCATTTTTTTGTTTTCTAATTGATTAGAAAATTTAAATAATTCTTCTGCTATATGTGGTTGTAATTTTATGTCTCATTTAGATATAGTGAATCTTAAAAATTCAATTTTTCTTTTGGCTATATCATCCTTTTCTTTAGACAATATTATTTCATGCCTAAAACGTCTTAATAAAAATTATTTAACATGTTTAAAATGATCTTCTAGATTTTCTCTAAATAAAATTGCATCATCAATATACACTAAGCAGAAATGCCTTATATCTTTAAATATATTATTCATTTTTTTGGAATATCTGAGGAGCATTATATACATCAAATGACATTACTAACCATTCGTAATGTCCTATAGGTGTACTAAATGTTGTATATTTTATACTATATGAATGCATTTTAATGTGCCAAAAACCAGATTTACAATTAAATTTTGAATGCCAATTTTTTCCTTTAATACTATATGGTTGCATTTTCATCAACTTTTTATGTTTTTTTAAGATGTTTATATTTGCTATATTACTAGGTCATTCCAATTCTTGCTCATGTTGTTCATATATGCTAAGATATATAGGTGTAAAAGCTTTGTCGTTGGTTGTTTCCTCATGCCAGACTTATGCCAATAATAAATGTAATTTATAATGCAATTATAATTAAATTTATTGGGAAATGTAGTTAAAAATATCATTTTTTTCTTAATTTAGATATGTACTATTTTTTTGGACAATTTATTTAAGTTTTATACTTAAAAACTTTGTTGGACTTAATATTTTTATATTGATATTTGTTAACTAATAGATTTTTGAATATATTTTGACATATCGTATTTTTAATTTTTCATAAATAATTATAATTAAAAAAATAAAAATTTCAAGTCAACCTGATCCAACTAATTGACTCTTAATTCAGTTGGCAAGTCGAGTTGATGTCTGAGCCGCTTTTGAAAATATTGCTTTTTGTTGCTCTTTAAACCCCACTATCTCAGTAATTCCACAATCAAACCATGAAGTTATAGAGACGACAGTGAAAGTAAAGAGAGAGAGATATATAGATTGTGGGGAATGAGGATTAATTAGTGGGTTTGATTTTGATATACCAAAAAATAACTAAAAATGGCAGTTTTTTCACATCGGGTTTAATATGCCAAGTGCGCTTTTATATCTGAAAACCATGGATTTTAATGACGAGGAAGGTGATGGTGAAAGGTTTTTATTTTATTTTGTGATCATCATCATCATCATAATTTAAATTAAAGAATAATGTTAGGAAAATGAAAACTCTGCTCAACCGTACCAATAAAATTGAAAAATTTATTTGCTTCACCTGGCTTGGCTTCCACAACTTATTCCTTCTTACTTCTACTGCTCGTATTTGTACTAATTCTAGTAAAAAGAAAAGATACATTTGTACTTCTTCAAATGAATTTTGTGTTTTCCATTTAAAGCACATATCGTGCTTTTGTAAAAAAAATTTGAGGGAGAGAGAAAGAGAGGGAAAAGGGAGAAAGGGGAAAAAAAGGGAAAACATGGCAATTTTTTTAATGGTGGGTCCCATGCTAGGTGGCACTTAGAAGCTTGCATGCCAGTCACGTCATCAAGTAGTAGTCCATGTAATATGCCACATCAACACTGGTACAAAGAAACAGATAAAATATTAATGGAAAGGTATTTTAGTGTCATTTTTCTAAATTTAGGGGTATTTTTGCTCAAAAAAATATTACCAGCATTTTAGCCCCTCTAAAACAACTTAGAGGGCATTTTAATACTTTTTTCCTATATATATATATTTTTATTTTTGTTATAGCATCCTCATTCAGTTGGTTCAGATATTATTAGACAACATCATCCTCCTCTAAGTACTCTTTTTATTTTCCTAATTTCATAAGCTTAATTACACATTTTATTTACTTTTTTTCTTACGTAGCCTTGATAGGTTCCTAAAGTCCCTTCTAGTAATTCAATATCATTTTGTATTTCTTTATATAATATAATTTCCCAGGGTTTTGGTAGTTTAGTTACATATGTATGTCTAGATAATCTTATCAGTGCATGTGGTAATATACCTATTTTAGCTATGTTATAATAATATTTATTAAATTCACATGTATATTTTGATAAATAACACATATTACATATTGTTAAATTTTGTATTTTCCATAAATATTCTTTTACTAACCTATTTAAAGATTCTTGATGATTAAACCAATTATCTTCTTAGAATTCTAATTTTAAAGCTATTTTAAATCTATTTAGATATCTTTTATTGTATCATTAGCTGAAAAAGCTCCTAATATTTCTTCCTTAGTATATCCATATTTTATTTTTTTGTCTATCTTCTAGTGTAATTGAATTCCACCATAACTCTACATTTTCTTTTAATCAATTAACTAAGAAATTATATACTCTATCTAGATTATATCCATATGTTAACATTGCTAAATTATTCATTTTTATTCATTCATCTATAGTTTTTTCTATATCATCTGCACATTCTAGATTTAACTATATTCTATTTGGATATATGGCTAGTTCTACATCAGATTTCTTTATAAATTTTGAATCATTATTTATTATTCTTTGCCTATGTATTTTTCTTTTATATTTATCATATTCTCGTTCACTTATGTTTCTTTTAATCATTTCTTCTTCTTCTTGAAACCTGTCATGTTTCCATTTTTACTTATTTAGATGTTAGGTTAACCTTTATTTTTAAATTTTTCATTTTATGAGTTAATTTTAAAATTTCTTCTTCGTGTATTTTATTTTCTTTATATAATCTTAATCCTTCTTCTAAAGTTAACATATGTGTTTTTATTGTTACTCCCTCTTGTATTGTTTCCTTCATTTTTTCTTTACATTTTTCTATTTTTTCTACTCTAGTTCTTAATTCACTTACTTCTTCTTTAATTTCTTTTAACATATTGAATATTTTATCAAATTTATCATTTATATTCTCAATTTTAGGTTGCATAAATGCATTGGTTGTTAGTCTTAAACTTTGACTACTATAATTATCTTCTCCATATAAAGTATTTATAAAATTATATGGTCTATTATTCATATTTATTAAATTTTGATTTAGACTTTTTAAATTGTTATTTATCTGGTTAATTTGTTTGTCATATGTACATCCCTGTATATTTTTTTTATTCTTTCCAGAATTATTCATTATAACCCATTTTATAAGTCATAAATTCAATTATTTTTTTTATCTTTTCTAATTTATTTAACAATTTATTTTCTAATTTTAATTCACTGAGCATTCTATACTTTACTAATTCTAAACATAATAGACTTCTTTTTTTTTTTTGCATTTGAACTTAATTGTATTATTATTTCTTATATTAATTTTCTATTAGTCATATTTGTGTTATCTATATTTTCTAATTGTTTTATTATTTTTATATCTTCTTTAGTTAATTTTTCTAGCATAATTATTGATTTTTGGACTTTGAAGTTTAGGTACTAAAATGTATTAAAAAATTTGTTTTTATTCAGGGTTCTATTCTGAGTGTATTTCTATAGTTTAGTGTTTATTTAGTTATTTACTAAATTTAGATATCAAAATGAAAATTGTTGTCAAGTTAGGGTGTCTAATTATTAGAGGTAAGTATGAGAAAAAAATTAACTAATATGTTAATATCGATTTTTTAAAATCATTAATCATTAACCAATCTATCAGTTTCGATTTGGTTAACCAATATTTTTTGATTAAACATTAAAATTTATAACATAAAATTATAAAAAAAAATAGGTAAAATTTAATTCAATTTTAAATGTACAAAGAAATTTAAAATAAAAATTACAAAACAAACATAATTTACTAACAAAAATTTATATTCTACAAATTAATAGATAATATTATAAAATAGATTTAATATTATTAAAAATTAATATGCTTATTTTTAAATCAAATAAATTTTGAATAATATTAAATGTTAAAATATAGACTCTAAAATATAAAAAAATGTAATTAAATACTATCATATATAATAAAAAAATAATAGATATAAAATTTAATTTGTTACTACATATAAATATTAGTATATAATTAAATAGAATGATATAATATAAATTTAGTTTAAAGTATTATATAAATTTTATAGAAAAATATAAAAAATTAAGGTATAAAAATAAAAATACAATTTAAATATATTATAAAATATTATTTTATGTAAATTTTAGAAAAAAAAATAGAAGAAAAATAAAAATATAATATATATATTATATGTAAACTGATTAATTGTAAACTAACGGTTAACCGATATCCAAAAACCTAAACTGTAACAAAAAATATAAAATATAAAAATTAAAAATTGTAACCAAATTTATCGAATTGGTTAATTAAAAAAATTGATTTGATATCAAACTGATTTTACGATTAATCATATTTTCGATTTTTTTACTTAACCTTACTAATTATGTATTTAGCTTATTTTTTTCTTTTCCATTTAGTGTCGTGGTTGTAATGATTAGAAGTGGTGGGCTTTCTTCTAAACTTAAAGTGAGTTAAAAAGTAGTAATGGGTGAAGTGTATTGATCACCTATGGCTATGGAATCCAATAATGCCTCTGGATATTAATCATGATTGCTATCGCATTATTAGATTAATTTCTTTTCTTTTTTAAGCTTTAATCTCCTTTTAATTTTATAATAATTGAAGAAACCTAATTTAAAATAAATAAGGCTTAAGATGAACATAGCCACTAATACTTGCACACTTTTATCATCTGCGGGTGGCCCCCAAACTTGTTAGTTTACCATTTTGATACCTATAATTATTTATTATTAATATAATAAATGCCTTTTTATTTTTTGAGAGCATGTGGAATAAAAATGCTTGACATGGCAACCATGTCATTTTAAACCAATCATAATGCAATGACGTAACGCGTGACATTTATTAATTTACTGGACGTAATTAACAACAACTTACAGATTTTTTTCACCACTTGCCGCTCTTTCTTGGCTCTCTCTCTCTCTTTCTCTCTCTTCTCATTTCTTGTCCTCAGTAGTGCTCTCTCTCTCTCTTAAACCTAAGAGATCTTTTTCCAGTTTTTGACCAATTCTAGTGTGAATAGCATTTAAGGACTGCTAAGTGGAGGCGATCTTTCGATATCCTTCTTTCCTCCTCACTCGTTGGTAGATTGGAAATAGAAACGGGGTCCTATATGAAGCATGCCACCATGGTTTGCTATATGCCAACGTAGACTATAGTGAATGATAAGGACGAGGGAACGATACAATTGAGGTGGTTGTTGCTGATGGGAAGTGTTTATGAAGGAGCTCTGTTTGTGCTTTTTGAGATGTTGATTTACAGGTTGGGTGAAGTTTTGGAGCAGAGCCTGAGGGAAGTGTATCATGAAAGCTTGTTTTGCATAAATTGCTTCTCTCTTCAAATTCCATTTACTATCATTACAATTTGTTGGACTATTAATGACCAATCCTTTTGTTTCTTTTTGTTTTATAAGAAATTAAGGTAGGGGCTGATGATTTTTCACATTAGGGAAAAATTTTATCCATCAACAAACACCAAAATATTGGAATTTCAAGTTTCAATGATGGTAATAATAAAGGAAGCTTCAAGGATGTGAAGTTGAAAAAAATATGTGCAGAAGTTAAAGTACTTTTCTCTATTTCCATTTGTATTGAATTTGTTGCAATTATTAAGCTACAACATGGGGAAGAATTACATGTTTCTTTTGTGTAATGGGATTGTGGTTTTGATTGTAAAGAATTTGGTCTAATGGGTAATTCTCAGATAATCATATGTTTGATTTCAGCCTTTAGAAGGAAGAATATGAAGTTTTTTACTTTTTTTTTTATATAGTTGTAAACATTAATTTCTAATAAAAACAAGTGAATTTGTAGGGGAAATAACATAATTATACAACTCTTAATTCTTTAAAGTTACTAAAAAATTGCATTTTGATTAATTTACTTCGAATTCTCACCTTTTTTTTCTTCAAAGAAGAAAAAACTACAGATTTATTGTTTCGATGGTAGAGTTAGACCAAACAGCCTGAAATTACCGGTAAGACACACTCGATTTCCAATTGTGTAGTAAAAATGCCAGAGGAAGGAGGAAGAGACGACGGTTCTTGGATTGTCGGTCCTCCACTAGTGATGGCTGCACTGATAGTAGCTGTGAACGGTTTCTAGAAGCTTCTTTCGCTTTCCCATTTTCTTTCTTCATTTCCTTTCTTTTTTCACTGATTTTAATCAAAAATTAGCTTCACCTTCCTGGATAGTGTGATATTCATGCTCTTTGTCCAGGTCAGTAAAATTCATGCCATATAGGATGTGCATTCAATGAGGAGCATTTATTTCATTTAAAATAGTCAATTATAAGTGTTAAAATGGTAAACTCTTAACTTTAAAGGGCGAGATGACAAATGTGTGCAAATACAGGATTTCATATGTGTATTAAGTCTAAAAAATAAAACAGACTGAATATCCAAATAATTAAATCGGACAATTGCATCATGCCTTAAAACATAATAATAGTTATAATTACTCCCATTATCACAATAATCAGTAAAATCTTGATCCGACTTTATCAGCCACTATATATACACACATTTAATTAAGTAATAAGAATGAAAATAACCACAAATTTAAGCTATTAACATGTTCAAGGGGGTTCCTAGTCTCACTATACCTATATTCCCAAATTTTACAATGTTGGTGGGGTGGTGTCGTACACGGTGCAGGCCACGGAGGCAGAGGCGCAGCACAATACAATTGGATAATAAGCAACGAGGGTTTTCCTATCTTTTCTAATTTATTTAACAATTTATTTTTTAATTTTAATTCATTGAATATTCTATACTTCACTAATTCTAAATTGATAGAGTTTGGGTCCATCCGTGACTCACTACAAAAAAAATGCAAAATAACGAGGAAAAAATTCCTCGCTAAATGATGCTTTTTCGTAGCTAAATATGTTTAGCGAAGATTTAGCGAGGAAAAAAATTTTGTTATAAAAGTCATCCTAGCAGAATTTCGCAAGGAAAACATTGGTCGCTATTTTTTAGCAAGAACACAATTTCATCGCTAATGATTAATTGCTCGCTAAATTTTAGTTTGCACTTTTGCAACAAATATCTTTATGGCTAAATTTAGCTTGTAAATTGTACTCGCTAAATGCTGGCATGAATTTTGCGACGACAATGTTATCGCTATACTTTGCGAGGAATTATGTTTGTCGCCATATTATTCTTTTTTTTCTCTATCCCATGGTTGTTTGGCGACAAAGTATTCGTCGCTAAATACTCGCTATTAGGTCCTCGCAAAATTAGCTTGAATTTTGTCACGGTTAAATTGTAGCTAAATAACTATTTGAACATGGTAATTTGTTGCTATATTAATATTATTTTTCCTTAAATAAATAAAAAAATTATACCATTTTAACAATAAATCACAAAAATGGATATCATTTTTAATTGCATATCAAAAATAATTATTTACAAATATATATCATTGTTAATTGCATATTAAAAATAACAAATACATATCTAGCTGACCCTACATTCATAGCTAGCCATGAATTTCAAATAGACTTTGGTACATAAATTGGACGACTGACTTGAATTCCAAATAGGAATTCCTTCCTATTGGTACATAAGTTGCAAAACTTGATTGACTATAAGCCTCATAACAGGAACCCCTTCCTTTCTGAAGGATGGACATAACCTTGATTATTCTTTTGCGGCTATAGCCTGAATTTGTCAAAAATGAGAATAAAAGCAATTCATTAATTAAAATGATGTCTTTCAGCAATACTCAAACATGATCAATTTGCTTACACGTATCGACACACATTGATTTATTCCATTTCTTTAGCACTGAACCAAAGATATTACCAAGAAATTAGTTTCTATACCCAGGTTACTTTCAATATGCAATAGGTTATCAAAGAGCATACCGTTGGAATTGTTACATTAACAAACTCAGCGGTGTTTGAGTCGCGAAAAAGATCTCGTACTCTACACATCCTCTCTCAACTGCCCCATTTTCTCCTCCCAGTTTTTAGACTACAAACAACAAACTACTTTGAGTTTTAAGTAAGGTAAAACCTACCAAAAATTAGTATTTATACTTAACAGTATTTTGTAAGGACTTGTTTACCAAAGATAGATTTGAAAGTTGAAGTTGTAGAAGCTAAATTCTTTTTGAATTGTATTTAGTAAATGAATGGCAAACAACTTTGATAAGCGTAAAATATCAATGAAAGGACAACAACATACAACTACAAAATGAAGCTAATAAGTTCAACTAGCTTTTCTGTCATAATATAATTTTAAATAAAATAAAACACCCTGCAGCTGGGGAGATGCAAAACAAAAAAGCCACATTTTAAACATTCATAACATGATCATAAGACCTGCTAAATACTACCAAAATACCAACCTCAAGCACGAATATCATTTATTGGAACAAGGAAAATGCTAATGAAAAATAAATTGTAAATTACTAATTTAGTCCTAAAATGGAACTTTATTTATTTACAGAGAAGCATTATTGAAATTAAAGTTTGTATGATAAGAATAAAATGTATTACATAGAATGCATAATTCTTTTTATGCCACACAATACCTTTGCAGCAGAAACACAAGTGAATTCTGGGATGGAGTATGTTATTTTGTTTATAAGTTTGCACATTGCTACAAAAGAGAAACAATTGAGTAAAAACAAATGAGAACAAGGACAAATGCTAATAATAATAATAATACTTCATAAAATATATGAGAATAAGCATTATGAGAGAAAGCTTTCTCTATACGGCACCCAACCAGACAGTATTGTATGATCACATTAGCTTTTTGATGTGACATGTAATTCCATTAAGGTTTCCTCTGTCCCTCCCTCGTACCCTCCAATGCTAAAAAAAAAATCAACCTAAACCAATAAGCTATCTATGCTAACAATCCATTTTAACCAAGAATCCAATTTTATAT
This sequence comes from Excoecaria agallocha, assembly GCA_037975025.1. Lineage (NCBI taxonomy): Eukaryota > Viridiplantae > Streptophyta > Magnoliopsida > Malpighiales > Euphorbiaceae > Excoecaria > Excoecaria agallocha. The sequence goes on along the minus strand of CM075807.1, from coordinate 47,460,310 downwards.
GTATATAAGCATAATAGCTAAATATAATTGTAAACCAAAACCTCCATGCTGTTAATCGAGTGCTAGACTTAAGATCAACAACTCAACTCTTGATACATTCTCTTCATTTTGTTTTGCTAATTTTTAACTCAAATTGTCAGCATTCCAACTAAAATTCAGCTCTCATCATGTAAAAATCATATGCTATATACGAAATTAAAAAAAAAGGTAAATTGATCAATTGTTAATACTTTTTTATAAAGTCGATATTTCCTTAATTTTTGTGTTTTAGTGAAAGTAACTATAGTTAAAGCGAGACCGAAGATATAAAACCCCTATATATGGTAAGAGCTAAGTCAGGGTAGCGATACACATGTTCATATTGGCAGACTTCATGAATCGCATTTTCACATTAAATGGCATTCAAAACTAGCAACATGTTGGAAGCAGAAAGATTTTCAGCCAAATTTTCAATCTACGAGTATTACTATAACTCTAAATAATAAAGCAGAAGCTAGTTTACTGGAACTGCAATACAAGGGCATACATAAATGAATGTTAGGATTAAGCACAAGTCTCGATCAGCAAAGAGACTAGAAATTATAGGTTAATTCAATTTTGATTTGCACAATTGATTGAGGTCAAGTGTACAAGAGACCATCATGAACATGAACAGGAAAAACACCTTAGAAATTATAAGCAAATATTCAACAGTGATAAGAAACAAGACCGCTCACAGCGATCCGGTTACTAAGGAAATAATAAGCCTAAAGCACAAAAATTTAGGATAGGAGAACCACATAATAAAAATTTCAGAGAGATTAGAAAATTAAAAACCAGTAAGTCAGAGGAACATCAGCACACAAATGGATACTCGGTAAAAAAAATATCCAAGATGCCAAATTTCAAGCCTCAACACCTCCAAGCTGAAGCTAAGACGAGCTCTTTCCTCTGCCAGCAAAGAACAAGAGAAGGCTGCCTCTTTTCCACATGGAAACCCCTCACTGGAGTTCGCGACACCAGCACTAAGCATGAAAAAAGAAGGATACAATGAATAGAATATTATGGGCATAAAAAACCTATACTTGAAAACTTCAGCTTCATTTACCTTTATGTTAATTTTCATGATGATGAAAACATAAAGACAATACCTACGACCACGACTAGACCGAAAACCTATCAAAACATGATGACTTAGTACAACAACATAAATGAGAATAGAACTAATGTTCAAAACAGATTATTTAATACCTTTAAAAAAAGGATTACTCAAATAAACTAGGTACAAATTAAGGGTAGGACAAAAAATTGAGCAATATAAACCATTTAATTCTTAGAATTTACATCAACAAAATAGTGATATACTTTAGCTGATGACAGTAGCATCAGAAAATTAGTAACAGTTATGCAATTACATAACTGTCATCTTCAATTTGTTTCAAGTATTACTATCCATAAAACTCCATAGAAGATCCAATGATTACAGAGTAGATCAAATTACACATAATTCAACTTAGAAGGCGTTATTTAGATAAATTCAAAAATTCGATCCGCTTATCCTAAACTTGATCAATAAATCATTGAGAAAGAAGTAAAATTATTTTAGATTCAATTAAAATCAAACAATAGATCCACTTAATGAATAAATTCAAAAGGGAAAAGGGACGGAAGTGAAACTCAACGCATCAACATAGAACACCAATACATGTGCATATTGACCAGCAAAAACAAGCAAACAGACGATAAAATAATTTTATAGACTATATTGGTCTAGGAGGTTTTGTGGTTTCAGCTCCATATCAAACTAATATTAATTTTTTTCCAGTTTTTGAATAAAGAAACTAACAATGCCAATTTTCAAGCATATTGGGTACTCGGTTGAGCTGAGGAAACCAGCTAAAATTAACAATAGAAAACTGGTATCCAGACTTAGCAAGTAGTCAGCAGAAAGCAACGTGCAGCCAGCAACAACAGCAGAGGGCTGAACCAAACTCAACTTGGTAGTGTTCATCCAAATTAGTGCAGGTACCAAACACAATGCTATGCACCACTAAGCCACTAAATCTAAGTGCAATATAGAAAATCATTGTCAGCTTTTGCAACTATGACGTGCAATTGCTAATAAATGATTTGGATCAGTCATGCACTTCATATTTAGATAATCTAAATGCCTGCTATGAACACAAAAAAGAAAAGTGAGAAGCAACGGGAATAAGGCAGTTTTGTGCAGTTACCTTAATAATTGCCACATAAGGTTTTTGGTTAGTATCCTCAGGAACTAAAAGAACAGGATCCTTCTGCAGAACAACAAAAGCAAAAAATGACGATCGTGGTGTCAACAATAAGGGAAAGCATAAATTTTTCAACCTCTTACTCTAGAATAATTATTTGATGGAGTAGTGCATTAGCTTGGTCCACCTTGACAGGCAGACACATTTAAATTGTGGCACTATGAAACGATACTCAAGTTCAGATAACTAGTACTTTTTTAGTAGGCTTTTTAAATGCTCTTGCATTTTTCGGAACAAAAAGAAGAAATAAAAAATTTCATAAACAACCAATGAAGATTCGAAAATCAAGCTCATATTGAACAAGACCTAATGCATAAACAAAAACCTAATTTCTGCAATCCAAAAAATCAATCCACTCACAAGTTCAAATCAGCTTCCATCAAACTAAAAAGCCTTGAAATGGCTTCTACGTCCCCTTCCCTTTCCAGAAAATCCAACTGCTTCACCAATCGGTTTCGCATCCTCCTGCAGCACTTCTTCTTTCTCTTCTTCGAGATCCTCCTCTTCTTCCTCTTCCGACTCCACCGGTTTCCCTCCCTTTCTTTTCTTCTTCGCTTTCCCTGGTTTCATTTTCCATCCTTCCTCGTGTTCGTCTTCGTCTGGAAGCTTAATTCACTTTCTCCTCTCGTCGTTTCCTTGCGACCTCGAAGATGTATGTGTTTTAGGTAGAGCTCAAATTGAAAGTATTAGAAATGAACATGTCCCGCCCAAAAGATGGTTTTTTCTTTTCACTTTCTAGGTGTAGTGCAAATTTGTCCTGCCCAAAAGCATAAAAAATTAATAAATAATAATAATTTAGTTTATTTAATTTTTGTTTAATTTTAATTCAATTTAATTAATTTAAAATAAGAATTTAATTCAATTTAATTAATTTAAATAATAATAATAATTTAGTTTATTTAATTTTTGTTAAAAAATATATTTACTAAATTTACTAATTTAAATGTAAATAAAATTTAAATATTAAAAATTAAAATTATATAAAAATAATTAAAACATAATTATCTAATTTGTATTTAATTTGACGAGGAACTTTGTTCTAGCTAATTTAGCAAGAGATATATTTGTAGCTCAATTAGACATTATGTTCTCGCTAAATTAGCGAGCATGAAATTTTTCGCTAATTAGTTCACATGCAATAACCCAACCTAACCAAGAATTAGCGACGAACATTTTCCTCTCTAATTAGCGAGAGACATATTCGTAGCTAAATTAGCTATTAGCGAGGATAATTATTCTCGCTAATTTAACGAGGATGAAATTTCTTGCTAATTAGGTCATATGTAACATGCCAACCTATCCAAAAATTTGCGAGAAATATTTTCCTCGCTAATTAGCGAGAGATATATTTGTAGCTAAATTAGACGTTAGCGAGGACAATTGTTCTCGCTAAATTAGCGAGCATGAATTTTCTTGCTAATTAGTTCACATGTAACATTCATGAATTAGCGAGAAATATTTTCTTCACTAATTAGCGAGAGATATAGTCGTAGCTAAATTAGGCATTAGCGAGGATGAAATCTCTCGCTAATTAGCTCACATATAACATCCTAACCTAACCAAGAATTAGGGAGAAATATTTTCCTCGCTAATTAGCGAGGATAATTGTTCTCGCTAAATTAGCGAGCACGAAATTTCTCGCTAATTAGTTTACATGTAATATCCCAACCTAACCAAGAATTAGCGAGAAACATTTTGCTCGCTAATTAGTGAGAGATATATTCGTAGCTAAATTAGGCATTAGTGAGGATAATGGTTCTCGCTAAATTAGCGATAATGAAATTTCTCGCTAATTAGCTCACATATAACATCCTAACCAAGAATTAGCGAGGAACATTTTCCTCGCTCATTAGCAAGATACATATTTGTAGCTAAATTATGCATTAGCGAGGACAATTGTTCTTGCTAAATTAGCGATGATGAAATTTCTCGCTAATTAGTTCACATGTAACATGCCAACCTAACCAAGAATTAGCAAGGAATATTTTTCTCGCTAATTACCTTACATGCCACTTGAATTAAGCATTAGCAAGGATAATTTTTCCCGTTAAATTAGCGGGGATGAAATTTCTTGCTAATTAGCGAGGACTTATTGTTTTATGCTAAACTAATCAGTTTGCTTGACTATTGTGCTTGCCAAATTTTTTCTAAATTTTGTGAAAATTTAGGCGCCCAAATTAGCGACAAATTGTCAATGTTCTCGCTAAGTTGTTGAAAAATATATGTTCATTTGCATCCCACCATCATTTGTGACAAATTCATCTATCGTCGCAATTTTGTTGCCATAGCAGTGATTTAGCAACGATTTTTCTTGTACTCGTTAAATTTTATCGCTATTCTGCAACTTTCTTGTAGTGACTCTATTATATTTATTCTAATTGGTTTAGGATAATAAATTCCAAATTAAAATTGGAATAAGAGTTAAATTGATTTTTAACTTTTATAACTTCTATAAATAGGGGTTTAGAAAATCTAAGTAAGGTTATGAAAACTGTCATAAAAATTCTCTCTTCTATTCGTCTTCCTCTTTCTCTCTAAGGGGCTTTTAAACCATGGAATAGTCATCTTTTTCCCAGCATGCATGTTCGTGGTTAAAGACCTTTACTAGTAACGTGAAAGCAATAGATCCCATGCTTTTGCTCATGTCAATGGTATTTGTGCTTCAAGAGGTAAATATTTTACTGCCTATTATCCATTTTCTGTTCAAGGTAACCAAAAGAGTAGTGTTGAGGAGCAACACTAAATCTAAGATGGTACTTAAGAGTGGACATACTGTGTATCATCCTTGGTTTTATGATCAAGTTTATGGGATTCCTTATCAGTTGTATATAAGGGTCAAATATTCATTTCCAATGACGAGATTAGTTTTGTCATAACCTAGATTTTTTGAGCTCTTGGCATGATTGTCAATTTATTATGGGTTACCAGATTTTTGAGTTAGTATTTATGTTTCCTATTATTATTTTAAGACAAGTGTGTCTTCTCTTTTTTTTATTTGCTTTTGGGATTGTTGGATGCTTATTATTGATTAAATAAATACCTTTATTTTCTTTTGGATATTTTATTGGCTTTTAACATTAATTATGGATGTGTTTATTTTATTGTTAATTGCTTAACAATATTTTATGACTAAAATGATTGCATGATAATTGATTTAAGACTTAGATTATTTCAAGTATAATATCATTCATTAAGTTTAAGAACTTAACATCTAACAATTAAGATTTACTATGTATGAAATTTTAACCTGTAAAGTTAGACATTAGGACTTAAAGGGTAATTGGATACTATAAGTAACCTTTTTGAACTTGGGCCTAATAGATAACTTTATTAGGTTACTTTTTAGATGTATAATAAATAGCATGTATTGCCTAATTCTCCTTTAATAATGTGCAATTTTATTCCATTAGAGATCAAAGGATCCAAAATGATCACTGCTTCCAAATCTATTATTACTGAACTAAAAAAAATATAAAACTGAACTATGATAATTATGAGATCTGAAGTATGAAAATTGGTATATGCTTGAAGAGTAAGAGGCTTTAGAACCCTTATGTTCGATCATGGTTGAACTTGAGGACAGCACCACTACCCAGCGTAAGCGGGACAAAAATGCTTACATGGTATGAAAAAAGAAGAATTCCACTGCCTGTATCATCTTGCTGAGTGCAATGGATGATGACATAATTAAGCAATTTTGCAAGTATTAGAATGCAAAAGATCTATGGATTGCTTTGTAGGAAAAGTTTAGAGATGTGTCTCTAAGTAAGTTACGATCATTGACGATCAAGTTTGATAGCTATAAGAAGAAGTCTGATCACAGTATGTGGAAACATCTTAGAGAGATAAAAAAATATAATTTCTAAGCTTAATGAGGCTAGTCATAAGCTGAACGATGAGCAATAGGTCTAGGCTGTTATTCGCTCTTTGCCCAGGAGTTAGGTGTATTTAAAAATGCAACTGACTCATATGGATAACATAATGACATTTAGGGATGTCACTCATCATCTTGAACTTAAAGAGAACCGTATGGCAGTGATTAAGGTTAATGCCAAAGTGCATGTGGCACAATCCCGTTCTAGTGGAATAAGTTCTAATAAAACAAGAGAAAAAGGTTTAAGAATCAAGGTAAAGATAAGGTTAAAGAGCCTAAAAAGCAAAAAGTAAGACAGAATGCTAACAAGTTTAAAGGCAAGAAAAAAGTGAATATTTTAAGAGTGAAGTGCTTCAATTGCCAACAAAAAGGATACTATACAAGATATTACACTATGCCTAAATAGGTATACTATTCTGACTCAAAAGTTAGTGAAATTTGTGTATCTAGTTCTGTATTCCTAACTGATTTTCATCCTTTATAGGTGATAGACTCAGGAGCAACGGACCATATGATAAGGGATCGAGAATTTTTCATCAAATTTCGATAATGGATTTATGTGGGAAATAATGCCAGAGTGGCAGTTGAAGGGATTGACATGTGCATATTAGTTTTGTGTAAAGGTTGAACCCTACTCTTACATGATGTACTCTATGCCCCGGAGATTTGTAGGAATTTAGTTTCTATTTTAGCCTTGATGAGACTTAGTTTTGATTTGCATTTTAAGGATGATAGTATGTGTTTATGTTTGGATGATGTTCATTATGGATTTAGTTTTGTTTCGAATGATTTCATTATTATGGATATTGATCCTGATTACTTGAATAATACTATTTTTTTCCTTAATCTCCTCTTCTTCTTCACATAGTTATGAGAATAATGTGAAATTATGGCATGTTAAGTTAAATCACATTAGCCAAGACCGAATGAGTTAGTTAGCCAAAGTATGTTTATTAGGTAACCTTAATAAAATTGATTTACCTACTTACGAACATTGCCTAAATGAAAAACTAGTAAGAAAATTGTTTGAAAAAGGAACTAGGGTCGATTTCCATTGAAATTAATCCATTCCAATGTTTGTGGTCCAATGAATGTGAGGGCAAGGCATGGGGCCGATTATTTCGTCACATTTATAGACAACTATACTAGATATGGTCATGTTTACTTGATTTCTCATAAGTCAGAAGCATTGAGTTGCTTCAAAATTGATATGAACTTAGTTGAAAATCAATTAGATAGAAAGATCAAAGCTTTAAGAACTAATAAAGGTCGAGAATATCTTTTTGATGAATTTAAAGCTTTATGTGAAGAAAAAAGAATTGAGCTTCAGTTGTCTATTCCTAAAACTCCACAACAAAATAGTGTTGCGAAAAGGAGAAATAGAACTCTCCTGGACATGATGAGATCTATGCTGGCTAAGACAAATTTGCCAATCTCCTATTGGATAGATGTAATATTAACTGCTACATATGTTCTAAATCGTGTGCCCTCTAAGTCTTTATATCCACTCCTTATGAGTTATGGACTTATCAACAAACTGACCTAAGCTATTTATGAACTTGGGGTTGTGCTACTTATGTCCATGATACCTTATGAAAATTTGGTAAATTGGGACCAAAAGGTAAAAAGAGTATCTTTATGAGATATTCTAAAGTATCAAAATGATACGCATTCATGGGTGAGCAAGAAAATGGCACAGTGATAGAATTTGAATCAAGAGACATCATTTTCTTAGAAAATGAATTTCTAAAGTTAGGCAAAATGAGCAAAGACTTCACTTTCTATGAAACTCAAGAAGACGAACCATCAGGATCACTCCATCTGAGTGGGAGGGAAGTTAAAGAAGAAAGCAAAACCCTCTTCCTAATGATCCGAATGTTTGGGATCCTTACTTCAGTAGGAGTGTGACATGCACCGGAGCCTGCTCAATGCCGGTTGGGTTCTTATAGGTCCGCTTTTAGGGTCCAAGACTAGACGAGTCTCACTATAACTCATAAATTGGCCACTTCACAATACAAAGGGATTTAAGCCCTATTTATTATTGATGGTTAACTCATGAAGGCATCTAATGTGGGCTCAAAGTGGTAGGTGTCATGGAGTCGCCACCCAACAAAATGCTAAAAAATAAATCTCGACATTTTGATGCCCAAACAAAGATCGATGTTCGGAACATCACTCTTACTTGGCATCTCAATTAGGTGTTATTTTATAATTAGGTTTTATTTATTATTAATCCACTACCTCCCTTCTCAAATGATATATTGCGATTAAAATATATAAACACATCAATCATCTCAAAAAGCGATAAATAAAAGTCCTACTTAAATTATTACATTAGCAAATCATCCCAGAAGAAAAAGGTAATATACAAAATGAAATAATATATATAAGACAGGGAATTAATAGAGTCTTTGGGAACATTAGTCCCCTTATACATGATTTTTTACAAAAAGGATAGAAAGCCTTTGTTTGATTTTGATGGAAATGCAGGATAAGTGACCCCATTTGGGTGAAAACGATGCTCCTTTTTTTATGGTATGGTTTGGGGTCAAAACTTGACATTATTCCATTTTATTCAAAAAAAATCGATTAATTAATAAAATGATTTTTAAGTGAATTTTCCATTTAATGTGAAAAAATTATTTTATTTCTACCTATTACATTCTCAAAAAAGGAAATACATCTAAAATAAACAAAAACACCAAAAACAAATAAATAAAGTAAAATTAAATAAAATAATCTAAATGCAAAATAAAAAAGAGAGTGACATAATCGATTGGGGTATGACTCATGTTACGGTCCTAGCAAATGCACTAGATCTACAAGTAATAAAGTGGGGTATAGTTAAGACCCTCAATATCGAACCCAAGGGAACCGTGTGTGTGAGAACTATGAAAATTAATTGTATGCTAAAGAATTCTCAATTTAGTGTGTATGAGTTGTTTAATTTGTATAATGTAAACTTTAAAAACTAAAATATGCAATGAAAGGAAGTTTAATTCTAATAACAGTAAATTGAGTATGTGTTTACTTTAGAAAAATCAACAAGTATGAAAATGTATAGAAATTAAAACGTTACATAGGTTTACTCATCCACCCAATACCCATTGTGAATTAATTTTATCTTAAGGTATACATGAACAAATTCGAGATAACCCTCTTAACCCAAGCTTCCCATTCCTGAGCCAGCTATTCTAGTTGCTAAACTTTCCATTCCGGAACCAGCCCAACAACTAGCCTATGTACGGGTCTAACATCCTAAGTTTGGTTTGTCTTCCCATTCCGGAGCCAAACAACCCAAATCTCATCCATTTCACTCCACACTCTAGTCCTAAAATCACAATTACTGTGCATTTAGAATCTCATTCTGGAGCCGTCTAAATTAATACAACATTCATGAAAGAAAAACTGAGCAAGCTTATTCATAGACTTCAATCCATTAAACTCAACACACATTCAAAGATATATGATGAACATCATTCATCCATGTATGGAAATTAACTCAATAGATTGAAAACCCATGAAATATAAATAAGTATCAGTGAAATAGACCATTCATTCATGTAAAGATCAAAATATGCTCAATAGTCACATTGTGAGTAGGGGATTCAAAGCTTTCCCAAGCAACAAAGACAACTACTCACTATCCATAATGTAAAAAATAAACAAAGTAAGAGTGAGAACTATAAAACCCATTTGAAGTTGAAGATTTGAAGTTGATGAAGCTCCTTTTCTTCTTCTCCAAACAACACTTTGATTGTAAGTAGTAATCTTCAAACTAGAAACTAAAACTATAACTATCTTTGTGTTCTTGAAGTAAAACTAAGCTAAAAGTGTGATTTTTACAAGTAAAACTCAAAATCTAAGTATGAAAAACCCACAAAAATGAAAAACTGCGTTTTCTACTCTACCTAAACACTCTCAGCACGAAATCCTAAAAAAGACTCTCCTTTAAGCAGAAAATTTTGCAGCTTTTATAGAGCTGTCCAAGAGGCCACGATTGGGACACTTTTGTCTCATCCATGATAGAAAGAAAGGGCACGGCTGAGACAACTGTCTCAGTCGTGGCAAGTTTCTGGATCAAAAGTGTCTTCGCAGGTTGCCATGGCCACGGCTGGGATAGTTTGTCTCAGCCACGACCTTAAATGAAACGGCGCGTTTTGAAATCTGCAATGGCCACGGCTGGGACACTTTGTCTCAGCCACGACCCTTAATGAAATAGTGCACTTTGACTCCTGGATTGGGCACGGTTGGGACACTTTGTCTCAGCCATGGCTATTGGTGAAACGGTGAGTTTTGCCATCTGTAGGGTTTTAAGGCTATATTAGTGTTTCTTATATTTATTATGGCATAATGAATAAAACATTGTAAAAAACATGCATTATAGTATCATGAACATGCTTCTGTATTCACATGATTATGAAGATGAGCTAGATTGAGAAAGGGAGGAACCTAGAATATTACCTTTAGGATATTATGATTCTATAAGATTAGAAACATCTATCTCCACACCAATCCTCAGATTTCGTGTTCGAAAAAAGCAAATAATTTTTTGTGTCTTTTGTAAAATCAAAACTGTATTGAACTTTAGTTTTCGTAGAGAAGAAAATTGGTTTTTCTCTTTAGGAAAAATTGTTCTTTTTTTCATACCCTAATTTACGCTTTTATATTCGAACGAGAGTTGGAAACCCACTCCAACTCTAACTTTCTAGATATGAAAGGATAAAATCCCCCTAAATTTCAGAATTAGATCCAATCCTCTTATCTCTGTATTTTCAAAACTAATAAATATGAAATATTTAGAAATAACCCCACAGACAGCCATCCCTCACATAATTCCCTAAAAATTACAAAAATATCCTTGATCTGACATGGACTGGAGGAAAGTGGCCACAGATGACCATCTTTCATATGATAGACGTCTGTCTGTCATGGCTAAAGGCCAAATCCAAGGTTTTTTATGCTCTTTTATTAAAAAAACCACCAAAAAACACTTAGAAAACCATAAAATTTCTATGAAATTGTGAAAAATTAAGGTCAAAGCCTTGAGATCCATGTTCTCTATTAGAAATATGTTGTTTCCTCATCATCAGGGAACCTTGGTTCAGGCTGTCTTGGGTCACGGTGTTTATAGTTGCCCTCAATTTTGGGGAACTAGTGCACTAGTGCAAAAGTAAGCCAAAATTCAAAGTGAAGAAGGAAAATGATGCATACTTAAGGCAGCAAATCTCTGGTTGATTGTCTTAAAAACACGTACCATCTGAGATAGTGAGTCTCTTGGTGGGGTAGTTAGCGTCAGCTTGTTGATGTCTTAACCCTTGGTTGGGTAGTTACCATCAGTTTTTAGATGTGTTAACCCTTAGTTAGGTAGTTCCTATTAGTTTGTCGATATGTTAATGCTTGATTGGGTTGTTACCATCAATTTATTGATAGGTTAACCCTCAGTTGGCTAGTTACCTTTAGTTTAATGATGTGTTAAATTTTGGTTGACTATCTGATTTGCGCTAGCTTATCGATATACAGAATCAAGACGAGTTAAATGTATTTGATTAGCACCAGTTTATCGGCATACAAAATCAAAGGAGACTATAGTATGGTTGATGCTATCTGTGGGCATACCTAACCTTGTATTTATGGTGGTTAGTGCCATCTATAGGCATGTCTACCCCCTTTGAAACAATATTCTTGCTGGAGAATTTCTGGCAAATATGCATTTGTGAAGAGTTACTAATAGTATGTGCTTAAAAGCTTGCTCTACATGTGTAGGTCTACTTTGGAGACACTATAGCATAATTCTTTCCCTCATCATTAAAAGTTAGAACAACCTTTTGGATTATAGGTCTATCTCTAAGACACTACAACATAATTCTTTCCTTCATCATTGAAATTTAAAATAACCTTATGGACTATCCCTTTTTTAGTGTGCTTTAGTTTTATACTATGATCTTGGCTTTAGCCATATGGGTTAATTGTTGATGTAGTGTTTCATTACTTCAATAATTTCCTTGTACAAGAGAGGTAGGGGTGACTTCTGACCATCTCCCTTAAATCTTTCTAAAATTAAAAAATATCTGCACTTTTCTTTGTTATACATCTCTTTTGATTTCAACCTATTCAGGTGACTTTTTTTAGTTTGGTGGGTGCTTTAGAGCTATGGCCAAGGGAGAAGGACCACCATAGGTTCCGTTCCATTCTCTATTCACAAACACTTTGTCTTTCTAATCCAATTTAGTGTGGGTATCATTGACAAGTTTCTCTATTCCATAGGCTAACATTATCTTTTATGGGTCAAATGGAGTGTGAAGCATGTGTGTGACGTACGCCCTTTGCCCGATAGCTCTTAGCTTTTTTTTCGAGTCACCGACACCCCGTTTCACCCTCGAAACCAAGGGATCATCGAGTTTGAGTGAGGAAACCTCTGACCTTTAGCAGTTCGATCCCACTTTTAGAGTCAAAACCAGGTTAAAGTTTTTCGTCCAAGCTGACGATCACTTCATGATAGGAAAGAGACTCAACTCAACTTGTCCCAATCATGAACCTTAAAAGGTGTGACATGGCACATCAAGGTATCCCTATCTTAGTGCTAATAATCGATGATCGGGAGGCATCTGGTTGGGCACCATAAGGCTGAGTAATAAGGAGTTGCCACCCAATAAAATATTGGGAAAGAAGGCTATCTCAACCTTGTGAGGCCAAAAAACATAGAGAGGGTTTGGAATTCCACTCTTATTTTTACCTTTGACGAATGTGACATAAAGGCTTTCAAATTAATCATGTTATCCCTTTTCTTTCATGCAAGACTAGAGCAAATATAGAAATTAAAGGCGCACCCAATTATGTAAGAAAGCAGTAAATCAGGGCATTGAATAAAACTATAAAGGCATTCATAAATTGGGCAGTTCATTATAACCCTTTTAGATAAGGACTTTGGTCCTCTCATGTGAATTATTAAAAAAGCATTTTATTGCAAGATCTTGAAGACAGGGACTCGTCAGTCCAAGTTTTATTTAAGAAACATCCCATATTATTTAATTATATACAAAAATCATTCACATTGTTAAAAGATGATTTTTTTACATGTGAATTCCCTTGGAAAAATGTGGACAATAGTTCAATTTTATTAATGAAATATTCCCGATTAATTACTATAAATATTTTTTTATGACATTTTCTACTTGCGGTTGAAAAAGTATTTTTACAATAAAGAGGAAGGACAATGGACTTACCTGGAGCTCTTTCCTGATCATATTTGTAAGAAGCCTTATTCCTTAAGAGCAGTAATTATAACAATAATAATGACAACAAAAATAATAATGATAATAGAAAACATCAAAGAAACATACGTAAAATTAATTTGAATCAAGAGGTATATAAAAAATGAAAAATAGGGATCCGACACGCATGCCAAAAAATGCACGAGGATGCATTTGACGACATGCGGTTGACTCATTTACCATAAAAGCAAGAAAACACATTGTGGGCTATGCACTATTTGACCCACGAATGTGCATTAAACAATACACGGCCACATCAACCTGATAACGATGAGTTTTCTTTCCTTTTAAGATAGAGTTCTCATCAACAGTAGATCCAAAAGGGAGTAAAAAGGAAAATTTAAATACGAAGAAGAGTTTGGTAAAAAGATGATTTTTAAAGAAACAGTCAAAATAGAAATTAAAGAAGATGGCCTAATAATTTCTATCACACAGCAATATACCCCTTTTAAAGGGTTTCAGAACCTAAATATAACAGGAATTAACATATAATAAAAACTAACAGATAAGAAGAATGAAAAAAAATTATTATAGTTATGAAAATACCGAGAAAGGCCTTTTGTATTACCTTCAGTGAACTTATCCAATTAGACTATCGAATGTCGGATTCCTGGACCCTTTGTAGTATAGAAATACTCAAAAAAAATAACTAAAGATTTAAAAACAAGAGCCAAAAGTTCACTTTTAGCTTAAAAATCATCGAATGAGGCTTATAAAGATAGAGTGTATGGTCGTGCCATGGGTATGCACGATTGTACACTCTTGGGGTGCCTCCTACTTACCCACTTACATTATAGGAAAACTCACTACCTTTTGAGTGTACGGTCGTGCCATTGGTTTGCACGGTTGTACACTCCAAAAGGTGGCCAACTTGCCTAAAAAGGCAAGATTCTTTAGAGTGCACGGTTGTACACTCTTTTGTGCAAGACCATGCATTCCAAAAAAGGAAAAATTCTCACCTTAAGGCCAAATGATGAATATTTTTCGAACGTACGGGTGTGCAGGCCATAAATACACATTGTGTAAAGTCTGTACACACTCCCAACATGACTTTCAAGTTTTCTATTAAGGGTATATTCATCGTTTGCCCGCCTAAAGCCACTCAACCGCACAGGTCGGGCGCGACAATATTTTAAAAAGGCTTCAAGAAAATAATTTTAATACTACCAAGAGTCTGTCATCCTCAATTCATTATCTTTAGACGGGTAATTTTCCTCATCAGATAACCTTAACAAAGGCCTTCTCAGGACCCAATGCTTACAGTTGTCCCCAACTTTGAGGAGATAAGTGCACATAAGAGTTTAGACGAACCAAAGTTCAGAGTAGGAGAGAGAGACTTACCTGAGGAGGTGGTCTCCCTACTTAAGAAGGCTTGGTTGTTGAACAACACCAGCCTATGGCGTGTTCCTTGGTTCAGAGGTGATTCTTCTTCTGCGGTTATACCCTTGACCTGAAGCTGATCCCACTCTGTGGCTATACCTTAAGGCGATCCCACTCTGTGGCTATACCTTGATTTGTAAAAATTTTACGGCGTTGGGGTGGCTTATATCTGAAGTTAACTCGCATAACCACCTGAAGTTAACTTGCATAACCACTTACCCCCTACAGCAGAAGGAATGCCGTCATAGGCGACACTCATGAGGCTGTACCGGTTCATGTTGTGTAGCTAATTGAATCTAGCTTGTCCTGTATTTGCAGTGTTAAAAAGGTTAGATTGAGATTTGTTGCCCCCGGTCTCATTTATTAAGATGCTTACTTATGTTCATTTTTTATGTGCATTTTTCTTGTGCCTACTTTCCCTTTGTAGTATTATCATTTCTATATGCATTCTCTTTTGGTAGCATGATATACAAAGTCTAGCATTACAGCATGCATTTCATTGATGATTAACCAATTTATCTTGTGATATGAATTTAGTACAAGACATGCTTAACCTGTTAATAGTAAATAACAATAGTTTATGATACAAGGTGTCTCATATGCTAATGTTGATTAATATCAATCCAATAACAAATGAAAGTTTTAAACAAGTTCATGATAACAATCCTAACAAATTTTGAAAGAAACATCCAACTATAAGAGAAAACAAATATCCATAATGAAATAAAAACCAGCAAACACACAAGCAACTTAATATTCATAACAATTGTCTTAATCTGCGAATGTGTAAAAGAAACTGTGGTATGAGAATGTATGTATATGAAAAATCATAATCTCCCTGAACCCTTAGAAATTCAATACAGGCCATAATCTGGGGACTTTTTTAATATTGGTGTATTTTAAAAAATATTTTGAGGATTGGTGTGCTTTTCAACTTATTTGGAAAAATGGTGTGTTTTTCCATTCTCGCAACCATTCGCTGCGAGAATAGAGCTGGGCCCCACTCTCTCTCTCGTTGACCCATTAATGCCCTCCCTTCTCTCTCTCACCTAGCCTCTCACTCTCCCTCTTTTATCCCACTCACTCACTTTCTCTATACTTCAATTTAAAATTTTAATACTATACTATTAACTATAATTTTAATTATTTTAATAATATTTAATTATTCATTTTATATTTAAAATGAATATAATAGAATAATTATAAAAAAATTATTTTTTAACTACACTAATTAATATTTTTCAATTTAAATAAAAAATAATCAACTAAAATTATGAAATATAAAAACATATTAAAAATCCTTTATACTTTGAAAAAGAAAAAAATTAATTCGAGATAATGAAATTAAATGTGATATTAATATTTGATTAACAAATGTGATATTAGTATTTGATGAGTGCATAATTAAGTATTCTATTAATAAATATGGTATTAGTATTTGATAAGTACATAATTAATTAATTTTAATTGGAGACTTAGAAAGAAATTAACTAATATTGAATTTAATTTCACAGTCTCCAATTAATTTGTTTGTATAAAGGATTTTTAATATGTTTTTTTTTATTTCATAGTTTTAGTTGATTATTTTTTATTTAAATCGAAAAATATTAATTATTGCAGTTAAAAAGCAAAAATTTTTTATAATTATTATATTATATTCATTTTAAATATAAAATAAATAATTAAATATTATTAAAATAATAAAAATTATAATTAATAGTATAGTGTTAAGATTTTAAATTGAAGTATAAGGAGAGTGAGAGAGTGGAATAAGAGAGGGAGAGTGAGAGGTTAGGTGAGAGAGAGAGGGAGTAATGGGAGAGAAAGAGAGAGAGAGAGAAAGGGGGCCCTGCTCTATTCCTGCAGCGAATGGTTGAGGAAATGAAAAAGCACACCATTTTCCCAAATAAGTTGAAAAACACACTAATTCTTAAAATATTTTTTTAAAATACACTAATATTAAAAAAGTCCCCATAATCTGTGGGGCCCTCTGATGGAGAACGAGATCGGGAATGGCACCTATAGAATGGTGGACTCGGTGCCTGAGCTGAAGAAGGTCTTGGTTGTGTGGGTCCCGATGGCTGAGCTGCAATAGGATGCAGGAACTCGTGAGGTACCCTACAAGGCGGTTTACATCTCCCCGGATGCTAGCTAAATCAGCTGTATGCCCAGCAATGCTGCCCGTAACCTTCCTATCTATATCGATCATGTGAGCCCTGAGGTCATAGTCTAGCTTGTCATTCTTCTTTTCAAGCTCATCTCTGGCTCCCTTAATAACATCCTTGCCAGTCAAAAAGGCAATCTCTCAAGCTATGAGGCGATTTGTGGCCTTCTGTACACTCTTGTCCACATTCTGGACCCTCATTTATATCTTGTTCAAATTAGCAATAAATCGTCGCTGCAAAGCATCAAAATCATTAAACCTCTTCTTGTAGGCCTCGTTCTACTTACCCTACTCTTGGCATATCACCTGTATGTCTGCAGCTATGGCAGTCTAAGTCACAATCAAAGCTTATATACCTTACAAAATAACATTCCATGGGGCATCCTGTTGAGGCGAAAGGGGTGCTGAAGATAAGGATGCACCAGGGTGACCCTGGTTGAAGGTAGGGAAATCCTATGGGGGTAGGGGTACAAGTCTCCTTATGGGCTTCCTCTGCAAAATAATCCGTGAAAGGGATCTCTTCTTCCTCCTTAAACCCTGGCCCTAAGACATCCTCCATATGCTGATCATCATCTAGATCCTACTGAGGCAGAGGCATCGGTGGTCTGCGACCATGCCTCATCCTGTCTGGTTGGTAAGCAGCATCCATCTCCTCAAGGGTTATCAGCCCGATCCCATCTGGAGCATTATCATCCTTCCTAGCTAGGTGTATGTCATATGCGGTCTCTCTGTCCAAATATATACCTTCTCTAACATATGGTCCCATGTATGCCTCTGGCATTCCTCTACTAGTAGTAGCTTATTGACCAAACCCTCGATAGATATGGCCTCACCCGGATGACATTGGGTAGTGCAAATATGCTTTAAAATAGCATGGCTCAGGTCTATTGGCCTACCTACTACCATGCCTCATAATCTGTATAGCTCTGCCACCACAAGAGAACTAGGACTGCCCGGCCTACCCAAATATGAGCAAGAAAGAACCCTGTGTAGGTAGCGCAGCAACTATGATCTCAGTAGTGTAGATTTTGCTGTCTGTCTCACATATGGGATCCCTGGTCATGCGATCTCCGCCTATATCTCTATCGAGGCAGATCTATCGGGCCTCACAACTCCCTCGCCTATAGGCAACCCCAGGATCTGAGCAAAGTGCCTGCGGGTCATCGATACTATCTAACCATGAATACGGTCAGTAATGACCTCCTCATCATCATCTACCCTCTGGTTTCTCAAGTATCAAAATGTAGTTAAAAACTATCTAGTCACTTCTGGATATGTCTAATATACCTCTGCATAAAAATGTGTCCACCTGGCCTGGGCTATCAGGGCATCTGCTTCATCTATCAGCCCCAACTGTGTCAATAAATGCCTCGACTAGGTAATATATGGGTCCTTCCTAGAGTACGATATAGGTTGCCCTACTTTGGTGTCATCCATATCAGGTACTGGGGATCCATTCCTTTTTTAGGGAACAAAAAAACCTTGACAAAAACCCACAAAATAAGACCCTAAATGTTCGCAATGAAAAGCCCCATTGGTGTACCAAATTAGAATCATAAAACAGTGCTTTTGCAGTGAGAAAATGGCAACAAACTGAGGGACACCATTTGGAATCGTTAGAGAGAAGAAGAAAGAAGAAAGAAAGAAAGAATAAACTGTTGATTTATTGCTTTTAAGGAGTGTACGGGCGTTCTTGAGTGGTGTACGACCGTACCATCCAGTGCAAAGGCGTGCACGAGCGGTGCAAGGGTGTGCATTCAGAAAAAATACAAATTTGAAATGCCTTTGAATAAAAAAATGTTTCCATGCATCCAAAATACTACGTGAATAGCGCTTTTGCATGGGTTTTCCCAAACTCATGCAAAATAACCCTAAAAAATAAAATTTTTCTTTAAGTGGTGATTTTAAAAACACAAAATACAATTTATTGGCCTAATTAAATAAACTCTCATATATATACATACATACTCATTGTTTTTTACAACTTAATAAATATCTTCGTTATTACCTGATTTATTTTTTGTATATTTAGGTCATAATTAGCACTAGCTAAGTATTTACATTTTTTTTACCTTGCTGCCCTTTTCTCTTTCTTTGCTTTTCCTTTGCGTGCATGTTGAGCATATCTCTCGCTTCGTATGATCAATTTGATAAGAATTATTTTCTTTGAACTATGAGTTTGCCTTGATTTTTTGAATTATAGATAATTATCTACAAAAAACTGTGCTGGAAACATGCATGTTGGAGATTAGATTTATGCAGGATGAGGTGTGTGCCATGCAAAATGGTTTTTACTGTTCATTTTCACCAGGTGGTAACTAGACCTTGTGTACAGGCGTGCGTTCTAAGTGTATGTCCATACAATTCAACTTATAAGTTACTTTTTCGGATTATTAGCTATCCTTATTTCCCACTTTGAGTGATTCTCCTTCCCACTTATTCCTTTTGCACTTTGCCCTCATTTTGTGTTACTTTACATCCTTTATTTTGGCAAAATGACTCCCTTCACCGAGCGTCTTGCTTTTCTGCTTGACAATTATTCAACCTAGGACAACCCCATTTTGTCACCTTATTCTAATTTGAAGTTTCTTCGCAGGGTGGAGTTAGATGAATATTTGCTGGTGGCCTTGACCCGTTACTGGGATCCTTAATTTTATGTTTTTCCCTTTAATAATGTGGAGACATTCCCATTACTCTCCTATGTGTGCCAAATTGCGTGCCTAATTACCCCCGTGAGGCTGTTCGAGCCTTAGGCATCTGTCCTTCCGATTTCAGGGCCTTTATAGAACCTTTGACCCGTGACGCTTGACTTCTTGTTTGACTATCTATATTATTTTAATAGGAATGAGACTTACGCTGTGGGCGTACCCTTTTTATATGCCTGGCTCATTACCTTTACATTGCTAGTAGAGGAGGTACTTTTGGAGATTACCGACTATTCGATGTTGTGAATGACATTCGCAAGGGGCTTACCCTTTAATCCTGGCAGAGACCTTACTCTGACTGGATGTTGTTTATGCTGATCCTACTGCACTACTCACCGACAACCCTTTGATTCTTTAGGTATATGTAGTCATTATTTGAAGGTAGTGCGCCCCTTGTGGGTTTTTACACTAGCTTTTCTTGGCGGGACAGGTGTCTTTTTACATATTTTCACATGACCCTATTCCTAATTTTTGCCTGAAATGGACACCAAACCATTCCAACAGCTTTTATGCTTATCTTTTTTTCTTTTTTTTATCATCATAATTTTTTTCAAATCTGGCTACAGGAAAAACTTAGGATGCTGGCTGAACCTTCCCCTCGTGCAATTGGTGCATACTCCTTGAGGTTCTTCGAAGCATGTATGCGTTGGTACTGGATTGCCTCTGTGGAAGAAGGCATTATGTGGCTGAGCTCCATGGTGGAGTGGAGAGTGAGCTTTATGTGCTCGTGGATTCGGGTTGAGTATGTGACTTGTGACAAGAGTTCCGGATGTGTGCCTCTTTGCGGTCTCCATCGAGTGACCTTTTGTATTATAGCTCGTTGTACCCGTCAGTTTGGTATTCGACAAATAGTGTTGCAAGCACGCCTAAACTTTGAAGAAGGAGACTTAATTGACGCTATTGTAACTGAATATTATTACTGTAATGGCCTCAACGTCGGGCTAACAATTAATAGTACTTTTCTACAGTGAATAGTATTTTTGGGCTGAAAATTTACACTCGGAAGTGAAAAATATTTTATTGAACTATTGAAAAGTATTAGTCACGGGTAGTCCGGAATTGAAATTTGAAGTGAAATTGAGGTTAAATAGGCCTTCAAAAGCAAAAAAAATGAAAACCGAGATAATTAGGGTTTAGAATTTTTAATTGATTTTTTATCGTTCTGACTATTAAAAATGGCAAATGAAGCCTAAAAATTATCAAAAATTACATATGTGCCTAAAATAATATGTAGATTATTTTGGTAATAAAAAGTAAATTTTTTGGTAACATCGGTAATTTTAAATCGGACCGATAAAATTGAATCGGACTCGAAATGAACTCCGATTGGGCTAAAATTTTAAGTATAGTCTATTTTTAATATGATATGAATAATGGAATTAAATTTGAAGTTGAAAAGTGGGAGAAATTAATTAGGACCATTTATTGGATAATTATCGGGCTTAAACAAATAAATTATCCAAGCCCAATTAAAGCCCAGCCCAAAGCCCATTTTAAGGCTATATATAAGCTCTCATTCTCCAGAAAACTCCAGCAGTAACTCACTCCTTCTTCATCTTCTTTGGGTGGCCGAAACACACTATCTTCATTTCTTCTCTTTTTTTTTCAATCCTTCACCAAATCAAAGCCTAAGAAAGTGATTTCAGCCTCTCTAGAGTATCATAGTCACCTCTGATCTTTGATTCAAGGAAGAGAATAAAAAAAACTAAGGGTTAAAGTTTGGGTGTCAAAGTTAGGTAAGTGAAATATTTGATTTTAATTTGGTTTCTAGGTGCCTACTACTAATTTTAGGTGCCTAGAGTTTATTTTTGCTGTTAATTTTAGCATTTGAAGTCAAAATATTAGAGTTTGTTTTGATAAAGAATTCGGCCATTGAAGGAAATCAAGAGAAGGAGCAAATCTCACAAGACAAAGGCAAAGGAAAGGAAGCCTAGGTAAGGATAATCACTAGAAAAAGATTTTTGACTAATTAATCCTTTTATTTTCCTATTAATTAAGTGAGTTTCCTTTAGGTTTATTAAGGAAAAATTAGTATATTGAGGTATTATTGAAATTAATGCTATATTCATGTATTTGGGACTTAATTATGTTTATTGGAACCTTTGAATGAATTTAAAATAATTTATATGGTAGAGTTTTAGTGTAGACCGAATGGTAATTCAAGAGAAAATAATGTGATTTTGAGTTATTTTAGTGATTTTAAGCTTTCTAATGTTAATGTTAATGAAATTTAATATCCGTGAATTTTTATAGAAGTTATGAGAATTAAATGAATATTTTTGGAATAAATTTTAGGTAAGTATTAATTGAAAAATATGAAATTATGCTAAATTATTGATAATTTAGAGATTAAATGGTGAGTTATTGTGAAATAATTTACATATTGTGTAAAGAAGACAGAATGCAAATAAAATGCACCGGTATAGTATTGACAAGTAATGAAAAGTAGTGAAAAGAATGAAAGATTGAATAATAAAATGAAAATTATGGAAATATGTGCCCTTAGAAAGAGTCAGGCAGTAAAATCTAGTTCAGGATATAATTGGCTGGCCATAGGGATACCTATACTGCAATGCAAGTCATAGCGACTTTCTTTACTATGGTTGGATCGTTGATCTCCATGGTATTTATCATACGTCCTGTCATATGTTCATATGTTATATGAGGAATGATTCTTGATGGTCATTTCTCATTCTGTTGTGGTCCTGTGAGGTTCACATCCCGCAAATTCGGTCTGAGAATTTTCTGTCGGGTCTGTATTAGGGACATAATGATAAGAAAATGTTAAAAGTATAAAAGAAAGTTAAAACTGAAGTTTAAATTGAAAAAGAACTAAAATGAAAAGAGTTTAAGAGTTTAAAAGTTTAGGGGCAAAACGGTAATTTTACTAAAAGATGAAGTTAATAAGTCAAAGTGAAAGGAACTAATTAAAAGGGTAAAATGGTAATTTGGTCAACTAATTGTGTAAAGTTAACCTTATAAAGTTAAAGGACTAAAATGTAATTTTACATGGTAAAGTTAAAATAAGGATTAATCGGTAATTTATAAGTCAATTAATAGATTAAAATAAAAAAAATATGAAATAAAAGGATAAATTAGTAATTAACGGCAAAAAAGGGCATTTTGGTAATTAAAAGCATAAAAGGGTATTTTTGAAATAAATGAAAAGTTTAAGGACTAAACTGAAAAGTTAAGTAAAGTTTTAAGTTAAATTGGAAAAATTAGTTGTTAATAATATAATATGCTTTTAAATGAGAAAAGCTATTAATAATTAACTTAATTGCACTTAAATAGGAAAAATATACTTGTAGGGAAATATTATGATTCTTACTCACCACTAGACATGTTTAATGCTCAGCACGTAGGATGTACTGCGTGCAGGTACGGATGTTTTGGGAGCATAGGTACACAAAGGACAAAGGAGATGCTGAAGAACTATAATGTTACTTTTGATGGCATGTATATATTTGTTTTACATTTAAGAAGATTATATTGTATTGGAAATAGTATTATAATGTATTGTAAGTATGGATAAGGAATTGCAAGGAATGAATGGTGTGTTTGAATGATGTGATGGAATGGGTGGATATGTTATGTGTTTGGATTTATAAACTGTTGAGCCTCAGAGAGGCTGTGTTATTGTATGCTTTTCAGGGGGCTAGTTAAGATTATAGCCATTATATTGTCAATTTTTTGTTAAATGCATAGTAAATTTCGAGCAGTTATAAGTCAGCAACTAATGAGAGTTATGTGTGAAAAAATGATTGTTAAGTTAAAAGGATTAAATGGTTAAAAAAAATTCCAACGAATTGCTTGTCCGATAAGACTGTTAAAGTAAGGGTGTTATATTTTGTGGTATCAGAGCATTGGTTTAGCCGATCCTAAGATTGAAGTGGGAATAAGTATGATTTGTTTGCCTGTATATACATGTCAATTAAAAGTAATAAGGTGTTATGGAAATCTAATGTGTACTTGCTCATTTCTGTTTTATAGTGTAAAAATGTCATCTGATCGAGATAGACAGGTGGGGGATGGTGAAAGTGAAGCTTCCGTAGGTACTGGACAGCAAGATGCCCCACAGCAGCAGGCTTCCTCTCCAGTAGTGCCACCTCCACCTCCACAGCCAGACTTCCTTAACCTTATGGCAGAGTATATTCAACAACGACTACAAGCAGGTCAGGCTCAGTCCTCTCATACCATTGTTCAAGTCCAGCCAGCTCCACCTAGAAGAAGACCTATTTTGGAACAGTTAAAAAGGTTGGGAGCTGAAGACTTTTCTAGAATGGATCCTTTGACACCATCACAGGCTGAAAATTGGTTATTTAAAATAAAAAGGCTTTTTGAGATCACAAATAGTTCAGTAGAAGAAAAGTTAGAGGGTATAGTTGCTTTGCTGCAAGGACCTGTAACACCCTACTCTCTTCCATATATCCGTACATTATATAGAGATACTAGTTAGATATATGCATATAACTATTAATCCAAAATCCTTTACTAAAACAATAATAGCTCTAATTATAAAATACCAGACATTAAATATAAAATTGTGCTACCTCAGTTTATGCGATCCCATTATCTTTATGTACATGCCATTCGAAAATCCTTCTTCACATCCCAAAATCTTCTGTTCCTGCAAGCAGTCAACAACCACACGCTAAGCAACATTGTCGCTTAGTGGTGGATATAACTACTCAAAATTTAATTCGATTAAATTTTTATTCCCAATTTTTATTATCTTTATTATATTAAGCAAGTCCATTCATTTGACTAACTTATCCATGCAGTTTCCATTATTATTTATTGGTCTTTGTTTACCTCATTGTTTAGATTGTCCTTCTTTTGTTGCTTCATTTAAAATTTCTATTTTGGTTCACTATAATTTATACTGTAAATTTTTACTAGCCAGAGTTCATTAGTTGGAACATTCCATTTCTATTTTCTTTCTAATCTTCTTTTCTCATTCGCTAATTAATACTTTGTCGTATCTCATTCTCCTATTATTTTCTCTTTTCCCCTTATACTTTCGATCAGGTACTTATTTTTGTTCGACTTACAATATAAATTTTCCTATCTAGCTAAATCAATATTTCGTTAATTATTTACTCAAAACTACTAATTTATCCTTTGTTTCTCTTTGAATATTTCTCGCCATAAACATGTTCTTTTCTTTTAATTTGTTCCTTAATTTCATTCTTTGGTCCATTCTACAATTTTATATTTTATTTATTTATTTTTTGTTCTTCCTTTGACCATATTATTATTTTATTTATTATTTATAAAAATTCATTCAAATTCTTTCTCTTTACTTTTTCTTGTCTAAGCTTAAATCGCTCTTTTGATATTATTTTACAGTTTAATAATCAGGTCCTCAATTCTATTTATTTTCGTTTTAAGTCACTTGACTTTCTTTACTTTTCTTTATCTTTATTATATATATTTTTCTTGTTTGATTACATTTCTTTCCTCATTAAATAGAAAATCACAAATCAAATTCTTGTACTCTATTTCTATTACACAAATCAATGATTTATTCTTAATATATTCATAATTTACTTTAGATCTCTTTATCATTTATTTTTTCTAATTAACTTCTCAATTTTTCCGAAATTAACTTTTCCTTAACTTGCCCAATTTTGATCACAGCTTTAACTAGTTTAACTTTCTTTATCCTTTAATTTAAATTAAGTGCATAAATTACAATTTAAATCTTAAAATCTCTCATGATGATGAACTACATTTTGATTCTTAAAATTTTTACTATTGACAATTTTATCCTTCTTAACTTGTCTATTCAATGTGATTTCTCTGATTGCTATATTAATATTCCAATTTACTATTTTCTCTAATTAACTTATATTTTAACTCATTTGGCTTTATTTGACTTTTATTGAATTTCCAATGTACAAATTACATTTTGATTCTTTGAATTTCCCAAAGATGATAGATTTACAATTTAGTCTTTTAATTTTTGACTAATTATATTATTGCCTCTTTCTGTCTTATTTAGCCAATTTAAGTTTCTTATTACTCTTTTTGGTCCAACTAACCAATTTACTTTTATTTTATCACATAATTACAGTTTTACTCTTACTCATCCCATTGATCTTATTTTTTCACATTATTTATTATTTATTTATATTTATGGCATCCAAATTATCATAATTATTCTTTTATCTCAGTTTCATGCAAAATTACCATTTTGCCCCTAGTAAAATTCAGTAGAATTGCAACGAGCTGGATAAACGGAATATAATCAGGGGATCGAGTTCTCGAAACATCCAATCCCCTTTTTAACAATTTTCTCAGTCAATATACGTAATTTTTCTATTAAGCATATGCATTTCTACACACACACACACACACACACACACATATATATATATATATAAACATTTATATATATATATATATATATATATATATATATATATATATATATATATATATATATATATATATATATATATATATATATATATATATATATATATATATAGTTGTGGATTCAGCTCTCGGAGCCATCCAATCCACAACTCAATTTAATTACATACACATATATATATATATATAAATACAATTGTGGATTCAGCTCTCGGAGCCATCCAATCCATAACTCAATTTAATTACATACACCGGAAGAGCTCTTGAAGCCATCCAATCCAACGTTACATATCAAGGCACTGCATTACAAGTTCCCTAATTGGCATGCCAACCTTATCCAATTACCCCAATTCCTATCTAATTTTACTAAGGGCAAATATAATATTATCATTAAATACATTAAATAGTATCATCTATATGTATTAGCATTATATATATACTCATGATATCTATCATTTCCTTTATCTTTCATAATTTTATTTCATCATTATTTCTTCTTTGTTCCATCAACATCGTTTACTATTGCAGGCACCATAGTGCTCTACTCTACTACTTTTCATCAACATAAATTGAAGATTTGTTCGATCAGGTTACTACTAGATGGGAGTAAAAGCTACAGATGTACCTAAAACTGCTTTCCATACTCGGTATGGCCATTATGAGTTTTTAGTCATGCCATTTGGGCTTACAAATGCACCAGCCGCCTTCATGGATCTGATGAACAGAGTTTTTCATCCTTATCTGGATCAGTTTGTGGTGGTTTTCATTGATGACATTCTGGTATATTCTAAGACACCAGAGGAATGATAAGCATCTGCGAATTCTTTTGTAGACTCTGAGAGAGAAGCAGCTATATGCTAAATTCAGCAAATGTGACTTCTGGTTGAATGAAGTATCTTTCTTAGGTCACGTGATTTCTGCAGAAGGTATTAAAGTGGATCCATCAAAGATTGAAGCAATTCTTCAATTGAAGCCACCTAAGAATGTGACTGAAGTGAGAAATTTTCTGGAATTAGCCAGGTATTATAGGAGGTTTATAAAAGGTTTATACACTATTACAGTTCCACTGACTCGACTGTTATAGAAGAATGCCAAGTTTGTGTGGACTGACATATGTCAAGAATGCTTTGAGAAACTTAAAAGTATGTTAACATAAGCTCCTATTCTCACTCAACCCGAGCCGGGTAAGGATTTTGTGATTTACAGTGATGCCTCTAGAAATAGACTAGGCTGCATTTTGATGCAGGAAGGCAAGGTGATTGCTTATGCCTTCCGATAGCTCAACACTCCTGAGAAAAATTATCCTACTCATGATTTGGAGCTAGCAGCTATTGTTTTCACACTGAAGATATGGAGGCACTATCTGTATGGAGAGAAATGTTATATTTATACTGATCACAAGAGTCTGAAGTATTTACTCACTCAGAGAGAGCTTAATCTCAGATAGAGATGCTGGCTAGAGTTAATTAAAGACTGTGATTGCTTTATCAACTACCGTCCAGGAAAGGCTAACGTGGTAGCTGATGCACTTAGCAAAAAATTCATGATAGGTAATGTAAATGTTTTCAAATGAATTGATATAAGTGATTTATACGTGTAATTGAATAACATTATTGTTTTCATCTCTTTGAGCTTTGAATATTAGTTTGAGTCTGGCATCAGATGGAGCTTTACTGGTTGAAATGCAGTTAAAACCAGATTTTGTGTATCAAGTGAAAATGGCTCAGAAAGAGGATGTTCGATTGAAAACCATTATGAATAGGTTAAAGGATGGAAATGAAGGAGACTATTCTTTGAATGAAGATGGAAGCCTTTGCTACAAGAAAAGACTTTGTGTTCCAGACCAGGAAGAACTGAAAAAGAATATCCTTACAGAGGTACACCATAGTAGTTATGCTATGCATCCTGAAGGTAACAAGATGTACCAGGATTTGAAATCTTATTACTGGTGGCTAGGAATGAAGCGAGATGTGATAGAGTTTGTGAGTAAATGCTTGATATGTCAGCAAGTAAAGGCTGAGCACTAGGTTCCTTCTGGATTACTTCATCATATTTTGATACAGGAGTGGAAATGGGACAGGGTCACTATGGATTTTTTCACAGGATTGCCTATCACACAGAAGAGACATTATGCTATATGGGTGATTATTGATCGACTCACCAAATTTGCTTATTTCTTGCCAGTCCGGATGGATTATCCTTTAACCAGATTAGCAAAAATTTACATTAATGAGATAGTGAGACTTCATGGAGTACCATCATCGATCATTTCAGATAGGGATCCCAGGTTTACTTTCCACTTCTGAAAAAGTTTACAAGAAGCTTTGGGTACAAGACTCCATTTTAACATCGCATTTCACCCCCAGACAGATGATCAGTCAGAGCGGGTGATCCAGATTCTGGAAGACATGTTACGATGCTGTATACCAGAGTTTGGTAGCAATTGGGAAACATATCTGTCTCTTACAGAATTTGCCTACAATAACAACTATCAATCTAGTATAAAGATGGCTCCTTTTGAGGCTTTATATGGAAGAAAATTCAGGACTCCTCTATGTTGGACTGAGTTAAATGAAAAGAAATTGATAGGATCTGATTTAATTCGCGATTCAGAAGAAAAAGTATGAATTATTAAAGACAGACTGAAAGAAGCCATGGATCGATATAAATCCTATGTAGATCTGAAGAGGAAAGACATTGAGTTTCAGGTCGGAGACAAAGTTTTTTTAAAAATATCTCCATGGAAGAAGATCTTGAGGTTTGGCAAGAAAGGGAAGTTACGTCCAAGATTTATTGGCCCCTACGAGATACTTTAGTGAGTAGGTCCAGTAGCTTATCAATTGAAGCTACCTTCAGAGTTAGAAAAGATCCACGATGTGTTTCATATATCAATGCTCAGAAGGTACAGATCTGACCCTAGCCATATTATTATACCAGCGGATATTCAGGTGCAACCTGATATGACTTATGAGGAAAGACCGATAAAAATCCTGGCTAGGGAGATTAAATAGCTAAGAAATAAACAGGTTCTACTAGTGAAGGTCTTATGACACCATCACAATATGGAGAAAGCTACTTGGAAACCAGAAGCGACCATGAGACAACAATATCCTCTACTTTTCGAATAAGGTAAATTTTAAGGACGAAATTTATTTTTATTAGGGGAGAATTGTAATGGCCTCAATGTCGGGCTAATCATGAATAGTACTTTTTCGACAGTAAATAGTATTTTCGGGCTGAAAATTTACACCCGGAAGTGAAAAATATTTTATTGGACTATTGAAAAGTATTAGTCACGGGTAGTCCGGGGTTAAAATTTGAAGTGAAATTGAGGTCAATAGGCATCTGAAAGCCAAAAGAATGAAAACCGAGATAATTAGGGTTTGGGATTTTTAATCGATTTTTGATCGTTCTGACTATTAAAAATAGCAAATAAAGCCTAAAAATTATTAAAAATTACATATATTCCTAAAATAATATGTAGATTATTTTGGTAACAAAAAGTAAATTTTTTGGTAATACCGATAATTTTGAATCGGATCGATAAAATTGAATCGGACCCGAAATGAACTCTGATTGGGCTGAAATTTTAAGTATAGTCTATTTTTAATATGATATGAATAATGGAATCAAATTTGAAGTTGGAAAGTAGGAGAAATTAATTAAGGCCATTTATCGGGTAATTATCGGGCTTAAACAAATAAATTATCCAAGCCCAATTAAAGCCCATCCCAAAGCCCATTCTAAGGCTATATATAAGCTCTCCTTCTCTAGAAAACTCCAGCAGCAACTCACTCCTTCTTCATCTTCTTTGGGTGGCCGAAACACACTATCTTCATTTCCTTCTCTTTTACTTTCAATCCTTCAACAAATCAAAGCCTAAGAAAGTGATTTCAGCCTCTCTAGAGTACCTTAGTCACCTCTGATCTTTGATTCAAGAAAGGGAATCAAAGAAAACCAAGGGTTAAAGTTTGGGTGTCAAAGTTAAGTAAGTGAAATACTTGATTTTAATTTAGTTTCTAGGTGCCTACTATTAGTTTTGGGTGCCTGGAGTTCATTTTTTCTATTAATTTTAGCATTTGAAGTCAAAATATTAGAGTTTGTTTTGATAAAGAATTCGGCCATTGAAGAAAATCAAGAGGAGGAGCAAATCTCACAAGCCAAAGGCAAAGAAAGGAAGCCTAGGCAAGGATAATCACTAGAAAAAGGTTTGTGACTAATTAATCCTTTTACTTTCCTATTAATTAAGTGAATTTCCTTTAGGTTTATTAAGGAAAAATTAGTATATTGAGGTATTATTGAAATTAATGCTATATTCATGTATTTGGGACTTAATTATGTTTATTGGAACCTTTGAATGAATTTAAAATAATTTATATGGTAGAGTTTTAGTGTAGACCGAATGGTAATTCAAGAGAAAATAATGTGATTTTGAGTTATTTTAGTGATTTTAAGCTTTCTAATGTTAATGTTAATGAAATTTAATATCCATGAATTTTTATAGAAGTTATGGGAATTAAATGAATATTTTTGGAATAAATTTTAGGTAAGTATTAATTGAAAAATATGAAATTATGCTAAATTATTGATAATTTAGAGATTAAATGGTGAGTTATTGTGAAATAATTCACATACTGTGTAAAGAAGACAGAATGCAAATAAAATGCACCGGTATAGTATTGACAAGTAATGAAAAGTAGTGAAAATAATGAAAGATTGAATAATAAAATGAAAATTATAAAAATATATGCCTTTAGAAAGAGTCAGGCGGTAAAACCTAGTTCATAATATAATTGACTGATAATAGGGATACCTATACCACGGTGCAAGTCATGGCGACTTTCTTTACTATGGTTGGATCGTTGATCTCCATGGTATTTATCATACGTACTATCATATGTTCATATGTTATATGAGGGATGATATTTGGAGGTCATTTCTCATTCTGTTGTGGTCTTGTGAGGTCCACGTCCCGCATATTCGGTCTGAGAGTTTTCTGCCGGGTCTGTACTAGGCGCATAATGATAAAAAAATGTTAAAAGTATAAAAAGAAAGTTAAAACTGAAGTTTAAGTTGAAAAAGGACTAAAATAAAAAGAGTTTAAAAGTTTAGAGGTAAAACGGTAATTTTACTAAAAGATGAAGTTAATAAGTCCAAGTGAAAAGGAAATAATTAAAAAGGATAAAATAGTAATTTGATCAACTAAATATATAAAAGTTAATTTTATAAAGTTAAAGGACTAAAATGTAATTTTACATGATAAAACGGTAATTTATAATTTTTAAATATTTTATAATGGTAAACAGTGCTTTTTAATTTTATTATTTATTTAGCTTTTAATTTAATTTTTTTCATGTAAATTAAAAGAAAAAATTATTCTTTAATTAATAAAATATTAATTTAAATTATTTGGGTTGCTCAATTGAATTTTAGATGAAATTATTTACAAATTGGTACGGATTAAAATTTAGGGTATTTTTGGATTGTGGCTGTCCAGATAACCCATCCGATACACACTCCACACTGCAATCTCGATGCAGCAGATGCTTAATTCACTTAACCAACAGAGAAAGCAAAAGTAAATACAAGTCTTGTCATAAAAACTGTCCCACGATCAATCTTTTTCCTAAGTAAAATATTTGAGAAAAATATTAGAAATTTAACAAAAGGATCTAGCCAAAAAAAAATTTGATAATTTCCTCACAAAAAATAAGTTATAACAAAAATGCCACAATCAAATTTGAGATTATGTATGTAATGATGAAACTCGAGAACGTAGAAATATGTCAAAACACAATAAGATGATTTTTCAAGAGCAATTCACTATCAGCCAAGAGTGAAAAAAATTAGGTGTTTGTAAAAAAATTAACTGGCGGTTATTTTATGATATAGTTAATTATGATAAAAGAATATTTTGAAAACATCCAGAGCCAAATGAAGCAAATTGGCTACAAAGCTTTCTTCCAGGGAAGGCAGTAGCTGTAGGAGTCCCATGACATCGGCGAGAAGAAAACATGATCAGGACACCCTTGGTAGACTTGTTTATGACAATCCAAAATCTCCAGCAAAACATGTTGATGCTGCCTCTAATCACAACCAACTTTCTCATTGGCTTCAACGTCCTTGGACCCACTTTTATGGGTTTCAATTAAACCGCACTTCCAAGGTCATACGGCTTCAATAAATGACTCTCCAATATAATTTCATTAATTACTCCCACCAAAAAAAAATCTTATTGGGCCATCACAGTTATTTAATGTTTCAAAATCTATAATAAATTCAAATAATGATAGTACTCCTACTTTATTACTATTTAAAGACAGTAATAGAATTACTTACCGAAACATCCCAAACAATTTTTATTTTTAATCAGAAGATTATCCCAAACAATTGGAGAATTGTGACTAATTTGAGCAAATACATGCCAATTTACAAATATACCAATGCATGCTGTCTGAACTCACCCAACTTAACTCTACAATCGACTGGGTGGAGAAGAGCCCATACCCTTAGCAACGTCTCTAAGCACAAACTTCTGAATTTTACCTGTCGAAGTTTTCGGCAATTCATCTATAAACACCACCGTTTTGGGGACCATGTAGTGCGGCATCTTCTCTCTGCAGAAATCAATTATCTCTTTCTCACTCGGTTTTCGACTCAATCCGTCTTTCAAACTCACAAACGCCCACGGGGTTTCCCCCCAGAACTCGTCCGGCCGCGCGACCACCGCCGCCTCATTCACCGCCTGATGAGTGTACAACACAGACTCGATCTCCAAGCTGCTTATATTCTCTCCGCCGCTAATAATCACATCTTTGGATCGATCTTTAATCTCTAAATATCCATCTGGATGCATAACCCCAAGATCTCCGGTATAAAGCCACCCATCATCTTTCATACACTTTGATGTTCCATTTGGGTCTTTCAGATAACCTAACATCACACACCCCCCTTTTAATACAACTTCGCCGATCGATGATCCATCTCGTTTCACGATTGATCCGGTGTTTGGATCCACAACATCTATCTCTGCGAATGCAGCAATTTTCACTCCCTGTCTTGCTTTCAATCTCGCTCTTTCGCTCGCCGGAAACTTGTTCCATTTCGGTTTCCACGCGCACGATATCACAAGCCCCGCTGTTTCGGTTAACCCGTACCCATGACTCACCACGAAACCTAATGACTCTGTTCGGGATAGCACGGCGGCTGGTGGAGGAGCTCCGGCGGTTGTAATATGAATTGGGGTTCTGAGAGGCTCATTATTGGGAGAGTTTGTTAGCATGTTTAATACCACAGGTGCGCCGCACATGTGAGTGACACCGTGACGCTTGATCAAGCCGTAGATTATTGATGCGTCGAATTTACGGAGGCAGATGTTGGTGCCACCTACGGCAGCTATTCCCCACGGGAAGCTCCACCCGTTAGCATGGAAGATGGGTAAGGTCCATAAATAAACGGGTTGGTTTGGAACAGCCCAATCAACTAATGATCCAACGGTGATGACGAAAATCCCTCTGTGACAGTGTACAACACCTTTAGGAGACGAGGTCGTACCAGATGTATAGTTTAGTACCATCGGGTCCCAGTCGCTTCTGGGCTGGACCCACTTGAACTCAGGATCTCCTTTCTCCACCATAGATTCGTAAGTACAGAAAAAATCAACGGTCAATGTTGATAGTTCCGGCGCTTCATCATCATCAGTGATGAGGACGAGGGTTGGACGGGTAACACGAGGCGGGAGCAAAGAGATAGCTTCAAGGATACGAGCACGCGATTGACAGTCAACGAAGACGAGCTTTGATTCGCTGTGGCGCAGGAGAATAGATACAGTACGGGCGTCGAGACGAGTGTTCATGTTGTTGAGGATGGCGCCTGACATGGGAACGGCGAACTGAAGCTCGTACATGGCGGGGGTATTGGGAGCAAGAACGGAGATGACGTCGCCGCGGGAGAAGCCGCTGGATGCTAAAGAGGAAGCAAGCTGAAGGCATCGACGGTGGGTTTCAGACCAGGTGTAAGTGGTGTTATTATAGATGATGGATGGGCAATCACCGTAGACAGTTGCAGCCCTTTGTAGAAAGCCAAGGGGAGTTAAAGGGGAGGAGTTAGCCGGGTGTGGGTTAAGCCGATCCATGATTGGGTTATGAGACTGAAGAAGTAGAAAAGAAAAAGGGTGTGTAGATTTTTGGAATGGAGATTGGGACGCAAGGGTGAGGGACGAGTATCACTTTGGTAATATAATATATACTAATATGCAGTATCCTTTGGCGTATCGGAAGTTCTAACTTCTAACAATTTCATTTCTTATTAGTTTTATGTTCAAATTTCAAAGAGATTTGATTTAAATTAAAATTGATCTAAATAGATTAGGATAGGAGCCGAGTGGCATATCCACACGTTGGATCTATCTTTTGCCAAAGGCAGGAGAGATGATATTTCTTTTTCTTTCTTTTATCAACTAACCAATAATACGAACTCAACATTTTCTTTTTTTGTACGTTCTTAACCCATATACGAGGATCCGTTTTGACTAGATCCATTTTCCGTCTCTTAATTAATATTCACGACAAAGTGTATACGAAAATTGTAATAATAACTTGGTAACTAAATTGGTAGACACACTTCTATTTATTTTTTATTCCAAATTATAGTTCAGTTGTCATTTCAACGAGTTAGTTAGAGTTAGTTAATATGTTAAATCTCTATTATACCCATGTGTTGGGATAAACCGCTTAAATCACATAGAAATAAAAATAAATAAATAAGAAGATATGACGAAGAACACAAAAATTTGAAGAGATTCGGCCAATAATATTCCAGAGAATATTAATTCTCTAATTTTTTTTACAGCGACACATAAAAATTAGGTTACAACTCTAGTATTTATACGTACCATACTAGATACGCAATTATATAATTGCCTTGTACCTTAAACGTGTATACATGCTTTTCCAAATTCACTAAGATTTCAGCCACACACGCACGCCACTCAGATAGATTACTCTAGCTATCCGATCGGACAGTCTAGCTCTATCGAGTGTCCTACTCTACCCAAGCATCCCACTCCTCTAGAGAGTCCTGCTCTTCCCGAGCGTCTCGCTCCTCTGAGCATCCTTGTCTGACTGTACATACTCCATATGTTCCTCCGATCGGATTCTCCTGAGTAAACACTCTTTGCTTTACTTTCATCATCTGTCAGTCGGCTAGTATATGAGCCATTCCCAACAAATCTCCACCTTGGCGAATATCAAACCCCTTTAGAGATTCAACCATGGACTTTCTCACATACTTAAATGGGTTGGGCCACCATGCTTTCTAGCAACTACAAACGTTCAACAAATCCAAACAATACATGAACTTGTTAGTAGTCACTGGCTTCATTAACATATCAACTGCATTCTCACTAGTGTGCACCTTCTATAACAGAATCTCACTAGATGCAACCAATTCTCTGATCTTGTGATATCTTACATCAATGTGCTTAGTCCTCACATGGTAAACTTGGTTCTTAGCCAAGTAAATAGCACTTTGACTATCACAATTCAAATGGACTCCACCTTGCTGAATGCCCAGTTCCTTCACTAGCCCCGAAAGCCATAATGCTTCTTTAACAGCTTCAGCTACTGCCATGTACTCTGCTTCAGTTGTGGAAAATGCTACTATGGACTGAACCGTTGATATCCAACATATAGGTCCTCCACCAAGAGTAAACACATACCCAGTCGTCGACCTCCTATCATCCAAGTCATCGGCATAATCCGAATCCACAAATTCGACTACAAAAGGACCATCCTGCTAATTCCCAAATACTATTCGATGCCCGACCGTCCCTCTCAGATACCTAAAAATCCACTTGACTGCTTCCCAATGTTGCCTTTCTGGTTTAGACATGTACTTGCAAACCTGACCGACCGCTTAAGTTAAATCCAGTCAGGTACATACCATTATGTACATTAAGCAGCCGACTGCACTGGCATATGGCACCTTTGCCATGTACTCATTTTCTTTATCTGTTTTAGGGCACTGATCAGATGAAAGCTTAAAGTGATTCATCAATAGAGTGCTTACAGATTTAGCTTTGCTCATCCCGAATCTGTCTAACACTTTCTCAACATAACCCTATTGAGATAACCATAGTTTTCTTGAGCCTCTGTCCCTGTGAATCTCCATTCCAATAATCTTCTTGGCTGCTCCTAAGTCTTTCATCTCAAATTTCTGGCTTAACAAATCTTTCAAACCAAGAATATCTTGCATGCTTTTTGCAGCAATCAGCATATCATCAATATACACTAGCAGAAAAACAAAAGTCTCATCATCTAGGCTCTTAACATAAACGCAACCATCACACTCACATCGCCTGTAGCCGATCTGAATCATGAAGGAGTTGAATCGCTTGTACCACTGTCTAGGAGACTGTTTCAACCCATACAGCGACTTCCTTAACCTGTAAACTAGGTTCTCCTGTCCAGATTTAGTGAATCCTTCTGGCTGCTACATATAAATTTGCTCCTTAGATCCCCATGCAAGAATGCAGTTTTAACATCCATCTACTCTAAATGCAAATCTCAGCTGGCTACTAATGCAAGAACTGCTCTGATTAAAGTGTGCTAAGCACCGGAGAAAAGATTTCATCATAATCTATCCCCCTCTGCTGAGCAAAACCCTTTGCTACTAATCGAGCCTTGAACTTTTTCCTTTCTTTTTCTGATACTGCTGGTTTCCTCTTATACATCCACTTGCATCCAATAGCCTTCTTTCCCTCTGGAAGTCGAATGAGCTTTCACGTTTGGTTTTTATTCAAAGACTCCATCTCCTCAACCATTGCACCCATCCTGTAACACCCATAACATGTTTAACACTGTTCCGGAACCCCACATATCGAAAATTTTTTTAACCTATTTTGCCATCTTATTACCTATAATTAATTATCTTAATTAATTATTCGCCGATAACCTGTAACTGTCCCATTTACTATGCACTTAATAAAATTTTGGCAATTTAACGGCTATAAATTCGATTAGCCCCCTGAAAAATAGACAATATTCACAGCCTCTCTGAAGCACAACAATCATAAGTAATAATTATCATCATCAATCCATCTCAAACACATCCAAAAATATAATTATCTACTATCACAACCCATGTTTAACATTTACATATCCAAAGGTAAAATTTATACACATATATATACATGCCAAAAGATTCATAATTCTAATACATCAGAAGAAATTCTTGAGAGAATATTCTTGCTCCCGCTCCTGAGTATCTGCGCACAGTCAAAACTATACGCTGAACACTTAACATGCCCAGTGGTGACTAACAATCTAAATATTTTCTATACTTATCTTAAAAAATAATGCAGTTATGCAAAAATTCTCTATATAGATTCGTCAAGTCAAAGATTCAAATAACATTTTTCCCTTTTAATTAACATTATTATTTCTTATCAATTTACATATTTAATTCAAACTTTTACTTTATTTTAATTTAGCCCTTCTTTCTTATTAATTCTACAAATCTGGTCTTTTATACTTCTTTTTAACATTTAAACTATTAATTAAGGTACTTAACCTTAATTTTATGCTTAATTAAATATTTTTATGTAAAACTTCATTTTAGTCCTTGTTGACTATAAAACTTTCTTTTAGTACATTTTAACTATTAACTGACTATATTATCCTTAATTAAGCGATTCTCAATTAATTTACTTAACTTTTACTCTTTTGAAAAAAATTACGATTTTGCCCCTAAACTTTATTTTTCTTTCAAAATAGTCCTTTTTCCACTTTTAATTAACATCTTTCACTTGTTTTTCATATTTTCTCATATTATTTTCATTATGTCCCTAGTTTTGGACCCGACAGAAAACTCTAAACCGGATATACAGGACGTGGACCCCGCAGGACCACAACAGAGACAGAAAAATGACCCCCAAAGGGCCAATTCTCATAAAACAGAGAACAAAGACAGAGAAGTCATGGTGATCAAAGATCCGATCCATAGCTAACAAGTCGTCATGACTTGCACCGCGATACAGAGGTGTCCCTATGGCCAGCCAATTATATCCTGAGCTAATTTTTACTGTCTGGTTATTTCTAAAGGCATTACTGTATATACTTTTTACTTATATATATTACACAATTTACTCCAAAAATACCTTAATTTTGCATATAAACTTCTTAAAATTTTATATGCATACTTTTTATTTTTATTTCAATTATTTCAGCATTCTATTGAATTATATCCCTATAATTCAATATTTTTCATTAAACATGTTCAATGTTATAATTCTCATTTATTCATATTAAGTCCATAAATTTCTTAAAAATTTATTTACACACTATTTCACATCTACTACTCAAATTTACCGAAATTATACAAAATATCTCTATAATTCTTCAATCTCATTACTTACACCATTAATGAACTTTGAAAATTTTTAATAAATTTCATAATTCATATAAAAATTCATGTAAGCTAAATATAACATATATAATTAATTTAGACTACTAATTATTAATTTCATGCAAAAATCACTATTTTTACCTTAGAAAAATTTTCGGCCACCAATTAAATTCAACCCTAAAAATTTTGTTTCTTTATTCCAATCATTTATATAACATCAAATAGGTTCTAATTTCATTTTCCCCACCTTAAGTTCAAACTTTAAACAATTTAGCAATTTTTTTCTTAATAACATAAAGATAATTAATTCAAATAAATAGGAAATACTTATATTTATTAGTCACATACCAAATTGACTTGTTCTAGGATGCCTAAGCTTCCTTTCCCTTGCCTTTGTCCCTTTGATTAATGTTTTCTCCTTCCAAACCTAATACAACCTGCCATAAAACCTTAGATTTCATTATCTTCTTGTTCTCAAATGCAAAATTCAAGCTCATATTCATTATTTAGACCTCAAAATCTATGGAAAAAATCAAAGAATTAATTTAAAACACTAAAATTCATAACCTCCAACTTACCCTATTTTCTTTGCCCACTTAATTTTTAGCCTTCCTTTGCTCAATTCACTTAATTGAGGTTACTAGGGTAAACTAGAGAGATGAAGCTTTAATTTTTATGTTGGGAACTAAGAGTGATTTAAAGTGAAATAAGAACAAATCAAAGGAAAAAAGAAAAAGATGGTGTTTCGGCCAACCAAGGAGGAAGAGAAGAGACCCACTAAATCTGGAATTTTTTGCAGATTTCTTCTCTTATATACTACTTGAGTGGGCCTAATTGTGGACCTAATTTATGGGCTTGGCCCAATTATCCTTTTAAGTCCATTTTAGACTATTAAAGGCCCAAACCAAAATCTCTATCTTTCTCACCTCAAATCACTTCAAAAATGATTTCATAAATTTTATCACATCAAAAATAGCTAGTACACAAATTTTCGGCTCAATTGGAGTCCGTTATCGGTCCGATTCGACAACTGTCAGTGTTACCGAAAAATTCTATTTTCATCACAAAAATATTCTACACAAAAATTCATGTAGGCATGTAAAATATGGTAATTTTCGGATTTCGTTTACTATTTTTAATTATTTACGCAAAATCAAGTCACCTTCCCTACCAGGAAAATTGACTCGTAACCTTTTTTGTATTTTTCACCTTTGGAGGTCCATTTGACCTCAATTTTACTTTAAATTTCAACCTCGGACTCCCCATGATCAATACTTTTCGATGGTACAATAAAATATTTTTGACTTTCGGGTGTCCTTTCGGACCAGAAAAATACTATTTACCATCGAAAAATACTGTTCACGGCTGACCCAGTATTGAGGCCATTACACATCCATTTTTCTTTCTCCTGACTTGCAATAGCTCCTTGAAAGGTAGTTGGATCATCACTACTAACTAACAATGCAAAAGAGACCATGAATCGGTGAAAGAACAAATGATTGGTGTTCTGCATTATGTTAATAGTAAGGGTGATATGGTTGAAAGATTTCTTAGTATTGTTCATGTTAATGATACTAGTGCTTTATCTCTTAAAATTTTGATTGAGTCGTTATTTGCTAAGTATGGTTTAAGTATGTCGCAATTACGAGGCCAAGGTTATGATGGGGCTAGTAACATGAGAGGAAAATTCAATGGATTGAAGAGTTTGATCATGAAAGAAAGTGAATCTGCTTATTATGTTCATTGTTTTGCTCATCAACTCCAATTAACGCTTGTCGCAGTTGCTAAAAATGATATCATTATTGCATCTCTTTTTAATTTGTTAGCTATTTTATTGAATGTTGTTGGAGCATTGTGTAAACATCCGGATCTTTTGAGAAGAAGTCAAACTGCTAAAGTTTAAGAACTAAAAAATGGTGAATTGGCAAGTGGTCGAGGATTAAATCAAGAAACTAGTCTTAAACGAGCAGTTGACACACGTTGGGGTTCTCATTATGGTACAATCTTAAATTTAATAATTATATTTGCATCTATAGTAGAGATACTTGATAACACTATTAAGGATGGAACTAACTATGAACAAGGAGCTGAAACTTGTGCTTTATTAGAGGCAATACAATATTTTGATTTTGCATTCAATTTGCACTTAATGAAAGGGATTTTAGGAATCACAAATGAGTTATCACAAGTTTTGCAAAGAAAAGATCAAGATATTGTTAATGCTATACAATTAGTTGTACTATAAAAAAAAAGCCTATAAAAGATAAGGGATGATGGTTGGAATTCTTTGTTTAATGAGGTTTGCCTCTTTTGTGAAACACATAATGTCTCTATTTCTAATATGAGTGATATGTTTCAAGTGAAAGGGCGATCACGGCATAGAATTTAACAAGTCACAAATTTACACCATTATCAAGTGGATTTGCTCTATGTTGTCATTGATTTGCAACTTCAAGAGCTTAACAATCTTTTTACTGAGATGAATACTAAGTTGTTTTTATGTATGGCTTGTTTAAGTCGAAATGATGCATTTTTCTCTTTTGACAAACAAAAGTTAATTCAACTTGCTTAATTTTATGTTCGAAATTTTTCACCGATACAACTTTTTTCACTTGACAATCAACTTGAAACTTATATTACCGACATGGTATCCAATGATGAGTTTTTGGTATTGGAAGGAATCAACATTCATGCTCAATTGTTAGTTAAGACAAGAAAAAATCTAGTGTATCCTTTAGTTTATTTGCTTGTCAAATTAGCTCTGATATTACCAATCGCGACAGCAACTATTGAAAGGGTATTTTCTGAAATAAATATAGTGAAAAGCCGTCTGCAAAATCAAATAAGAGATCAATTATTGAATAATTGTTTAGTTACTCATATTAAAAATGATGTATTTGAAAATATTGACAATAAAATAATTATTCAATACTTTCAAAATATGAAAACTCGTTGTGGACAACTGTAATATTATAAATATTATTATATATATTATTATCATATTAATATTTTATTTTTACTTTTTCATATGAATGAATTTTTTTATCAATAATAATTTTGGATTCCACTGAATTGAATTTTTTATTACACCCCTGATAGTGAGCGATATATATATATATATATATATATATATATATATATATATATATATATATATATATGGGAAGAGAATCAAACTCGAGATGAAAGTCAACTTTACATCTTATTTCACATATGCAAGTCAACCTTGCTAGATATTAATTGACGAACTATATTGTAGTGTGGCAGGCCAAAGATAGTATGTATAAACTTTGAATAATTTTATTTCAATTGAAATTCTTCCTTGTATACCCCTTAATTTCTTCAAAGTGTAAGTATTAACATGTACAAGGTTTGGACTTTGACGGGAGTAGTATATTTTAAGTGATAACTTTGCCACTGGTAATAGGAAAAGGGATAGCATCTCTGAGATCAGGAATTCCAGTGCTAAACACGACCATAGCATCAAATCCAACACTAAAACAACTGTGCTTAACTGTTCCATGTCTTCTAAGATCTAAGTACCATTCATACTGTTCTTTCCCCAACCTTAGCTCTTTAATCCTGCATATCAAAACCATATTCTTATTATCAAACTCCCTTTAGAACTAAACAACTA
The DNA here is from genome assembly GCA_037975025.1 of Excoecaria agallocha. Lineage (NCBI taxonomy): Eukaryota > Viridiplantae > Streptophyta > Magnoliopsida > Malpighiales > Euphorbiaceae > Excoecaria > Excoecaria agallocha. The sequence goes on along the minus strand of CM075807.1, from coordinate 47,418,220 downwards.
AGTTGATTATACCTTTCTGCTACGACATCAAGCCGTTCCTCATTTTGGCTCCCTGTGATGAATGTTCCACCCTGAAAAAATATATAACCTCAGATTTGGAAATTCTTTGAAAATGATAAGTTGTTTGTTAACAGAAATCTGGTGCTTACCCTTAGCACAACCATATCAAAAGCTGCAACTGTTTTCCCATCATCATTCAATCGTGCATAAAAGGGCTTGATATCTTTGGGATAATTATACACAATTACAGGCGTCTTATAGAACTCATCAGCCAAATAGCTAGAAACGAATTAATATTAATGTTATTATTTTATAATTTCAGGCAAATCTAAACATGTATAAAATAACATTGTAAAATACAAATACCTAAGATGTTGTGCTGTTAGAGAAATGCCCCATTCAGGTTGAGTTTCAAATTTTTTATCGGGAACCTGCTTGTCAAAAAGTAATGAAATAGAATATTATGAGGTAAACACTTGGTAGAGGGTAATGCAAAATATGTATAATTTATTCTTTTACCTTTTCCAGAATTTGTAATGCTTTTGCGTAAGTGATCCTTTCATATGAACAATATGCCATTGCTTCAAGAAGATTGATTCTGCTTTTGTCAATGCGTTTTGTAACAAAGTTCATGTCTTCTGCACAATTCTCCAACACCCATCTGCAGAGGAACTTAAAATAGTCCTCTGCGCAGCTCATTGCATCCTGATAAAATCCAAAAAACCAATTTTAGTTTTCCTGCTAATTAATCTGCTAATTACTTAAAATGTTACATATAATGTACCTCTAATTGTGAGAAAGCCATTTGAGCCTCAATAATCCACATTTCAGCCAAATTTTTTGGCGATGCTCTTTTATCAGCTCGAAACCTGGGGCCGAGAGAGTAAACATTGCCAAGAGCACAAGCGTAGCTCTCCAGATGAAGCATACCAGAAACTGTAAGATAAGTCTGTTGAGAGAAGAAATCTTGCATTTTATCAGCCTTGATTGAAGGTGGCGGTTTGAGTTTCTGTTTATTTTCTAATTGAGCAGCCAATTGATTGGTTTTAAGAAGATCCTGGTCTGCAGCAAGCAATGCCTCTCTGTTGCTGTCAGTTCTCTTGAGTTGCTCAATTAGCTTATTCTTCTCCTTCATTGCAGCCTTAACTTCTTCAAGGCTAAAACCTTCTGTGTCATCAGCCATTTTTATCTCCTCCATTTTAACCTCCTTTCCAACAAGAGTTGTGATCCGAAATCTTTCGCTAAATCCTTGGCTATCTATGGTTGTCATAATGGGCACATCTACACCGACAAATCCATGATCTTGGAAGAATTTATGAGTTCCAAAAGTGAGGGAACTTCGGATTCGCATAACAGTCGCCACCTGCAATTTGATGAACATATCAATCAATAACAATTACAATATGTAATTAGCAAGATATTTATAACAGAAACTTACAGTAGTTGTTCGAGGCCGAAAATGCAGACAGTCTCTTAAGCTCTCCAATGGCAATCGCTTCTTTGATAATGGATACTTACCTTCCTCCACAGCGGCGAAATGAAGAACTTTCTCTGCTTTAAATTCAACGTTATGCTTTGATGCAGCTCCTGATTTACTCAGCACACCTTCTGCTAGTATGCAGCTTCCGATTGGAATTGGTCGTAACGGGAAAGCTTCAGAAAACTCTATAATAACCTGAAAATATTTTCAATATGTTATTATTACTATGATATATATGTAACAGCAAAAAGTGCTTAAAAGTAAGAAAATTGAACGAACCTGAAGAGCTGGAGCACAAGAACCATCGCTAACAAGCAAGTTAACAATGGTAGGGAGCAGTGGCCTTGAATTTACAGGAGGCCTATAGGTAGCAGGCTCCAACTTTGGGCTAACCGGATAATTGGCGCTGCTACCAAACATCTTGGTAATTGATCTGAATAAGGGTACTCTGGTTTGAAGAATTTCTATGCAGCTGACATCTTTATGGCCTGAAGATGCATCAATCACCGGATGATCCTCAGGCTGAGACGGTGGTACAGACTGTTTCTTTACCTCCTTGGAAGACTTAACCCATCCTCCGATCACCATTTTCTCACCAGCCAATCCCACTCCTCCATCGTTTCTTTCTAATATGGATTTGAGGAGCAGTCTGTTGGAGTACTTAAAATGTCTGATCAGAGGAGTTGTGAATAGCGGTTGTTGTGGTGGTTCAGAGATTATTTTGGGCTGTTGATCGGAGGGCATTTTGGAAGTTAGGGAATCCATAATGAGTTGTTGGGATGGCTGGATGAAATTAATTGAGGATAATATAGAAGAAGAGGGGATGGGATGCTTTGCTTTGAGGACGATTGGTGAGGAAGGAAGAGGTTAGGGAAGGAGGAAAGGGATTGTTTAAGAGAATCAGAAATCAAATTGTGAAAAATTCAGAGAGAGAAAGCGTAGGCAGCAAGGTTTGGTATTCTTCAAGGTTGGTTATTCCCGCCAATTCAAACTACCAACCGCTTTTTCTTAGATGCGAGGAAAATTGCAAAACCAAAGGGTTTCTTTTCGTATCATGCTCTGCTCATTTTTTATTTTTAAACCTATGATAATTATATCAATATAATCAAAAAACACTCAATAATTCGGTATTAATTGGAATATAATCTAAAGATCGTCTCATGTTTTCCAAATATTTGAAGATATAAAATATTAAATCTCGTCATACTCGAGTGCTTTACTCCCACTATAACCTTTGAATGGAATATTGAACCTTCACCAAGAAAAATGTTAATGAATTGAATGCAATTTGTAAATAAATTTTGACAAGACTAAAATTTAAGGAAATTATGTGTCTAAAATTAAGTTCATAAATTTAAATACATCAATCAAGCTCTCTCTCTATATATATATTTTTTAAAATATGATAATAAATTAGGATGTTTATTTTTTTTATAAATCATCTAGTATCATAAAGTTACTAATATTTGCATGATTAATTCAAATAGGTACTAGACAGATTCATAAAAGAGACAAAACATTATTTTTTAAGTAATTAAAGGTATTTTATGTCAAAAACAAGTCATGAAAATTATTTGTAATTCAAATTGTTGAGAGATTGGTTACTTTATCCATTAATCAGATTTTAAATTCCACTTTACGAAATGATACAAAGTTTTTTGTTAATAAATGTCCCTACTATTACTAAAATGGCCAACATTCATTTTTATTTGTAGTAGCAAAAGTAAATATGAACAATTTTTAACAATAAATAAAAACAAATGTGAATCAGTTTGGTAATTGTAGAAATAACTGTGAATTAGTTTAATAATAATAGGAGCAAATATAAGCTAATTTGATAATGACACGGTACTTTTGAACTTAAACATAATTTAAGGTAAATATATACTATTTTATATACTTTGTACACAAATTTGGCTCTTTTTCTAAAACTCAAATTTAAAACCTCAATTTAAATAAAAAAAATAAAAAAAAAACATGCGATTTGATCATCTCATCGGTTGGGTTAATAAATTATGATTTTAGTGATAAGAATTTCGCAAAAGTTTATTTGGTAAGATATGAAGTATATAAAAAAAGAAAATCGTCACCAAACTATATTTTTTAAAAAAGATTTAAAACCTCTAATTTTTTTCATTTTTCTTAATATTGCTTGTATAAAACATGTCGTTACTAATAGCTCGTATCAAAAAATGGTTATAATTTTTTTAAATTGTGGGTGCTAAAATTAATAAAATCGATAAATGGTATCGTATATTTAAAATGTAAATCGAATTTTGATTTACAATTTTACTGGTAATATAAAAGATTTTCTATATTGAAAAATGAAATTACCATCTATCATATTGAAATGGTAAATTATTTACTATATTTTAGATTTAACCTATTGGTAATGTACCGATTTTAATAAGAATGGAAGGAAGGCATTCATTTACTGTGAAGTGGGAGGCAGATTGCATAGGGTTTGGGTGGGTGAGATGAGTTCTGTCTCTACCTAAGAGTAGCCATAACGCATGCAAATGATATCATGATATTCCAGTCTAGAGGCGAAGTTCAAGAGGATTCTATTCTCTTTAAATACCACTTTAATCTTTCGAAAATATCCAAATAATCACGTAAAATAATAAAATTGCAATGGGTGTTTGTGTAATTTGAACATGTTCATTCCAATTATGCCATGGTATCTGTCGGTTTTCAAAAATTTTGGGGCCCTTCTCTGAGTTCTGCAGGCTATCTTTTTATGGTCATTAATTGACCACAACTCTCTAATCTCTCCTTCGTCTCTCTTTCTTTTTTCATTTAGCTCTTCAAATAATCTCAATATATCTTCTTCAAAAGTTTTACCCTTAACAATGGCCAACATTAAACTATACAACTTACTCTTCTTGCTATTCTTCAGCTTTATCCTTGCTGCTTGTGTTATTCAAGGTTCTTACTTAAATGCTTTATTTTCTTTTATATATATATATATATATGATCCATGTTCATTAACCTCATCTAGAAAGATTTGATTTGTGGTTTTTCTTTGATAATCAGTGCAATTATTTAACTTGCATGCACTATAGTATAGATCTAGCTAGCATCACCATGCATTGTAAATTTATGCTCTTTCCTTATAAATTCTTCAATTCTTCATGGAAATGGCTTTAATTCATTAATTCTTAATGAAAAGGGCTTTAATTGGATTCATTATATTTTGCAGCATCCAGACCTCAATTACTACTACTTAAACACCCAAAACAATCTTCTTCACATTTGCAGGTATGCATTTTTTATCTTTTACATTTCAAAGAAAATAGATTTTTTTTAAAGATATATATATATATATATATACACACACAAATTTTTTTATAAATTCAAGAGCAAGTGAGTGAGAATATTTGGATTAATTGGGGGGTGTAGGGTAGCAGTGAAGGACAGATGTCAAGGAATTCAAGGAGATTGATGATAGGATCTACAGCTCCAACCTGCACATACAATGAATGTAGAGGATGCAAATACAAGTGTAGGGCTGAGCAAGTTCCAGTTGAAGGCAATGACCCAATAAATAGTGCTTACCACTACAAATGTGTTTGTCATAGGTGATTAGTACTTTCTACTATTTGTTATTAAATTTTGCCGCTTCATTAATTAGTTGGGTGAGCGGCGTTTGTGCTTAATTTTGAGTCAAGGTTAAAAATATTATATATATATATATATAAATGCATTACTAAGCTTCCAGTGGGTGCATGAATTTTTGGCTGTTTTGATAGAGAGAGAGAAATTTGCTGTTTTCTTCGCATTCTTCTATTTCTTGTTGTACTAATTAAGCTTCAGATTTCTTTACATGGAGATTTAAATTCCATGTAAGAGAAATAAATTAAAGTTGCCAATTTTGAAAGATCTAAATATCTTTATTATTCTTTCTTTATTTTCTGTTGGTAGTTTTGTTGTTTGATGGAATGTGAATAATTCAATTTAGTTATCGTTTCAAATTTGTTTCTTTGTAAACTAAAAGGTAAAACACTGTGGGACCTGTCAGCTATTCAGCCTCAAAACTGTTAATTCAAGGCAATATATATACTATTATTGTTTTTATTTGTTGTCTCTTATTTTAAAAGAAAGCAGATCCTTTCTTGTTCTCTGATTTTTCTGTGATGGGATGGGATATGGATACACATTCTTATTCCAAATAACTAGAAAGAAACAGATTTCTTATGACACCACTTGTATCCAATCATATTTATATAAAATCATATATATATATATATATATATATTTCTCTCAGTATAAATCATTTGGTATCTGAAATTTACTGATATGATTAAGGTGAATTTGTACCAGACATACTCCAACAAGAGATAAAACACTATTTAAAGTGTTTCATATCTAGTATTCATATATGATGAGACCTTTGATTGAGAAAAAGACCTATATAGATCATATTAGTCTCAAACTGGTTTGTTCAAATTTATCATACTTCTATACATTACACACCATTTTAGCAAAATCCGGTTGGGTTTACGTATGAAAATAAATGCTTTTTAATAAATTGGAAGGGGTCAAATAGACGGATGTCTGAGTCCATGATTAGCTCTAGTAGAATCCCATTTTCAAGAAGTTATAGAGAGTTGGATTGAAACTTGAAATTGCAAAGAAAAAAACAAGATAAGAAGAATGATGGATTGGAGAATGGTAGAATTAATGATGATAAGAGGGGTATTTTGAAATGGGAAGGTGAAAAAGATGAGTGCCAAACGGCAAGATTCTGCAAATTAATGGGTACATGAAAGTGGTCCAAAAATTTAGACAAAAGCTAAGAAGGAATCACATGGGCAACTTGCATGTTGGAATACATGCATTTATTCTGTATGAATTGTTAATAATGCCAGAAGCTGATTAGGGCATAGAGGACCCATTTTTAACTTTAGAAAGAACAGGGGAAAAAAAAAAGCAGATGGTGCCAAAAATTTTCGAACGACTTGAATGCTCTTGCCCCTTTCATGGCTTTTCTATTTTATTCATATTAGAATACTCTAGCTAGTGCCCACTTCTTTTATATCCATGTTGGTAGGTAGACAATCATTTGCTTTCCTCGGTGGAGGATCAGCAGGTATAATAAGCTACCCATGTGCGACACTCATAACCCTTGTATACTAAAATCATATATGTATCATCCCTAATTTGTCTTTTATATTTCATCCTTCTAATCTACATTTATTCTTTTATATTTTTATTTATAGCTCACAATCAAAGTGGTTTGGTCTCCGTGCAAAAAGGATTTCAGCTGTTGTAATGTCATGACAAGTGAAATAATTAATGAAATATAGCGATGGGAACAGCAAGAAGTTTTTTACTCGGAAACAATAATAATTTCTTTATTTAACGGCTGAAATTTCGTGACCAAATAATATGACCTATAGCAGAATTTTAGCGAAAATGTTCATTCTCACTATATTTTAGCAAACCATTTGCTATGGAAAACTCTCCTCTCTCTAACTTTGTGAATGCTTGAAATTTACATTATTTACTGATGAGGTTACTTTTGCTAAATACTTATATTCTCGCTAATTAACTTTTCCTCGCAAAAATTAGCGAATACGTTTAGCTTTTATGTAGTTAGTAATTGTCTAACAAAAATTCTGCGAGGATTCTGACACCAATCCCTTTCTAATTTAAAATTTATTGTTTTTTTAGCTTGAAAATCAATTCAAAGCTCAGTATGAATTTCATTTTGAAGTTCAAACTGTATTGTGGATAGATAGTACTTAAATTTCTCTTCCATGTCACTTGAGGCGCATGCTGCAAAAGCAAACCAAGGAGAAGATGTTGAAGCCTCCTCGTACTACTGACTTGCCACACTCCAAATCCATATACTCGTCCTATCTTTGCCTTCCTATTGTGTCCAAATTAATATATAGGGTTCTCATCAACATCCAAGCATCCATTTTGAGACCTCTCATCTCTATACTATATGATTTTAGCTTGAAAAGCATAATGCAAATGACATCGGACGCAAGATCAGCAAATTCTTTTAACATGTATTTACATTGTGAAGCAACATATACACTATATCAACACTTGCATATACGGCACGAGATCTATCCTTAACAAAGGTTTGCCCGTCATTTTCCACTTGACGAATCGCTTTTCTTACTAGATATTGATATAACTTAAAACATGCATATGAATTATTTTAAAACTTCATACAAAATTTTTACTATTTGGCCAGACAAATCTAGCTAGAATGAGGTATTTAGAAGGTCAAGTCTAAAATACCTTTGATAAAAATCTATGGAATTATATCAAATTGTTATGTACGGAGCAGAAAATACCTAAATATAACCTATGTTGAGGAGTATTGAATCGTGTTAATTTTGAGCTGGAATAACGCTAAAAAATGGTCTGACAAAAATCCTAAAAATGGTAGGAAAATTTGCGGAAAAATGAGAATAAAAAAAAACCAGTGGCAAGTGGCGTTCAAATGAATAATAATAATAATAATAATAATAATAATAATAATAATAATAATAATAATAATAATAATAAAAGAGACTGAAAAAGAAGGAAAAAAGATAGTGACTAAAATTTCTTTTTGTCCCAAAGAGTAACAATCAAATTTTGGCCATATATTTCTGACAAAATGTTTTTCTCAAATTTTTAATAGGTATTTTATGTTATAATATATTAGTCATAAACCAAAAGATGTGCATTAAATGGTAACTATAAAATCAATTAAAAAAAAAAAGCATATTGCTATTAAATTTCCTTGGTAGTTATCTATAGTTGTGCTTTAGATTCAATGGAAAAATTATGAAAAGCTTAATACTTAATAATAATTATCAATCGTGTTTATATACTTTCTTAGTTCCGCTCAATTTAATAAATTTGAGGATTTTTTTTTCATTCAAAGTGATCATTTTAAAATTTAAATAAGTATCGATTACATTTTTTTTTCTATTGTAGTATATACACTAAAAACAGATGGTTAATATAGTAAAGATATATAATTATAGGAAATTGATAGGAAGATATTTCAGTAAATTGATATGAAAAATTATAGAGTGGATGTTAATTAATGGTCTTTTTAGATTGTATGAGAAATTAAATCACAATAAATCAAAGAACGAAGTGGTCTCGAAACTATAAATCAATGATACAGAAATTGGGCTCGAAATCATAAATCATTAATCAAGTGAATCAGCGGTTTCTTCTATCTTCAATAGACTAAAGCAGAATCGTAAATGGGCCATCAAGCGCAATCCTCGGCCCAGAAAGGGATATTTTTTCCTCGGACCAGAAAAACTTATTTTATTGCCGAAAATACAATAAACTTTAAATAGGTCCAATCAAGTTCTTAAGATAAATGAGTATAAATAACATCTTAAAAACAAAATCGGAGGCAGACATGAACTATCACGAGTCATTACCTACCATGCCCAGTGGACTAATTAGTTTTGCCGACAATGACTCGTCTAAGACCCAGTGAGTCAACTGACCTTTGTTTTGTTTGATCTTTTCTTTCTTCTATATTACCTATCAATACGTAACTTACATCCAAAAACTTTATATAAATAATATTCTCAGAAATTCATGTAAAATCTTTGAAATCTTTTATGATGCTGCAATCACATGTTCCATTAAAGAACTTCACTTTCGGTTTTAAGTGTTTTTTGTTTTTTCAGTTGATACATAATGACCAAAAACAAAAGTTGCATTATTTTTTTTTTCTTTTTTTTCTTATGGTCAGAGACCAACACTGCTAATACCAAATATGAGATGCTATAATAAGGATAGTTCTGTAATTAAATATTTCAAGTAGAAGTGAGCATGATTAAATTTTAATCCAAAGTTGAACCAAATTAATTCACTTAGTTGGCTTCAATTATTTGGATAATTTCAATTACCAATTCGGTTCAATTAATAACAGAAAACTAAAAAAAAAATTAAAACTTTTCATATGGCATTGTGTTTATTAATAAAATTTTTAAAATTATTAATCAATTTAATTTCAATTAGAGATATAATAGAATTTCAACTATAGATTCAGTTAATGTAGAAATTTAATTTATAATTTTTATTAAAATTTATACATATTGAATGCAAATTAAAATTAATAGAGCAAATAATTAAAAAAAAAAAAAAGTAGTGCCTCTAGGAAGATCCCCCAAATCTAAATGAATGACAAATAAAAGAATAATATAGTTAGTTGCATAGGTATCTAATAGACTATATATATATAGTAGAAGCATGTGAATCCTTATCTTAAAATTATGTAGCCGGAAAGAAAATTAGTGGATATATTATAATATATATTTTCAAAACAATTGTTTGGTCTAAATGTCTAATGCCCGGGGAACTCGGGTATTAAACAATTGGAAAGACGGTAGTGAGGGCAACATATCTATTGGTCTGTGCTTAAGTTGGTGATTCTTGTAACTTGTTGACGGTGATATTTAGGAGATTAAGATTATGCTAATTCTTTTTAATTACTACAATATGAGATCATCTCATACTTAATTTGAGATTATGCCCTATAGATTTCTAGACATCGAATTTAATATTTACATGTAGAGGAAATCTTTCATACAAATCTTAGATATATGGACCATTTTAGCACATATTATTATAACAATTGCGTGGTGGGTGGCATTTCTTTCTCGTACAGTATTAATTAATTTATAATTAAACTAATAGGTTAGTATCCCCCCATATCTACACAGCTCAATTTCGAATTCCTTGTTTGGATCTGATTAAAGGACGATTTAGTTGATGAAAAAAGGGTCAATGCAGGCATTAATAATCAAAAGTTCATAGAAGAAAGAGTTGTTGACCGAGGAAAGTGAAGATATAAATGACGTGCGAACGGTAATTAGTTTTATAAGAAATGTGATTAGGAAAGAATGTTCTGTGGTAATCATGATTTTTAATCTCTCATGTCATATGACTTATAAAGGCTATTTTAATGTACAGATCCCTTAGGAATGGCCTTTATTTCCGGAGTTTATTTTCAAATGGTCAACCTGTCCACCTTCTATTGACAGCTAAAATGAGTTTCAAGTTCCTTTTAAAACAATACTACTGTTTCTATTAAAAGTTTTAACTTTCAATTAAAATAATATTTATTTTCATGTCTCACGACAAGGTGAAACAGATGCATATATATATATATATATACATATATGATGCATCTCTGGGTTAATATTATAACTGGAAAAAATTGAAAATTATTAAATCCGCAGTTAAAATCGAATTCAAATCAATTTATACTGCTAATCAATTTAATTACAAGTAAACATAAATTTTAATTTTTAAAAATTAAAATAAATTTTAATATATAGTTATCAGGTTGGTTGACTATTAATCTACCACTATATATATATATATATATATATATATATATATATATTATTTTAATATTTTTATATCTTAGTTATCAAAAATCATCAATTTGTCAATATTAATGGGCGTTAAATTAGCATTGAATTATTTTTTTACTGTATTGTAGAGCGTATATATATATATATATATATATATATATTATTTTTTATTTTTTATGGATGTATAGTTTTTTATAAAATATAAGATAATTATATATTTTTTATTTTTTAATGTTAACCAACCGAATTTAGTAGTTAACGGATTGATGGTTAACGGGTTTTTAATGAATTAAGCTTAAATTTTAATTTTAAAAAACTGATATTAATAAAATAAAATTAAAAAAAATAAATTATAAACTGCTCAACCAATTTATATCCGACCCTAGTTAATATTATGTGGTAAAAACAAAATATTCTTGACCTAAATAAAAGCTATAAATTAAATAAATAAATTGTAAGCGGTGTATGAGGCCATAGTCGAACGATCGAGGCATAATATCAGTAGCCTTTCAGACCATCCGTATTCAAATCCAAGCGGAAGCATCTGCATTTTCTCTCCCACCACATGCCAGATAAAATAAAAATTAACACACCCGTAGAAAAAGAATAAAAAATATAAATTATGATAAATTGAGAACACTTGAAAAAGAAAATTACTTCAGCTTAATTCTATCCCCACAAAGGATTTAAAAAAAAAAAACTAATAAACTGAAACACAAATTTACAACAACAATATCACTGAAAACCTAATAATAATAATAATAATTAAGAGGAGCAATTGCCTCCTCCTGTAAAAGGTGGTTGCGTCCCTATGCGAAAAGTTCCCTTTTATATTTAAATGTGTTGTAAATTTAAAACTTAAATACGAAATCTCTAATTAAAAGTTACCATCTCAATTCGCTAGATTTTGCTAAATAAGGATCATTATTAATTATCGTTAGTTATTGATTATTAGTCCTCATCAATAATATGATATAAGTGAACTTTACCAAGATTTAGGCTCCAGGATCTACATTAGATATATAGTATTTTCATAATACATTTTTGAGGTGGAAAACGGTAGAATTTCAATTATGATTAAATACAAAATTAGCTAAATTCTCAACTATTTAAACTACAAGTAATTGTCTTAAATATATAGTTTAGTATACCTGCTTCGTTCAATTGACTAGTGAAAATGGAGTCATAATTAGATATTATGTGGCTTAACTATAGAAAACATACAAGAAATGGTCATGTAATGATAAATAGGTTGGATTGATTTTGATTAGATCGTGATAGGTCATATTAAACTAATTAAAATTTTGTAAGTCATAAATGAATTGGATTAAGTCATGATTCAAATGGTTATTGTTAGAGGGATTGAATGATAAATGAATCAAATTTTATGAAATTATTTTATTATTTTTTCATTAAAAATAAAAATATACATATATCACTTATAAAAATATAAATAAATTATGAATCGATCGAATTAAATCATATGATTCAAATGGATCGCATTATTGGTTGAATTGTATCAAATCACTTATCATGTCATTAAAAGAATCTGATTGAATTTGAATAAAAACATATGAAGCATATGAATTAAATTTACGAATTGGATTAAAATTTTACAGAGAGAGAGTCATGGGGATCCGGGACCTCTCTATATTAGACTAAACATAGTAGGGAACAAATCCAAGACCCTAAACACACAGAATCCTCGTTACCTTCTACCGGGCAGGCACTACTCTTAACGTTATTATCCCTATGGCCAAAAAGAACCACATAATGGCAATTATTTGAAAAAAAAAAGAAAAAAACAAAAACTCATGTAAAAAGGACCACATAATTATTTTCCTATGAAAATGTTAGATAAAAGAAAAACTCATGTAAAAAGGACCACATAATTATCTTCGGTCGATTTGATAAATTAATTTTTTTTGTTTTTTACATTGATGAGTGCATTTTTTTCTTATGAAAATGTTAAATCTGTTTTATTTTGCTAAAAGTAAGAAATTACATTAAATATTGAAAATGGGACAAAAATTTGTTCTTTCAGTGACACCAATTCTTTTTTGGGTGCATGCACTGACACTTATTCAGGTAAGATATCCTTGTCTGCTATAATCTAATGAAATTCTTATCTCTTTTTTTTCTTTTCTTTTTCTTTTTCTTTTTTTTTTTTTTAATCTTCAAAATAATCTTTGAAAAAACATTGCTCTTTCGTACTTGAATTTATCTTTTCCGCATAACTTGCCTCCCTCGCCAATTTTTTAAACCTTCATAAATAAGATTTGGTCTCACATCCCTTCATTTGGGTCAAACCATGTTTATGGTTTCTTTCTTTCTTTCTTTCTTTTTTTCAAAAAAAAAGAGCACGGTTTGATTTGAGAGGCAATTTACATCATTGATTGATCATCTAACTCTTGTAACAATTAAATTTCTAATTTTTAACTTGTAATATAAAAATAAACCAGTTTTAAATTAACAAAAAAATATATTTTAACCTGTTATTGCATATTTGCATGCTAATATTATATTTGCTTTTGATTTTATAAATTTTATCTTATTTATGATGCGGACACAGCGAGTGTGTTGTATACTAAAAATTTCAACTCACCTAAATATAGTTATATAACTATTCAAATATCTTAAAATTATTTTGCAGACTGAATTTTAAAATTTTGTATTTACCTCAATTTTTCATATTTATTAAAATAAAATATAGAAAATTTGCAATAAAATTTAAATTTTTTTTAATTTTTAAGAAAATAATTTTTATATTTGCTTTATTTTATAACCAATTCTTTTGTACATATTTAAAGAATTCAACTTATAAATTGTTAAATTTTCAAAAGATTCATTTGAAAAATTAATACAATCGATGATAGTTATTGATAAATCATAAAATTTCGTAAAGAGAGTGCATCTACTTTAGACAAGTCAGACTAGTAAAATAGAATATCAGTCCCGATCGGATCCTGTAGATGGAAAACCTGCGATGATGCTTAGCCCAAAGGTCCTGGAGTTCAGCACTGCGACGTTCAAGTTAGTTATCAAAGTGAAGGAGAATAGATAAGCTAATTAAAAGAGAGAGAGAAAGGAATGGAATGTCCTTCTAAGAGTGAAACCTGTTATTTATAGTCTGAGAGGGCCTGGAGCAGTGTGCACAATGGTGTCCCTACTCTGTGATAATCATGGCCTATTTCTGTAGGTAACGGTAATTAGATAGTAGCGTATTTCAGACCTTGTTAGTAAGTCATCTAATCCGATCGGACAACCTTGATTATAGGAATTTCTTCCTAACTAAGGGAGCTTTCGTTGGGCTCTTCCCTTGGGCTTCTTTTAGTGACATTGGGCCGTTAGTCTTATTTTTTCAGGTGTTATCACATGTCCCCTCCTCATACAGTTCGATAGGAGATTGAAGCAACCGTTGTATAACTAGATGGCCTGCGATATTTTGTTACCCGCGGTATTCATTTGTCCAGCCGATCAAGCCAATCAAGGTGGTCGCGGCTTCTACGAGGTCTCGCTCCCTTTCAACATTCGTAGGGTGTGAACCATAATGGTCCGAATGTTAAGGAGACCTCTGTCTTGAGATGACAAAGTTAATTAGCTCGGTGGGGTTTTCTTAAAACACGGATCAAAGTGATTCATCGGTTGAGAACTAGAGAGTCATCAACCTTGGGCTGAAATTATTTTGCCTTGAGAGGCATTTTTAAAACATTGATCGGGATGGTTCATCTATTGAAATGAAAAAGTCATCAGCCTTGGGCTGAAATTATTTTACTTTTAGAGGTATTTTTAGAGCGTCGATCGAGATGGTTCGTCGATCAGAATAAAAGAGTCATCAGCCTTGGATTGAAATTGCTTTGCCTTGAGAGACATTTTTAGAAAGTCGATCGGGATGGTTCATCGATCGGAATGAAAGAAATATCAGCCTTGGGTTAAAATTATTTTGCCTTAAGAGGCATTTTTAGAACATCGACCGGGATGGTTCGTCGATTGAAATGAAAGAAATATCAACCTTGGGCTGGAATTATTTTGAAAAAATACTCTTGATGAGGTATAAATTTTGTATTTTTGTTTTTTGACCTGTTTAAGGGGTTTCATTGCTTCTTCTGCTAGCAGCTCATATGCCCTTCCTTTCCTCGGGCGATCTGATGACAAATGAATCAAGGGCCTTAGCTTTTTGTGGTTGTTCTCCTTGCATCTGCCATAGACATATATTTGTGGATATTAGTATTTTTAGGGGGAGGTGGAGTTACCTGATAGGGTCATTGTCCGTTTAGCGATCCCTGATTGGGTTTCATCCAATATGCCTTTAGCGACCTCCCTTTTGTCCTTTGCCCATAAGCTTGACATATTTTGTACTTTTTCGATCCGTCGCTTTTTCATGTTTGTTGTAAGCGCAAAACAATAATAATTTAAAGATTGAACGGGGTTACCTGACAAGATTGTTGTTTTGTGTTTGCACATTTTTTGAGGTGTGCAAGCGTGACAAATGGATTTTCGGATACGTGTGCCAATTAGTACGCCAACCGACTCATTTTTTGTTTTATCTAAAGCACCCTTATGCGATCTTTTAGTCGTCCAAATGTCATTTGTCAAACGTCGCTTCATCTCCTTGACTTAATGGCGGATGCTTCGTTTTTGCATTTTGACTGTTGGCTTTCTTTTTGGCACTTCAATTTCTGGCGTGCATTAATGAAGTGAGAATGCATGATGTCTTCATTAATGCCTTGTAATCAAATTTGCCCATAAAAGGGGTTTTCTTCCATTATTTTATGCTATCTTCTTCTACCTTTTCTTATTTTGTTTCCTCATGTCTATTGCGCCTTAGCTATTAAGTTTGAATATGAGGCCTCCGGACTTCCAACGTGTTATTGCCGAATTCACCATTTTAGAAAGAAGAATGAAGAAAGGACCCTTTGTCTTGTCTGGATATGGCTGGTGTCCACGAGCCATATGATTTGCTGCTCCAGCAACTTTCCTTTCTTGGCATAAGGCTCTCGCCTGATCATGGTGGTGGATACGTATCTGTACTTTTCTCTCCATTTGTCTTAGAATTGCTTTGATGTCAGGGGACTGCTGTAAGAGGCGGTCTCGTTGCAGAGGCAGTGGTTAAGGTGGCAGCGATGCTCTTTTCCTCCTTTCTTCCTGTTGTCTTTTCTTTTTTTTGCTTTTTCGTTTCTTGTAATTAGACTTCTTCTTTTTCTTCTCCTCCCTTTTGTTCTTCCCTCTCTTTTCCTTTCTTTTATCTTTATATTTTGTTTTATGGGAGAGGAAGCAAGGAGTTTTAGCCGTGTGCCTTTCCAGACAAGAAGAACAACAGTCGATCGACAAGAATGCTTTTTATGTAGATCGCAGGAAGAGCAATATCTATGTACTTTATATTCTTTGAATGAATATAATTTCTTTATTATCACATGTCTGTTCTCTCTTTTTTTATGGCAATAAAAGGGAGTTATTGAAACTAAGGCGATAATTTATATTAAAATAACGATGATTGAGTAATACTTAACCTTTTTTTTGCAAAGCGTTGCATTGTTTCAAATGCTTTATTTTTTTTAACCATACTCCTTAGTCTAGGTTCTGACTGCAGTCGTGATCAGACTTTAATCGGAGGAGTCTCTTATTTTATCGCCCGACTAAGTGTTTTGTTTGATGTCCCTCCCCTTTTTCGTTGGCTATCGTGCGAGGCCGATGAGCTGGGTTCCGATCCTGTTGCTAATAGATCGGACCGTGTTTTGTCTTTCGATTTAATCCAGCCATTTTAAGGAAGTAAAAGAAGGTAGTATCTTAACCGTTCGACTTATTTGATTTCCTTTTTGCTCCATTCATATTTCTCTTTGTCCTTTCTCTTTCCCCTGCTTCCTCTCTCTCTCTCTATTTTTTTTTTGCTCATTTTAGCCTCTACGCCTTGATTTGGGATGGAGGAATTCCTTCAAAGATATTTCTTGAAATATTATTTGAACTCCTTTGTGGGAAAGAGAACCTTTCAGATGAACATGATTCATTTTACGAAACAAGCTGCTCATTGAAACAAAATGACAATTTCACCGATCTTTCAATCGGAACATTACGTGCTTTACCGATCTTTCGATTGAGATATTACCTATTTCATCGATCTTTCTATTGGGATATTATATATTTCATCAATCTTTCAATCAGGATATTACATGCTTCATCAATCTTTCGATCGGGATATTACATGCTTTAATTGATCTTTCGAACGACTTTGTTGCCTTTGCGTTCTTTTCTTGAAAAGGAGACACATATTTAAAGCCTTATTCACCTTAACCGATTTTCTTGTACAACTTTGTTTGGGCTTTACTCTACCTTTTCGCGGGTCGCCAGGAAAAGGGGGGTGATCCTTCGTATCTTTTTCTCCTTTCCTTAACCACTTTCCTCCAGTTGTCTTCATCCACAGATGCGGGTACTACCTTTTTTGGGATCTTCTTTCTCCAATTCTACTTTCTTTTCTCAGTACTTTTTCATATTAAGTGGCCCTACGAAAGGAAGGGTATCCCACTGCAGTCTTTTGGTCCTAGTATCAGGCTCTACCTGATTCGCTTGGAGACATAGAGGGGGGTCGACTGCTTTTTTCTTCCTAAAATTTTTTCCAGTATGTTGGTTCGGAGAGTTTCGGATGCCCTTTGCGTATTGGACCAAATGAGGGATGTTTTGCCTTTTTTTAATCTTAGCGCTCGGTTTTTCACCTTCTTTTAGTCTTAGAGTTCCGTTCTTACTTAATCTAATGTCGGCACGCTCTGTGAGACCTCCATAAAGTCTGCACATCCTTTTTTTCTTTGCGGCATCTTATACTTGCCACCTGATGAATTCTCATGTAGTCTCGAGGACTTTTCATGAAAATCTTGTATCTTACTTGCCACCTGACGACTTGTCATGTAGTCTTAAGGATTTTCATGAAAATCTTGTATCTTCGCAAGGCGATGGCGAGTTCGCATGTTATTTGCGAGTTGCAAAATTTGAGCTTTTTTGCTTAGTCATTGCCTCTCAATGAAAGCACCAAATGATAAATCATAAAATTTCGTAGAGGGGATGCCTCTACTTTAGACAAGGCAAGCTAGTGAAATGGGAGATCAATTCCGATCAGATCCTGCAAATGGGAAACTTGCGATGATGCTTAGCCCAGTGTTCTCAGGCTTCAACACTCAGATGCTCAAGTTAGTTATCAAAGTAAAAGAGAATAGATAAGACAATTGAAAGAGAGAGAGAGAAAGGAATAGAATGCCCTTATAAGAGTGAAACCTATTATTTATAGTTTGGAAGGGTCTGGAATAGTGTGCACAATAGTATCCCTACTTTGTGATAATCATGGCTTATTTCTGTAGACAACGATGATTAGACAGTAGCATGTTTCGGACCTTATCAGTAAGTCGTCTAATCCAATCGGACAGGCTTGATTATAGGAATTTCTTACTAACTGAGGGAGTTTTCGTTGGGCTCTTCCCTTGGGCTTCTTTTAGTGACATTGGGTCGTAGCCTTAGGGGTGTGCAGAACCGAACCAAAACCAAAAATCGAACCAAACTGAATGGAATTTGATGTTAGTTCAGTTTTCGATTCGTTCGGTTCTGAATCAAATTTTAAAATTAGTTTAATCGATTTAGTTCGGTTCGTGAAATTAAAAAATCGAAGGAATCGAACCGATCGAAGTTTTTAAATATATATATTTTATAGTATTATAATATCAAATTAGACACTCTAACTTAGTGGTGGCGTGAAACTCTATCTCGACCTAATGGTCTTGAGTTTAAATCCTGGTAGGCACATAGTTTTTGTTTCTCAATTTTGTTACTTTAATTTTTTTTATAAGTGAATTAAAATTAAAATTTAGATGTGAAGTAAAATATAAATTCAAATCCTTAATTTATTAAATTGAGTAGTAGAGTATTAGTGTTCTCAATTTTTGTACTTTAATTTTTTTTTACAAGTGAATTAAAATTAAAATTTAGAAGTAAATTAAAATATAAATTTAAATCCTTAATTTATTAAATTGATTAGTAGAGTTTTAAGGTTGATAATGAATTATTTTAATTGAATGGCACCTCTTATTTTCAAAAATATTTTTTTCTTTTTATTTTTAATAAATTTTAAATTTATTTATTTACTTTTTAAATATTGATTATTTTCATCAAATTTAAAATTAAATTAAAATTTTCATCTTACAGTTGCACCTAATAGGGATATAGTTATAGGCATGCAATGAATATGGTGTGAACGATGATTGATCAAATAGCCAACACAATTTTCAAAATTTGTATATGGAGATTGGACAAAAGTAAAAATACATATTCCTTGAAAGCTTTCTTTCACTTATTAAATTATCAAATTGCCTAGTGTAATTATATTTTATCTTAATTAATTTAATTGATACTTAATTTTAATTAAAATATGAATTCAAATGAAATCCAAATTCAAAAAAAAAATGAATTAATTCAATTAAATTTGGCAATTGAAATTGATTAAAATCCAATTTAATTTCAATTTGAATGGTATTCAATTAAAATTAAATTAATAGATTAAATTCAATTTAAATTAAGTTTACAAATTCAATTTTAATTAAAAATAAGATTGAATTTGAGGTCAATTTGAAAAATAGTACATTTGTTTGGAGCAAAATTGAATATAGGGCATTTAATTTTGGCTAAATTGGATAGAATGTATTAGTTGTAGTGAAACTGTATACGATCTATTAGCAGCAGATGTTGTTGACAGTGAACAATTAAGGCAATGGTAATTAGAAAGAGAAGATCTTTTCACTATTGCTGTATATTTTTGTTAATTATTGCTCTTCATTGTTTGTGTTAAGAAAGCTAAAAAGACAATAGATAATTTTTGTACTTTAATTTTTTTTACAAGTGAATTAAAATTAAAATTTAGAAGTGAATTAAAATATGAATTTAAATTCTTAATTTATTAAATTGAGTAGTAGAGTATTAGTGTTCTCAATTTTTGTACTTTAATTTTTTTTTATAAGTGAATGTAAATAAGAATTTATTTGGGTTGTTTAGTGTTGTTCCCCACTCAAATATGATAAATTTCAAATTTATTTTTCTTTTTGACATTATGTAAAAAAATGATTGCATTGTTCTTCTTTTATTATTTATGCTAATACACTTGAAATATGACAAATTACATAATTGTTAAGAGATATAAAATGAAATATTTGTTAAAATATAGTTATTAATAATTAAATTTATATGATTAATAATTAATTAAAATTAATTAAAATGAAGCATCCCAAAAAAAAAAGAAAGGAAAATAAATACTTAAATCGAATGATATAATAAAACCGAATACATCATATACATGGCATAACAAATCGGATTACATTGTATATAATACACAATGTATTATTTTAATATATAATAACAAAATCATTTATGAAATTTACCGTATACAATGTATTATGTTAATATAAAATAACAACATTGATTATATTATTTTCGGGAATCAGTAAATATGATGTCGTTATATTACTAGTTAATATATTGCATTAATATTTTACACTAATTGAATATGACAATATAATGTAGTATTTTAATTTTATATTTGTTACAATGATGTCTTTCTAATTTATTGAATTGACATGAAGCATCAAAAAAATTTGAAAGGAAAATAAAAACTTAAAGTGAATGCTAAAATAAAATTGAATACGTCATATACATGACAAAACAAATCTTAATACAATGTATTCACTTGATGAATGACTACATTGTATTCGGTTATATTTTTCTAGTGTGATAATTGATTATATTCGATTATATTCTGTTATGGTACCGTGACATCGAATACAATGTACTCGCATTTTTTGAATAAACCGAAGAAGCCGAACTGATCGAAGTTTGTAAAACTCATCGTTTTGCATTAGTGTGTGTATATATATATATATATATATATATATATATATATATATACACACACACACACATTTGCTTCCTTACAGAAATCTCTAACCCTAACTCATCGATCTTTCTTACAAACCTAATTTTTCAGCCGCCTCATCTTCCCTAACTCATCGATCTTCCTGCACTTTGATTCTTCCTGCAGTTTACGAAACAATGGTTAGTGTTTCCATCTCTCTGTTTTTTATTTTCATCTCTCTGTTCATTCGATTCTTTCAATTTCATAATTTTTGAATTAAATGACACGAAGAGGTATGCTTCTTTTTGTTGCTGATGCTAAGTTTATCCAAAACCGATTTGATCCTTTGTTTTTATGCTTGTTTTTGTTGCTCTTTTTTGTCATCATCTACAAACTAAGTAAAAGTGTTGCAAAAAATAACTAAATTGTTCTAAGAAAAACTAATAACTTTTTTTTCAAGCCCCTCTTCAAAGCTTCACTGTCATATTTATGGAGATTAACTCTACAAACATGTCTTTTCAGAATGGTTGTCAGTATGAAAAGTTACCCTGAAAAGTTTTGATGGTCGATGGAGAAATCATGTGCTGAAAAGTAATATCGCTTGCAAACAGGTGAAATTACTTGAATGTTGAATTGACAGTGATTATTGAATACACGTTCTTGTTACTCTTGTGGAATTTGAAGTTTTCTTTTTGAATTCCTACTTTTGCTATCCTTCTGTTACATGTGGATGTATTTTTGAATTGACAATGATTATTGAATACTTTATATATTTATTATATTATAAAAAAACGAAAGTTTGAATTTGATATATTTTTAGTGTAATTTTTAAGTTATGTTGTATGTATTTTTAATTGATTTTATTTTGTTGGATATATGGGTCTATTTAGGTTAAAAGTTTAATTGAAAAAAGCCCAAATATAAATCAGAACCGGTTGAACCGAATTAAATTGATCGAAATTATTTGGTTCATTAGATTCTCAATTCTACAAAGTTCAATTTCGATTCGGTTCCTATATTTTCTAAAGTTTGATTTTCAATTCAATTGGTTCAGTCTAAAACCGAATCGAACCGACCATTTACACATCTCTGATTAGCCTTGTTTTTTTTGGGTGTTATCAGTTATTTACAATTCTACTATTTGATCATTGCCTATTCCATGATCTAAACGAAAACAATCAAGAAATTGACAATTCCTGGACATAAAAAATTTAGCAATTTAGTTGAATTATTTTTAAGCCACTAGAAAAATTGGTTGCAAAGTAAAGTGAGTTTGGGAATTATTTTTTAAAAAATAAAGAATTTCTGTATTTTATTGTAAGTTTCCGATATTTTATCAAATATGGAAATTTTAGAAAGTAAGAAATCTTGAAATTCAGTCTCAAAATTAATTTTAAAATACTTGATTACCTCTATATTTTTGCTTGAGTGGGTTAAAATTTTTGATATAAAGCAAACTCACTTTGATTAGTATTAAATTGTAAGAATTAAAACCAAAAACACTAGAGTTTTCGTATGCAAATCTATAATAACAGGTTAAATGAACTTTTATGTTACATAAATTATAGTTAGGTGATTTTTATATTACAAATTAAAAAAGTATGGAATTTATTATTATAAAAGTTACGATTGGATGATAAGGATACTAATTACTCTCAATTTAAGACATATTTAGCAAATAATTAATTTGCCTATTGATGTCTTGTTAACAAAATTGCAAATACCTTACTAAAAGTCCTAATTTTTTTTATATATCAAAGAAATCTCTACCACAAATAATATTGATTCAAAATTTGGAATTTATTCCTAAGGTTTTAACAAAAAATAAATAATACGAGAATTTTATACTCATAATGAAGGGAATCTTGTTCCAACGATATAATATTAATAATTATATCAAAATGAAAGAATTTTTACTGCAAAATGTAAATTAACAAAAGCAGTTAATAATAATGCCATTGGCTATGATGGGAGGGGTCATAATTTGATGCCCCAACGTGTTATAGTATGCACGTTTGATGACCATCTGATTATTTTATCTTTATTTATTTTTTAACATTGAACGGCTATCAAGCAAGCGACCACGGTATGAAATGAACACCCAACAAGCATCTATCTTGGATAACGACGCATAGACCTTATATTGTCAACTTTCCATCACATGACCTCATATATTCCATATTAAATGAATTTAAAATTTTATGCTGCTAATAAATATAAGGAAAAATGCATATTTGGATTTTCAAACTTGCACCCTTTTTTTTCTATTAAATTTTTATTTAATTGTATTAAATCCTTAAATTTTTATTTTAGTATACATTATATTTAAATAAGTATTTAATAAAATAAAAATAAAAATTTAAAGACTCAATATATACTTAAAATAATAATATTATTTCATATTTGATAACTGTGAAATTTTTGTAGATGAAAATAAAAATTTAAAAATTCAAGAAGTATAAATTGATACATCCAGAATGCATCATGCCTAAATATAAAGAATGCAAAATTACCATTGATAAATAGCCTATTTTAATTGGAAAAATTAGTCCATGGATAGCAACATAACATAATTGCCAACTGGGGATTTAAAATTACAAAGGAAAAGAAAAAAATGAAAGGAAAGTTTGTTTGTTTGGCATTTTCACATAAAAAAAAAAAACATAATTATTACACTCCAAACCCAAATGGGAAAAGCCGCAAGGGCCGCCCAGTTGCCATTTTCCTATCATTGGTCCCTAAAACTGGTAGAAAAATCGACTCCTTTACGTCACCCCCCCTAAATTAACCACATGGCCCTCCCTCCCGCCCCGCCCCCCCAACATTCTTTTAAATTCTAGAATTAGTTACAAATCAAAATCAATTTCAGTTTATTTTTAAATTAAAAATCTAAATTATAATGTCATCTTTTTTATTCTCACAACTTTTTAAATGAAAGAAACAATTATCTTGATTTATCTAACGTACATTAATGAAAAACTACATATTAATTGACGATATATTGAAATCCACCAAAATATGAAGATTTATTTGACTATTAAAATATATTTAAAGGAGCTATTTAACACTTAAATGGATCCATATCTTTCTTCAAAACCTTTTGATATAGATAAATATCTCATATTTATTTTACCCCACCCTTACACCTAATAAATAAAAAAACAAATTAGTAAAAATATAAACCAATTATATAATTCTAAAAAGAATGATTTAAAATTTTTAATTTACGTACGTATGGAGCCAAAGAAAAATCAATGAAATTTGTTTTGAAAAGGAAATTATATATATACTTATTTTAATATATTGAAAAATCTTGAATTTCAGCCTATTTTTCTATATAAAAAAATCAATGAAATTTCTTAAATTTGCTAATACAGGAATAATTTTTACATTCCATAAATAGAGATTTACTTTCAATTTTACTTTATCTCTGATATTTTCTTATTATAATTAACATATGAATTGTTTAATACGATTATATTTAATTATTTTGTAATTCACAACTTATTAAAATTTTTTATATTTTATATTTTTATTTATTAAAGTATATTGAATCATAATGTAATTTTTTTATTTTCACAATTTTTTAAATAAAAAATATTTATCTTAAAAAAAGTTACATATTAATTTGAGAATATATTAAAAAATCATGTATAAAATTTTATTTTTAAATTAAAATAATTGATTTCTTAATTTATGTGAAAAAAGCTTATATTTGCATAATTTATGTGAAAAAATCAAGCCAAGGATGGAAGGAATATTATTTATCACTTTAGGAGACTCGAAGAAGCGCCCGTCCCTAATAGCAAAGAAAAATTATTAAAAAAGAAAAGGTCCCACTAAGGACACGAGGCTAGAAAAGGTCGAGGCATGAAACCCGTACGCTGACACGTGTCATTCACCCTTGAAATTAAGGTCCACTTGTCTAGTGTATAATGAGAGCTGGGCCAACTGGTAATAGCCGGTAGTCTGTCCCTCTCCCCTCTCATGCCACTGCTTAAAAGGCCATCGAACATTTCACTTCTTTTGACAACCAAATACCTTTGTCTTTTGGCCTCTCTCTCTCTCTCTCTCTCTCTCTCATCTCTCTGTGTTTTAATTTTTTAAAAAATATAACTATTTATTAACATAACTACTCAAGGCTTATCTTTTATATATATATATATGTATGTATATATATTCTCTTTGATATTTAACAGCACAATCTTTTATATTCTCTCCTTTTGTTTTGGAAACTAAGAACCATGACTGGTGTATCCGATGGAGAAAGCGTTTCTCTTGAGCTTCTCAAGAAGAAAATGGCTGAGTTTGCGAAGGAAAGGGACTGGGATCAATTCCACAGCCCCAGAAACCTTCTTTTGGCTCTGGTATTTATCTATTTTTCCCGATCCAACACTTCTTTTTTCTTCGTATCATTAATTTTGTGGGTTTCTCTGTGGCTGTTCGGCTGATGATTGTGTATTAGTATTACTCTATTGTTGGGTTTTCTTTGAGTTTTTCATCAATTTGACCAAATCAATAATACAACTGGAATTATTAGGAAAATCTTAATTATTCCTTAGTTTGTTGATATGGAACTCAAAGCTTCAACTTGCCCTTTTAATTATTTTATTTTGCTAGCTTCCCTTTTGTCAATTACTTACTTCAATCTCAAGTTAGGTTTTTTATTTTTACCTCTATTTATCCAAAGCCTGGGACCTTTTTCCTGTTCCATTTTAATAATATTTAGTCAAACTTGACCAACTGTGCATAAAGATCGCTCTTTTTGTTTCTTTTGTAGCAGAAAATTCTGAAAACCCACTTTTGCTACGGCCTTTCTGTCGTAACCCAGAAAGCAAAATCAGTAATTTTTTGCTCCTGGGTTAATTACAAGCAAAAGTAAGTTATTGTGTGTTAATGGGTTAAGATTTGGATTAACAGGTGGGTGAAGTAGGAGAACTGTCAGAGATATTTCAGTGGAAAGGAGAGGTACCGAAAGGGCTACCAGACTGGAAAGAAGAAGAAAAAGTGCATTTGGGAGAAGAGCTATCAGATGTGCTACTTTATCTAGTAAGGCTTTCTGATATTTGTGGAATTGACTTGGGCAAAGCTGCGTTGAGAAAAGTTGAACTTAATGGCATCAAGTACCCAGTTGGCATGTGCAAAGGCTCGTCGAAGAAATTCAGTGGCAACGACACTAATAATGCCTCTGAAAGTGGCTGATTCTAATGCATTTATTTCTCTATTTATAGCTCTTTCCTTCAAACACATTAGAAACTTTTGGTTCCCTTTTATGTCAATGTGTCCATTTCTTTTCTCTTTTGCTATGATTGTGATATGGACAAATTGCTTTTAGGGTGTTTTTTATATTTGGGTAGGGGCTTAGAATTTTAGAATAAAGAGCTCCTAAGCAGGGATAGGGAAGGCTGAGGATTGTTTCACTGCATTATTTTGTTACTGTTTTCTGCAGCTGAATCAAATCCCTCTGGCAGATTTGGTAGTGACGTTATTATATAAAAAAAATATATTTTTTTGTTGTTTCTTTTATTTCAAGTTTGGATTTTAGCTCTTTATTGTTGTACAGTTTGTTTTGCTTTTTTGGATTTGAAATGAGGGAATGAAAGTTAAAAGTTATTATTACGGATGATGTTCAGTGATTTTGGTCATGGGGATTGAGAAAAGCTTGTGAATATTTTGAACAAAGTTTATTCAGTCAAACCAGAAAGAATCTGTCACATTAATGAGAGATTTGGTGTGAGGGTGAAATAATTTTTGAATTTTGAGATGATACGCTTTTAATTGAGATGAAATCAATAGTCAGTCTTGCCATTTATTTCCCATTGATTTCCTGTAATTGAATGCTTCTTTCCTGATATAGAGAAAAAATACTAAATGATCCTACAACCGTCTAAAATACAATCTGATATTTTAAAATACTCTCTTCGAAGTTCTAAGTTCTAATATATATTTTATCGTGATATAGATCAATAAAATAATTAATTAGCATATATTTTATATAATTTTAATTTATTAAAACATTTTTTATTAATTTTTGATAATTATTTATTAAAGATCTATTATATATTGTTTATATAATGGCAAAATAAAAAAAATTATGCCATCAATATTTATCGAAATTGAAAAATTTTCAATTTGAGTAATATGAAAAAATCTAAGATAAAATGGAGGAAGTAAGATTTAAATTGTAAAATAAATAAATAATTAAATAATGGCAAAATTGCTTTTTTTAAAATACAGCTACTACTTTACAGGCATACCCAACAAACAAGGCAAGGGCAATGGGGTACTCTGAAATGCATAAAATTATCTAAACGGAAAATTTCATTTACAAATAAAAAAAAAAGAATTCGAACTTGGTAATCCATGGCTAAATAAAAGGAAGAATACCCATTAAAATAATGAACAACTTAATTTCTACCAGTAGGTAAGGCGGTAATTGTAACAGAAAATATTTTGGAATGTATTAAATATGAATTTAATTTATTTCTGGAAACAAAAATAATCATAAAGAACACAATACAAAGTCGTCACTGCTTCATAGAATGTCTGCCAATAATGCTGCTTTATTAATTAAATTGTTTTTTATCCTAAGCAATGAAGAAAAAAGAATTACAGATGTACGTTTTGCTGATACTGATAAACTGTGTGTGGGAATCAATGATCTGTTTAGTTGATGCTGAGTTGGCTTTTAATTAATTTGATTGCATCAAGTGAAAAACCATATTATACATATACGAAGAAAAAAAATCATTTAATTTGATCAGTTGATGAAGAGAAAATATTATATGTGGAGTGATTTCCGATAAGCCACTTCTATTCTCTTCTGTCGCAGTCCCAACTTTAAAAATTTGGACACACTGTTCACAAATAGTTCCATACGCGTGAAAAATATACAATTGGCCTTTTTTTTTTTCTAATTTGAGAAAAAAATTATAAATTGTGGTGGGATTTTAATTCTAAGTGGAATTGAACCCAACAAGGCTTCTCTCATTTCACGCATTTTAAATGTACTTGCAGTCTCTCTCTTTTTCCTGTTGGAAAAAATGTACTTCTCCACCCAGTTGATTACAAGAATATTTAAAATGCGTGAGAAATAAAAAAGGGACTTATCCACACTAATATTTCTCGTGAGAGCAGAAATATACAAGTCATTATCTAATGGTTAAGAACCAATTGCTATTTGCTCAATGCATCAATGGTAGATATTATATTGACATTTTTGTACCTGGGTCGGATTTGGATTTGGATTTGAATTTCTCATAATAGGAAAAATATAGATAAAAAAATATAAAAGAAATTTCATGACAAATATCCCTAGTATTTTATATTTCCATACCGATTATGTAATTAATTTGTTTCTGGAATAATGTGGATTAATGGTCACGTAGTCTTAATCCATTTAACTAAGCAAATGGGCCCTTTGGAAATTGGACTTCACTCGTTCTTTGTTAATCTCGTTCATCTTTATAACTGTCTCTCTGCTAAACCGTTCTAATCACACTTCCCAATAAACCACTTGTTCAATAAATAAAAGCATGCTTTAAATAAGTAAATTTATGAATGTCCATGAATCAAGTTTAAACTCCTATTTTCTAACTCAAAATTTCTAATTTATTAATTGTTTGTAAGTGTTTACTTTGTAACTCATATATTTACTTTGTAACTCATGTATTAATTCTATTTATGTAACCTATATCTATAAACTTATAAATATAGGCTTTTTTCATGAAATACATACAAGTAAAGATAATAAGAATATATTTACTTTCTCTCCATTTCTTTCTAAACTCATTCTATTATTTTTATGGTTATAATATTTTATATAGCTTTCGTATTTTATAACACGTTATTAGCACGAGTTTGCTTCATGAAATGGATGTTTCACATTTTTTAATTTGACCCATATTCAATAATGAAGATATTTCCCGTTTTAATAGTGCTACAACACATACCATGCTCAAAAATATAAAATATTTATATTATTTGATATTAAAAGATGCTAATGTTAATTCTATATCGGGTAATACAAAGTTAATTGAAGGCTCTGGAAGAACTACTATATTTTACCTGAAGGAACAAAACTTACCATAAATAATGTATTATTTTCTTTCAAATCTCAAAAAAATTTGTTAAGTTTTAAAGATATTTGTTCCAATGGATATCATGTTGAGACTAAAAATGAAAACGATATTGAATATTTGTATATTACAAATAATGCATCAGGTAATAAATGTGTTTTAGAAAGATTTCCAACATTCTCTTATGGCTTGTATTATACAAAAAATATTATAATTGAGATATATGCTACAGTAAACAAGAAGTTTACTGATCCAAAAATGTTTATAGTTTGGCATGACCGGTTAGGCCATCTCGGTTCAATAATGATGTGTAAATTTATTGAGAATTCACATGGACATCCATTGAAGAACTAGAAGATTTTTCAATTCAAAGAATTCTCATGTGCTGCTTGTTCTCAAGCAAAATTGATTATTAGACCATCACCAGCTAAAATTGAAATCGAATTTTCTGCATTTTTGGAACGTATTCAGGGTGATATTTGTGGGCCCATTCATCCACCATGTGGATCATTTAAGTATTTTATGATATTAATTGATGCAGCTACAAGATGGTCATATGTGTATTTATTATCAACTCGCAACCTAACATTTGCAAGATTGCTTGCTCAAATAATTCGATTAAGAATACAGTTTTCAAATTATACAATCAAGTTAATTCGTCTTGTTAATGTTGGTGAATTTATGTCTTAGGCTTTTAATAATTATTGCATGTCAATTGAAATAACAGTTGAATAGCCTGTTGCACATGTTCATACACAAAATGATTTAGCAGAATCATTTATTAAACACCTCCAATTAATAGCTACCATTACTTATGAGAACAAAACTTTCCATTTCTGCTTGGGGGCATGTTGTCTTATATGCAGCAGCACTTGCGCGCATCAGGCCAACAAGTTATCATAAATTCTCCCCCTTACAATTAGCTTTTGGTCAAGAACCAAATATTACTCATTTTAAAATTTTTGATTGTACAGTATATGTACCGATTGCTTTATCACAACACACAAAGATGGGTCCTCAAAGGAGGTTAAGAATATATATTGGGTATAAATCTCCTTCAATAATTAAATATCTTAAACTACTAACTGGAGATTTATTTACGGCAAGATTTGTTGATTGCCATTTTGACAAAATAATTTTTCCAACATTAGGGTGAGAGAATAAACAGTTGAAAAAAGAAGTTACTTGGATTGCATTATCACTATCTCATTTAGATTTTAGAACAAAACAATGTGAATTGGAATTTCAAAAGTTAATACATTTGAAAAATATTATAAATCAACTGCCAGATATATTCACTGATTTAAGAAGAGTTACTAAATTTGATATACCAGCTGAAAATGCTTCTATTCAAATTGATGTCCCTGTAGGACAATCTAATACTACAAACACTAGCAATCCACGCCTGAAGCTCCGAAAAGTAGTATCCATTTGGATCCTTTGATCACTAATGGAACAATTATTACACATAACTAAAAGAGACAAGGCAATACATACTATTTACTATGCAACTGAAAAATAACCTAATAAAACTATCTATTATACCCAAATTCGAAAATACTACTTATAGTATTCAATTACCCTTTAAGTTCTAATGTCTAACCTTACAAGTTGAAATTTCATGCATAGTAAATCTTAATTGTTGGATTTTAATGTAATACCCCTAATAGTACACTAAGAGAGGTAGATGATTATTTTGCATAAGACAGAGGTTAATTATATGATTAATTAAAGGAAAATTGTAAATTAAGGGTATAATTGAAAAGTTAAAGTAAAAGTTTTGAGGTGGAAATGTAAATTGTGGAAATGAGAGACAAAAGTAAGAATCATAATTTTAAAGAGGGACCAAAATGAAACATTGCCAAGATTTTATTTAGCAACCAATAGGAAATTGACATTAAGTAGTCTAGAATTATTAAGAGATTTCATGAGAAAATGAAGAAATCTCATAGTATAAAAGGAGAGAGAGGTGGCCGGCCAAGAGGGAGACCCAAAAACTCAGAAATTTGTTCTCTCTTTTCCTTGTTTCATCTCTCTCAAAACACATATCCATGGTGTTTTAAAGAAGGTGGAGAGAGAGTTTAGGGTTTGTCTCCATTAAGGTACCAATCTTTCCTCCTTCAATACAACTATTTTATATATATATTAGAGATTAAGATTATTGAGTTATAGTGATAGTTATGTGTGTGATAGATGCTATGAAGAAGAAGAAGATAGCAAGAAAGAGGAAGAGGATGAAGAAGAGATTAAAGGAGCATTTAAAGGTATGGGAACCATTTTGTGTGTGTATGTTTGATCTTAGATATCAAATGCATATTTTTGGATGTTATTAGATGTGTTACACATGAAAAATTAGGCTGGATGAGTTGTGAAAACCGAGCTATGCATGAATACATTGAGAACTTGAAATTCTGTTTAAGACTCATATGAACAGTCTATACTATTTTGGGGATATATTGAGTTATAATGATTGGAATTGAGAAATTCAAATTGTAAATGAAACTAAACACAAAGATATTCATTTCTTATGAAGAACCCAAAACCTGAATCAAACTGTAGGATAGAGAAAAACTTGCTTGAATCCGGGTCTTGACTGCTGCCCTATCACTGGGAGCAGTCTTCGGTTTTTATGAGATATCTTGAGATTTATAGCTCTGATTGAGACTATTTTTGATGTTTTAGAAACTAGAAACATAATTCTAAAACTTTGTATAAGACAACTT
Source organism: Excoecaria agallocha (assembly GCA_037975025.1). Classification (NCBI taxonomy): domain Eukaryota; kingdom Viridiplantae; phylum Streptophyta; class Magnoliopsida; order Malpighiales; family Euphorbiaceae; genus Excoecaria; species Excoecaria agallocha. The sequence goes on along the minus strand of CM075807.1, from coordinate 47,386,703 downwards.
TTTCAGAAAAAGTCGTTTGGTATGCCTAAATTGAGGTACAAGTGAATGTTCTTAACCAATCTGCAGGATCTTATGAGTAGAAGAAGTGTTGTTTGGGCCGTCTCCCTCTGCCGCGAGCGCGACAACACACGCTTGTCCCCTATATTTGCCTATTTTTCTCCTTTTTATACTATAATAGACTATTTTCCATGTGTTGTTACTATAAACGGGCATGGTAGACCTTAGAATACGAGTTTACATGAATGATAAACACGAGAATGTACCACATTCAATTTACATATACATAAATTATATATTGAAATGAAATGTCAAGGCAATATTTGTGAAATAATATGTGATACTTATATTTGGTTATTTGAATGTAAATTACCGATACAATACCATTATACAGTAATGATTGTTGTACAGTGTATCATAGTATTTGGAATTATTCTATTTTATAGAGAAATGCTATAATATAAGCTATTGACATAAGAAATATGATTACTTGCCTGCACATAGAACTTTATTGTGGATAGATAGGCATGCGTATAGGGTTACAGTCGCAGCTGCTACAGTTTTGTCCCCGTTTGGGACCACAGGCTTGACCCGATTGGGTCCACAGATTTGATACCTTCGGGTATCCACAGAAACAATACCTTTGGGTATTTATATATTGATACCTACGGGTATCCATAACACCCGTTATCCACACCCATAGGACTTTAGCAGGCATTTCACAGTATGACCTAAACAGTAAATATGTAATATTGATAAATACTTGATTAGTTATTTATAATCCATCTTTATACAGTAATATTATATGATTAATTATGTTATTTGAGTTATATTATAACTCTTACATGTTGATTATAATATCTTGCCATTATTATTGTTTATTGTGTGCTTGAGAACAATCACTGTAAGTGGTTGTTCATATAGGTATTGTTCCCCACTAAGCTTTATAGCTTAGCACGGGTGTTTATCCGTATAGGTACTTGCAGTCAGGATGCTTTCTGTTGGGACAAGAGCTGCTAATGTAAAGCCAACTTTTGAGATAGGAGAGAGTCAATTATATTTGTAATTTATTTTCTTCTTGTATTTATTATGTTATACTAAAGAAACACTAAATTAAGAGAACATTTTAATTGATTATGTAGAATATTAAATGTAATACTTTATAATTTCTCATAGTGTAATGAGGTGTGCATGTGTATATAACAATAACAACCAATAGGACTATAAAAAAAATAGATTATCACATGTAAAAGAACTTATAGAATGAAAAGTTTGGATGGACTAGTGTGGTCCTTACACTTAAGTTCTTTAACTTAATTAAAGGATATTATGCACTAGATAATCTAAGTCTTAACTCAATTATCATGTAATTATTTTACCCATAAAATATTGCGAAGCAGTTAACAATAAAATAAACACATTCATAATAAATGTTAAATGGCAATATAATATCCAAAATAATTTATTTAATCAATTATAAGCATCCAATAATCTCAAAAGTAAATAAATTAAGATAAAACACACTCGTCTTAAAATAATAATGGGAAACATAAATTCTATGTCCAAAAATTCGCTAATCAATAATAAATATGACACTCATGCTAACTACTCAGGAAGACTAGTACATTTCAAAACTAGGCTTGTCACGAAAAATGAATTTTGACCATCATATATAACTGATAAGGAATGCCATAAATTTGATCATGTAGCCATGGACAATACATTGTATGTTCACTCCTTAGCACCATCTCAGATTTATTATTGCTCCTCAACACTCTTCTTTTGGTTGCCTTGAATAGAAAATGGATGATCGACTTTCTATAATTTTCATTTTTCATAGTCTAGGCTTTAACCATCAAGTTTATTAGATTTGGATGGTGACCAAAAGAGTTTCTCATCACTTTAATCAAGATTCTGTCTAGCGGTGAGAATTTTGTCGGTTCGGTTCAATTTTGGACCGAACCGATTGAACTGAAAATCAAACTTTAGGAAATATAGGAACCGAACCGAAATCGAACTTTGTAGAACCGAGAATCGAAATAATTTTGGTCGGTTCGGTTCAATCGATTCTGGGCCAACATGAGCTTATTTTTAATTGAATTTTTAACCTATATGAATCCATAAATTAAATTAATTTATATTCAACAAAATAAATTCATTTAAAATAACTAAAATTAAAATAATATACATAAATTTATTATATTATGTCTATAATAAATACTAATCAAAATTATGTTAAAAAATATACTACCAAAATAATATTTTAAAAAATATATTAAAAAATCTCCAATAAAAAAATTATACATATTTGAAATAATCTTTTATTACTTTATTCTCTAATAAATGTCTGCATTTTGAGACTAGCATTATCATAAAAGAAAATAATAATATCATAAAATTTATGGATCCAATACTAACTATACTTTTAATAATTGATGTTTATGTTATCAATTTCCTGCCGTGCAATAAAGGAAATATGGTCAAACTTTCTGTTTCAAGAATAATCAATTACTCACTGTCAAATTAAAAAAATTAATTTATTGATAATCATCGGAAATCAATTGAGGAATCTTGCTTCTGAATTTTCTTTTTTATCTTTTTCATGCATGCCAAGTGTTATTTAGAATTTAAAATCAGTATCTACTATTTTACGAGTATATTTAATATATATGGAGATATTCGAATTAGACTTTACAATTTATTTGAATAGCTAAATTTTAATAATAATATATTAAGTATTTATATTTGTCAGTTTGATGAATAATAAATATAAATTTACACTATTTTTACAAAATTAAAATACGCAATATTCAATTATACTGATGTAGCATTTGAATTATTGTAATAAAAATATATGTCCTACATATACAGTAAAATTGACAGAAATTAAAAATAAAAAAAATTAATTTTTTATTAATTTCGATATTTTTTTTATTTATTTATATGTTATGTGATATTATATCAGTATAATTAAATGTCATATATTTTAATATTTTAAATTCAATGTAAATTTATTTTTGTTATTATAAAATTTATATGTTTAAATAAATTATTTAAATTAGAATTCAGGTGTACATATTAAGCCAAACCAGTATTTTATCGCTACAGTGTGCAAAGTAACATCACTTTCATTTTCAACTTCTCCATTTCCAGCAACTAAATTCTAACGTTAATTAAAAGTTTCTCTTTTCCATTTGTCACTCACTGACCAACTATGCCCACGCCAAACATTTGCCTTAAGAAAAACATAAAAGCCATGACGCATGCCGTGGGATTCGAACCTTGAAGAAGCTTTGCTTGTTTCCTAAATCATTAATCCAAGTCATATCATTTGAATCATTAATACTATAATATATATATATATATATATATATATATATATATATATATATATATATATATATATATATATATATATATATATATATAACTTCGATCGGTTCGGTCCATTCAATTTTTCAATTTCAAGAATCGAACCGATAAAATCGAATTTTTATTTCGGTTCAGAACCGAATGAACCGAAAATAAAAAAATCGAACCAAACAAACCAAATTCAATTCAGTTCGGTTCGATTTTCGATTTTGGTTCGATTCTGCACACCCCTACATCCTTTATTTAAGCCACCTGCCTAAATGCACTCTTGTATTTGTTCATGCATAAACACCATATGATTAACTGTTGCATTAATGTCATTAGTTTAGGCCTTCTTATTCATCCTCATTCTGTAGACATTTCGCACTTTTGATTTAGTTTCTGCAATACCTTGAGGAGTCTGTAGACATCTAGAAGTCCTTATCGTCACCATTTTTGTTACACATAATAGAAAATAAATTAATAGTACACTCATGTATAAACATATATGATTGAAACTTATGTCAATCAAAAGTAAGGACATATCCAGAAAATATAATTTCAGACAAATTAAAAAATTTAAGAAGGCATGAAAAACAATTTTCATCAAATTTTAAAATAATTTTATTTGGAATAAAAAATAAAAATATTTTTCTAGTCCTCAAAAAATGACCAAAAAATCAAAGAAATTGAGAAAATCAAATAAAAAAATTCGAGTTGATTTGGTGGTTGGAGGGATCACACACCTTCATGCGCTGGCGAAGGTGGGCCTTACACACCAGAAGAGCGACAAGCACACCATGCACTAGCTGAGGCATTGTGCCACTTAGCGCAACTTCAATAGGTCACATGTCGCCACATCATACTCTATTTGAAATGTGGTGGTCACTCATTAGTCCATGTGGCATCCAGGTGGGCTGCCATGTGCCCAGGGGCGTAGCCACCTTGTAATGAGTGGGATCAATTGACCCCACTCAATTTTTAAAAAAAAATTAAATATCCTTGATAAAACAAAAATTTTCAAAATTGACCCCACTAAAATTTTTAAATGGCCCCATTAAAAAATTAATCCGCTAATATATTTTTGATCCTACTAAATTTTTAAATGACCCCATTTACAATTGATGCCATTAAAAAAATTAATCCGTTAATATATTTTTGACCCCACTGAATTCGATTCCTGATTACGCTCGTGCATGTGCCATGTGGCATGACCATAATCTACATTGTGGTAGCCAACTAATGGTCCATATGGCATCTAGGTGGACCTATATGTATCCCGTGGCATGATCATAGTCAGCCACGTTGCAGACCTTGACTGGACCATATGTCAAAAGTGACATGTAAGCTTGACACGTGGTAGCACCACAACATGCTCCGTGTTTGCCCCATAATGGTCCACGTATCACATCACCCTAACATGTGGTGCCATATGGCACCACCACAGTGGTCCACGTGTCTTCATCCCATTGGGCCATATGCCAAAATGACAAATTACCCTGACACATGGCACCATCAAGGCTCTGATACTAATATTAGAATTTATGTACCCAAAAAGCACAAATACAATAAATAAGAGTAAATATATTTACCTCTTAAAGTGCAAATATCGTTGACACGGGCGAAAGCATGAGATCTCTCGCTTTCACGTTAATGGCAATGGCCTTTAACCGTAAGCATGCATGCTTGGAAAAAAGACGAATATTTTACGATCTAAATGCCTCTCGAAGAGAAATGAGAAAGACGAATGGAGGGAAGAATTTTTGCGGGACAGATTTCAGAACCTCACTTAAATTTTTTAAAACCTTATTTATAGAGGTTGTAAGAGTTAAAACTCTAGTTTCAATTTGAATTTGGAATTAATTATTTTAAACTCATTAGAATAAACATAATAGAGTTTGGGTGGGCGCACCCAAACTCTATCAGATATTTGTTTGCTTTCCGTTGTTCCAATTTAATGCAAGACAATGCTTAACTAATTAATTTAAAATTAATTGATGCCTTACTTTCAAATGATAACTTATATAAGGAATATATAATAAAAAATCTCTCTTAATTTGCTAAGAAAAAAAATTATTATACACTTAAAACTTTATAAGAGTAGAATGTTTATTTTTATAAAATTCACTAAAATAAGAGGTAATTCGCAAACTTTATATGTATGAATTCTAAAAATAAGGTCGGAGAGCCTTTATACCATGTCCCAATTTATAAAAATATTTGGGAAATCTAAAAGCGTGATATTAGTTTTTTTTTCCAAGCGCCATATTAGCTTATAAATCTTAAGTTAGGATTAGGACTGATTGCAGAATCTCTAATCATGACAATTCTCATTTATTTTAGGCTTTAAATTTACGAAAATAAAGTTAAATTATTTGCGTCTTGCGTTTCTTGCAAAAGGCTAGCTTAACGCAAAAGTAATCTCAATATTTATTTATTTTAAATTTGGTTTCTTCAATTATTATAAAATTAAAAGGAAGATTAAAGCTTAAAAAAAGGAAAGAAATTAATCTAATAATGCAATAGCAATCATGATTATTATCCAAAGGCATAATTGGATTCCATAGCCATAGGTGATCAAGACACTTCACCAACTACTACTTTTTAACTCGCTTTAAGTTTAGAAGAAAGCCCATCACTTCTAATCATTACAACCACGACACCAAGTTAAAAAGCAGAAAAATAAAACAGACCGAATACCCTAATAATTAAATCGGACAATTGCATCATGACTTAAAACATAATAATAGTTATAATTACTCCCATTATCACTATAATCATTAAAATCTAGATCTAACTTTATCGACCACTATATATACTCACATTCAATTAAGTGATCAGAATGAAAATAACCATAAATTGAAGCTATTATCATGTTCAAGAGGAATACCGGTCTCACTTTGTCTATGTTCCCAAATTCTACAGTGTTGGTGGGGTGGTGCCGTGCACGGCGCCGGCCTCGGAGGCGGAGGAGCAGCACAATACGATTGGGTAATAAGCGGCGAGGGTTTTGCCTGGGGTCGCGGCCAGTAGTTCAATGGGGAATGATGGCGGCTCCTCTTAGAGTGCTTAAGAAAATTATTATGGATATGGCACCTAATGGTGATCAATTATTAGAGGCTTATTGTTGGTCTTTTCCTTTTTTTCGTTCTCAGATTTCTCCACTCTGTTGATTGCTAATATAAACTACATTTTCAGCAGGTGATATTTTTTTTTTTAATTTGTAAAATAGGAGCATAAAAAAGGTATTGATTTTGTATGCATATATCTGAACTATTAAATCGCACGCATCTATTTAATCTAACAATTCAAATACATATACCGTATCTTGTCCTGCATAAAAGTTAGTAAAATGAATCAATTGCATATACATTTTAAAAGAGCTACAACTAATATTGAGGAAAATTTGTGGTTATGGTAACGTTTTCTAATCTCGGTTCTGCTGCGTTGCAAAATCTTAATTTTTCAATAAGAAAATCTTCTGCACGCAGAGAAATTTCAGAGATAATAATAATAATAATAATAATAATAATAATAATAATAATAATAATAATAATAATAATAATAATAATAATACTATGGCGCTGTACCTATAGAGTTGGGTTGAAATCTGTTGAACCAAGTTTGGATGTTGCCCAGATTAATCTGGGCCTCAAAAGTACGGCCCAACAAATTATTATTTTTATTTTTTTAATAACATAAGAATTAAGACTATTAAATTTAATATGACAATTAACAGGTTAGGTATTTCGATGATAAATAAATAATTAAGTAGCTGCTCAGATGCACTGCAAACGAGTAATTTAACAATGTTATACTAAAAGCTACTATAACAAAAGTAACACGAAATTTTGGTTTATTAATACGATAATTTATTTTTATCATTATTGGTTTAGAAATAGTTGTTATAATAATGAACTCAGAGAACCAAAAGAGTAAAAGAATCTATGTTAAACTGTTATTTTATTATTCGTCACTAATTATGTTTTAAAAATATATTTAATATGTTTTTCTAATATATTAAGTTATTAAATTCAAACAATCTATGGTCAATTAAATTAAATATAAGTTAAGAATATTCACCAAGATTCACAGCATAGTAATATAAATTTATCTAAAAATGTGGAAAGTATTTTGAAGGATGAAGCGAGATCTAATGATCTATCGAGGTTTTCATTAGCTAATGCATTGACACTATTGGAAAATGTTCGTGACATAATAAATTTTTTATACCACATTGTATGAATTAATACATTTGTATCATATATTATATCAGTACATATAGTGTTATTTTCTATAATATTAATCTTTTTAGTTTTAGTTTGTATTATTCAGCCTGTATTACCATATACAATTTTAGTGTAAAACAGTATTAGCCAGAATATTTTATATTACATATCTAGTGTACAATATTATATTGTATTAGTTTTTTATAAAATAAAATAAAGTTTGCAGGGCACAATTTTTTTTTTCATGCAAATTTGGATCAAATTTTAACTTGGGGTTAAAAATTGACAAGTATGGTTTTATTGTATTATACAAATCCAATGATACATCAGGTATATTTTATCTAATATATGTGGAATAGTGAATTTTATGATATATTATGTTATTCTCACATTAACTCTTTAAGAAATCTAAATTTGATTTAATTTGTATTAAATTATAATATTTCACGTGCACACCATTGAATCAAACATGCTTATATAACACAATGTGCAATAGTATTATATTTTAATATTTATTAAAAATAAAAATATCGATAAAATTTATAAAAAGATATGGATAAAATAAGAGATACAAAATTTGAAAATTGTATATTACAATTTATATATGTATTTTTTGAATCATAAATTCATAATGATTGAAAATAAAAAAGGAGTTTCTTTTTTTTAAATGAAACAAAAGATGATCTTTTAATTAGAAAAATGAAATAGTCCTAATTTGAAAATCGCATATTCTTTCCATTCTATTAAATTACCGCACATTACTTAAATTGTCAATATTAAAATAATTATTAATTTTATTAATTTTTTTGAAGGAAAACATCAGGTTATCATTGAACTTGAATAGAGTTTACATCTTCCAAAATAAACTGAGAAACACAAGGGGTACTCCTCAATCCAAACAGTTGTAGAAGGGGAATTTGGGCAGAGTTTTGCTAAGCAGTGAGCTACTTTATTCCAGTTCTAGGGGTGAAAGACCAATAACAAGTAGAGAACTCCTTTCCCAAACGTTGACAGTCTACTAGCAGACCCCCAAAACCATTGCGAATGTCTAGGTTCTCTTTCAAGTAGTCTATAGCATATTTGCAGTCCAATTCGGCAACCAACGAAGTGAAACCTAGGTCCTTAGCAATAGAGAGGCCAAACAACAAGGCCATAGCCTCAGATATATAAGGGTTCCAAGTCCCTGTCACAGTTCGCTGTTCACATACCAAAACCTGTCCTTGGTCGTCTCTAAATACCATACCAAGGCCTACCAAATCCATACCCACCGTTCCAACATCAGCATTTAATTTCACAGTAGCTAACACAGGAGGATGCCATCTTATGCTAGTTTTGCTAACAGGACCCCTACACACAATAGGATCAGTTGTAATAGTAAAAAAATTCCTCCATAAGACCTTTTGTTGCGAACAAAATTTGGGAGCAATCCAATGTCATTGCATCATGAAAACATTTGTTCTTTGCAGACCACAGTTGATAACATATGAAAGAGAACCAAATCATTTTCTTTACAGGAAAACACTCCAATATCTCTATCACCCACCATTTGAAACTAGCAGTTGATATTTTCAATATCCGATCCAACCTCGCAAACTCCCACATTTGTCTCACAAATTGTCACTCCTTAAAGATATGAAGCACCAATTCAGGTCTGTTACATCTCTGGTAATTGGGTAAGGCTCCATCTACAGCCACTTCTTTACTAGTAAGACATTCAACGAAGCATATCACAAGAAACTACTGATTTTTGGAGGTACCTTTATACTCCACAGATGCTTCCAAAACCCCAAATCCATATTGCCTGACCCCAAACTATCATAATCCTCTTCTTGTATAAGCAGAGCATTATTATAATCACTCTTTACCACATATTAACCTGAAGAATGGTAGAACCAAACTAGTCTCCAAGCCAACAGGGATCATTTTAATTCTCTCCATATCAATAAAGAGCAAAATATGATTGATAAAATCCCATCTCCATGTTCTTCCATTATGGTCAACAAGGGAAGCAACTGATACATCCCTGAATGCCTCATTACAGGGTGTTATAATCTTAAAAGAGGATGGCTACGGGATCTACTTATCCCTTCAGATATTCAAACTTAGCCCATTTCCCACCTGCCAATATAAACCCAAAGCCAACAAGTCCTGCCCTGCTAAAATGCTACACTGTGTGTAGCTAGGACGGGAGCTTATGAGGGCGTCAAAGAAAGAACAATCCCAATAATATCGAGCTTTTAACAGCCTAGCTAGAAGAGAATATGGTTTTGTAACTAGCCTCCACCCCTGTTTCACCAATAGGGCCTTGTTAAAGAAACCAAAATCTCCGAACCTCAATCTACCTTCAGCTTTTGGCTTACACAACTGATGCTAGCTACATAAATGGAGTTTTCTTTCACTTTCCTTTTGATACCACCAGAATCTACAAACCATTGCTTGAAGATCACGACAAAACCCAACTGGAAGGAGAAAGTATTGCATTATGTAAGTTGGAATTGCTTGCGCCATAGCTTTAATGAGGAGTTATTTTCCCTTCCATGACAATAGTCTCTCTTTCCATCCTTCTAACCCCTACCACAATTTTTCTTTAATTCTATTAAACACCAATTTATTGAAACGCCCTACAACCGTAGGAAGACCCAAATATATTTCATGGTGGTCCACCATTTTAACCCCTATATATTAAGTTAGAGTCTCTTTTAGCTCATCATTCACACTAAAACTGAAAGAGATTTCTTATTTGCTGAGGTTTACCTTTTGTCCAGACAAAAATTCATACCTTTGTAGAATAAATAAGATTGTAGTTGCAACTGCAATTGAAGCATGACTAAACAGTAAACTATCATCATCAAATAATAAATGATGTTACAATATCTATAAGCTATTATAGATTGTATAGCTATTGTATAACTCTTAGATAGAGAATAGCATAATTTTAGAGATTATTCTTTCCTATTTTAGCTCTAGTATACTTGTATAAATATATGTATATTTTTCAATAAAATTAAATGAATATACTCTCACTTTCACATGGTATCAAAGCTTAGTCGAGTTTCAAAGTTTTTTATTTGAGGGTCAGTAATGTGATTTCTTTGGGTCACCATTTGGTGATTGTTCTTCTTTCTTATTGCCACCACAGAGAGGTTCGCTTCAGTCAGTAAACCTTTCCACCTTTTTCGGTGACCATTAGAGCTATAAGTTGACCTCACGCACTGGTGAGTGAGAGTACATGGCTTGCCTATTGGACCTTTGACTTCATCTCTGGCATCGCCTGGTCATTTTTTTATCAGAATTTGGTGTTTTTGTGAGGGGATTTCCTCTGTTGATTGGTGTTTGATTCTCCTGGAAATCTGCACCAAGTTCCGTTCTTTGTCCAATTTTTTTTCTCTGGGTGTTTAGTTGAGAAGGTTAGATATTTGTTGAGAAGGTTAGGAATTCATTTGGGTTGAGGTTCCAGTGTCTCTTTTATCTTTATTACCTATTGCTTTTATTCTTTAGTTATTTTGAACCTGGCTTAAATGGCTGAGAGTAGTGATAAGAAAAATATTACTGAAATTATGTTGGGTTTGTCCAAAATTACTAATTGAAAGTTGACTGAAAGTAATAATTATGCACAATGAAAAAGAACCATTCACAGATTTGTGACTAGTGTAGATTTGGAGGACTATTTAACTAGTAATCCACTGCCTAAGGATGATGCTATCACTAGAAAAAAATGGTTAATGGAGGATTATAAGTTGTTTAATCAAATTCAGAATACTTTAGATCCCGTTGTCGATGATGTTGTGAATCATTATGATAGTGTCAAAGACTTGTGGGAATATTTGAAATTTTTGTATGCTTGCAAGCAAGATATGTCTCGTGTTTATAACTTATTGTTAAAGTTTTATCGAGGGAAACAAAAAGGTCACTCCCATTTCCAATATTATACTGAAGCAAAACAAGCCTTTGAAGAAAAGTGAGCAAATTACGATACAGTAGCTCTTAGTAGGGTTGGGTTCTGAATATGATGTGGCACGCACACAATTGTTAACTAGTGAGTCACTTCCTTCTTTTACTGAAGTTTATGTCGTTTACTTCGCGTTTGTAAAGACGGTTATCTGTCTTTTGGTATGGTGCCCAATGATACTATGGCATTGGTTAGTAATGCTTTGAATAGTAATTATGGAGGTAAAGGTGGAAATAGTAGTGGTTCTGTTGCTGGGAGTAGTGGTAACTCTCGTACATGTCATTATTATGGAATTGAAGGGCACATTAAAAAAAATTGCTGGAAATTGCATGAAAAACCTCCCAAGAATTCATGTTAGATGAATAATAAAAGATTTGCAAATATAGCTACTCAGGGTGGTATCCTACCACTTCCATAGTCGTCCTCATCGTCTGTCACCATTTCACCGAATGAGTATGCTTGTTTAACTGCCACTTATGATTCACAATAGTTATCTTCTGAGATATCAGCTTTGGCTAATACAGGTAACCCTATTACATATCTTTCTACCTCATCTCGTAGTTGGATTATTGACTCAGGTACTACTGATCATATGACTGGCAACACAGGTATTCTCTCTTCTTTCAAGTCTACTACTCATTTGCCTTGTGTTACTTTAGCCAATGGATCTACTGCTTTTGTAATTGGACGTGGGACAACAAACCCAACAAAATCTCTCCCATTGTCATTTATTTTATGTTTATCACCATTCCCCTTTAACTTGTTATATGTTAGCCAAATTACCCAAAATCTTAACTGTTGTGTTATTTTCTATCCCAATTATTATCTTTTTCAGGATCTTGGGATGAAGTAGATTCTTGATAAAGGGTATCTAGTGAATGGCTTGTATGCTCTTGAATCAACTTTTAAACCAGTACCTCGATCCATTGCTTGCACAAGCTTATTTTCTCTTTTGCAACTTCAATGTCGTTTTAGTCATCCTCCTTTTCTAATTTTACAAAAGTTATGTCCTAATCTTAAACGAGAATCTACTTTAGAGTGTGAAGTTTGTCAATTTGCTAAACTCCATAGAGTATCTTATTCTTCTAGACTAAATAAACGTGTTGAGTCTTCTTTTTGTTTGGTTCATATTGATGTATAGGGTATATGTCCTATTATATCCAAACTTGGTTTTCGTTATTTTGTGACATTTATTGATGATTATTCTCGAGCTATTTGGCTTTATCCTACGAAATCTCAGTTAAAGTTATTTACTATATTTTGTGCTTTTCATGATGAAATTAAAACTCAATTCAACAAATCCATCTGTATTTTGAGAAGTGATAATGCTAAAGAATATGTTTCACATTCTTTTAAATCTTATCTCTCTCAGCATGGCATTATTCATCAGTCTTGTTGTATTGTTACCCCTTAGCAAAATGGTATAGCTGAGTGGAAGAACCGTCACTTATTAGAAGTTGCCTGAATACTAATGTTCCATATGTAGGTTCCTAAAGTTTTTTGGATATATGCTATTTTCACTGCTTGTTTTCTAATCAATAGAATCACATCTTCTATTCTTGACTGTCATATTTCATATTATCTTCTTTTTCCCTCATCTACACTATTTCATCTTACTCCTCGAATTTTTGGATGTACTTGCTTTGTTCAAGACATATGACCTCAGGTTTCAAAACTAGATCCTAAATCTCTTAAGTGTGTCTTTTTAGAACACTTTCATGAATAAAAGGGGTATCATTGTTACTCTCCTTCTTTGGATTGTTATTTGGTATCTGCTGATGTTATATTTTTTTATCATACACCTTTCTTTGGTTTTTCTGTGTCCTGTCCTTCGCACTCTAGTGATTCAGGGGATGATTTTTTTTTATTTATACTGTCAGTGAACGGGGAGTATCTCCACCCTCTCGACCTGTTATTTGTCAAGCTTATTCTCGACGTATGCACCATTCTATCGAGACACCTCCTGCTTCATTTTTAGATCCTCCATCACAACCAGATGCTAGCTTTGACATTCTTATTACTCTTCGCAAAGGTAAACGCATATGTACTTACCTTATTTCTTCTTTTATATCTTACCATGCTTTATCTCCCTTCTTTAAGTGTTTTGTAGCTTTCTTAGACTCTATTGCTATTCCAACGTCCCTTACTGAAGCATTAGCTTATGATGGTTGGCAAGCTGCAATGAAAGAAGAGATGATAGCCTTAGAGCATAATCATACTTAGGATCTTACGCCTTTGTCCTCCTAAAAAAAGGCCATTAGCTGTAAGTGGGTGTTTACTATTAAAATAAATCTTGATGGTTTTGTTGCTCGATTGAAAGCTTGATTGATTGCTAAATGATATGCACAGACATATGGAGTGGATTATTTGGAGATCTTTTCTCCAGTTGTAAAACTTTTTTCTGTTCAAATATTTATCTTCTTAGCTACTAATTATAGTTAGACACTTTATCAACTTGATGTGAAGAATGCATTCTTGCATAGGGATTTGAGTGAAGAAGTTTACATAGAGCAACCACCTGGTTTTGTTGCTTAAGGGGAGTCAGGGAAGGTGTGCAAATTAATAAAGTCTTTGTATGGTTTAAAATAATTTCCTCGTGCTTGGTTTGGGAGATTCAGTACAGTTATGATTGAGTTTGGCCTACAGAGAAGTGCATACAATCACTCAGTGCTCTTTACACATCTAGTTCTGAGTGCATTTTATTGGTTGTGTATGTGGATGATATAGTGATAACTGGAAGTGATGAAGCTGAGATCACAAAGTTGAAAGCATTCCTTGGGACTCACTTTCAAACAAAGGATTTAGGACCATTGAAATATTTCTTAGGGATTAAAGTTTCTCACAGTCATAAGGTGATCTATCTATCTCAAAGAAAATATTGCATTGATTTATTAGATGTTGCTGGTTTTATTGAGGCAAAAGCATGTGATGCGCCTATGATACCAAATATGAAGCTGAAAGCTGAAGATGGAGACTCATTTGAGAATCCTAAAAAGTATAGGAAGGTTGTGGGAAAATTGAACTATCTTACTATCACTCATTCTGACATTGTTTTTCTAGCAAGTGTTGTTAGTCAGTTCATGCCATCTCCTAGAAACTCACACTAAAATGTTGTTGTACATGTTTTGAGATATCTAAAAGGTGTGCTAGGACGTGGCATCTTATATCGAAATTATGGTCACCACACTATAGAAGGTTTCACAGATGCAAACTATATAGGAGATCTTTTAGACAAGCATTCTACCACCAATTATTGTGTCTTTATTGGAGGTAATCTTGTTTCTTGAAAGAGTAAGAAATAGAGTGTTATATCCTGATCAAGTGCAAAATCCAAATATAGAGCTATGGCACAGACTACATGTGAATTTATATGGCTATATTATTTGCTTGGAGAGATTGTGTTTGTTCAGTTTAAACCAATGAACTTATGTTGTGATAACCAAGTAGCTATTTATATTGCAAATAATCATGTGTTTCATGAGAGAACCAAACATATAGAAGTTGACTGTCATTTCACTCAGAAAAAGCTAGAAGATGGATCAATCTCAACTCCACATGTCAGAATAGAGAGCCAATTAGCTTATGTATTCACTAAAGCATTACCTGGGAATCAGATTGATTATATTTGTAATAAGCTGGACATGATCAATACCTATGCTCCAGCTTGAGGGAGAGTATTACAGTATCTGTAAGCTGTTATAGATTGTACAGCTATTGTATAACTGTTAGATAGAGAATAACATAATTTTAGGGATTTTTCTTTCCTATTATAGCTCTAGTATACATGTATAAATACCTGTATATTTTCCAATAGAATTAAGTGAATATACTCTCACTTTCACAAATGGGAAATTAAAGGAGCTCCACATGAGATACGAAGGCTATGGAGGAAGCAAGAACGAATAGCCTAATTTAATAATCCTACAAAGCCTTCAGTGCATATAAGAAAGAGGTATAGAGACAATAGGTCACCTTGACGAAGACCACACGATGGAATAATCTTACCCACTGGATCGCCATTGATAAAAATTGAATAAGAGACCAAGTTCACCAATCTCATTACCCTCTCTATCCAATTCTTCGAAAAATCCAATTTACTCATAATAGCAGATAGGAAAGACCATTCAACTCTATCATAGGCCTTTATCATGTCCAATTTGAGAGACATAAACTTTCTCCTTCCCGTTCCTCCACTCCTTATATGATGAAAGACTTCACAAGCTACCAATGCATTATCTGTTATTAATCTTTCTGGAATGAAAGTACTTTGAGTAACATCAATAATGTCCCCCAAAATTAGCTTTAATTTATTTTCTAAAACTTTTATAGCAATTTTACATATCACATTGCAAAGGCTAATGGGTATGTATTGCAAAATAAAGTTTGGTTCTTTTACTTTTGGGATGAGGCATACGAAGGTATGATTGAACTGTTCCAGTAAATCACCACCTTCAAGAACATTAACAACTTATTTAACCATATCATTCCCAATTGTGTTCCAGTACTTCTGGAAGAAAAGTGGTGGAAACCCATCTGGTCGTGGTGCTTTAAGAGTATGCATTATATGGATTGCCTTGAACACCTCTTCCTCTGTAAATGGGCGATCCAATACATCCTTCATCTCATTTGTTACCTTAGGCATGAGAAAATCAATATCTCTAACCTTAACCCACTGACCCCCTGAAGTAAATAGATCAAAATAAAATTGAATAATATATTCCTCTAGCTCACGTCCCATCAGAATTTGGTTCTTGCCATTTACCAACCTTGAGATCCTATTGGTGGCTTTCCTCTTTAATGTAGAAGTATGAAAGAATTTCATATTCTGATCACCTTTTTTTAACCATTGTACCCTTGACCATTGCTGCCACTTTATCTCTTCTCTCAAAGAAACCTCCGCCAATTCCTTTTATAGAGAAGCTCAAAGCTGAAAAGAAGTATCATTTACCCTATAACTCAGCTTCTATAACTTAGCCTCCACCCGATTCCTTTGAATTTTAATAGAGCCAAAGGAGCTTTGACTCTATTTTTGAAGTGTCATTATGAATCTTTTAATGTTTGTAGCCCAAGAATCTCCTTGCAGCCAAGATGAATTGATATAATTGCTACACATAGGATCACGAGTCTACATACTTTCAAATTTGAAGCGATTTTTACTGGAGGAATTAGACAACTCAGCATCAAATCTAACAACAATTGGTAAATGGTCCGAACCTGCTGACAGAATAAGAAAAAGTTTTGCTTTCTCAAATTTCTGAATCCATGATAAAGAGGCAACACATCTATCCAATCTTTCCGCAATGAAATTAGCCCCCTTCCTTCAATTATTCCACGTGAATGGATAACCCAAAAAACCCACATCCACTAAATTACACTCAGCCAAAATATCTTGAAATGAACTAATGGCAGACTTTTGATGAGGAATACCACCAACCTTCTTTGAATGGGACAAAATTTCGTTAAAATCTCGGATGATCATCCAATCCAACTAAGTTGTTGCATTTAATTGCCTAAGTAAATCCCATGATTTAAATATAAGGTGGTGTTCAGGCTAGCCATAAAAACATGTCAGGTGCCAACAAGTGTTATCCGTTAAGTTCACTTTGAAATTAATATGATGCGTTAAATAAGACAATAGAGATATCTGAATCTGCTCCTGCCATATGCAAGCTAACCCACCTCCCATATTATTTCCTTTAACATTAAAACCATTCTTAAATCCTAACGACGTACGAGTGAAGTTCATTCTATCCTTAGACACCGTCGTCTCCATTAAGAAGAGGATAGAGGGAGTTTGTGATTTAACCAATCACCATAAACTTGCAACTGTCATGGTACTCCCTAAACCACGACAGTTATAGCTTAAAATACTCACTACTCTAAGTAACCAGGGTTGAAGACCCCGGACACCTTTAAATCTATAGCTGGTTATCAGACATTCTCATCCATCTTCATCTTCTTTGGTAAAGCTTCCCCATCCCCTTCAGCTATTTGCTTGAGACGTATAATATCCAACCCGTCCTGCTTTATCTTTCTATCTTTACTCATCGAACTTCCATCCATTTGTTTGTTTTTGTCCCTTGATAATCTTTTCCATGAGCCCTATTTTCTGCTAACATTCATCCCGTCCACACTGCCCCTTATTATAACATTGTGGCTCTCTACTAGCCCATCATCATGCACCTTATTATCCTTGCCAATGTCGACTCACATCCTACTATCATCTCCTATAAATTTCTCCTCACAACTACCAGCAGGTTGATTAAATCGCATATTATTACTTTTCATTCCATCTATGTTATCATTAGCTAAAGACATTCAGGAATGTATAAAAACAGATGAGACCCGACCTGTATGAAATATATCGGCCGGAGCATTGCCTTAAATGCTAAAAGATGAGACTTGCCTTTGAAAAACCTCACTCTGAACGTCTACCATAGTCTGGACCGAATTGTCTTCATTTGATTCGGTTATAACCGATGCCGCATCAGTTCTGGTATTCAATTCAGCAAGAACATCCTGAAGAGATCTGGCACTTGTTGGTTTTTTCGTTCTACCTCTGTGCACACTAGGGTCTACACTCCTAGGACTCAGCGCATTTAATTGGGCAAGCATCTTCTCTTCTTTTTCTTTTTCCACCTGGTTCCACAGTTTAAAAACCTTCCTA